>JAHLSL010000023.1:12575-277395 GCA_025920805.1 Petroica traversi
TGGTTGAGTAGTTGGCTTTTTGTTTCTCAGCAGAGGGGCTATAAAGCAGTAGTGATCCAGAATACGTGTGCAAACAGACTACACATGGGCAGGAGATTGCACAAAGTGATCTGCACTGCAGAATATATAGTTGATCCATATTTCAGCTGAATTTTTATGCTGTAAGTCACAAGAAAACAGATATGCTGATTACTGTCAAATTTGTAAGATGTGAATGTTCTGGTTTTGGTACAGTATATATGATGTCTTACATTAACCAATAGGGCTCTCTTTGTGTTTGATTCAATCCTTTGACACTAAAAGAAAGATTGAATGTTTAGGCCTATTTCAGCCATAAAAGGGAGACATGATATCTCTGGAAACTGGCTGTCTTCATGTTTACAATCCTTAGATTTTTCCTACATATTTCAAATTTTTTTCTTTGTTTTCTGTGTTGTTTTCAATTCTTTTTCCTTGTCATTTTTTAAAATAAGTTGTCGACTTGATGAAAGAAATCCACCATATTTTTAAGAGTCTGGACAATCAAAAATCACAGACTATTTGTTTGTTACAAGCAAATAAATACAATATTACTTGTCTCATCTCATATTTATGACAAATAGATAAACAAGATTCAAAAATCATTTTACATTAATCTTACATCCAGATAAATATACTTATATACATATTGCTTTGTAGATTAGGAGCACTCTGAGGATCATTTTGTCTTTGCAGTAAAAGTGCACAAGCTTTCTGTCACATTAATTGAAATTAACATAATAGTAAAAGAACAAATTTGTAAGAATATGGGCACGAGTCTATTCTTTCTATATTTTCTCATAGGGGATGTCTTTCTCAAAAGCTTGTCTTTGTGGACATGTCTTATAGAAAGTAATTCTTTGGAGTCAATAATCTCTAATTTGCAGTTTTAAAGTAAGGCCTGTACAAGTTAACAAAAATATATAAACTAATAGATATAAATGGGGTACAAGCAGCCACACAGTTGTTTTTTTATAGCAGGTTGAAAATAACTTCTTTTAATAAATTTGGTTACTTTAAATAAATTTATGGATGTATAAATAATGAAAGAACAAGTAAAAATCTGCAGTCGTCACCAAGTGACCCTTGTGTTTTGAGCTTGGACTATATTATTAACTTCTTAAAAAGAACATGCTTAATTATCTTAACACTCTTTAAAAAAAAACAAAACAAACTTCATTTGATTTTTGAAACTTTTGAATTTTGTATTTGTCCACAATTAATATGATTAGATTCAGAAAATTAAATAATTTCTATGGCTTGTAATTGATTCCCTGTTCATTCCACTTACATCTGTAATTTCTTTTTTAAACTTTACCGCAGACATATGCGAGATAATAGCAGTGTGTTCATTCTGAAGCAGTCTGTCTCAAAGTACAAATCTTAGCTGACCTATTGAAATCATCATATGAATTTACAAAATTCTTCTCTTGGAACATAGCATTAAGATGTATAACAGCAAACTAGCCTGCTCACATATTAACTATGCTTACACTTGGGTGGATGAAGAGGCAGATCCAAACACAGTTTGTATTACCATTTGGGCAACTCTTTTGAGCTTCCTTTATCAGATTTTGCCACCATATGGAAAGCATCAGTTTTATCCTGTGGTAATCTGACCTCTTTTACCAAATCTCTGCTGAGTATAAATAGAAACTGAATAAGTGTCATCTGGTTTTAGATCCAAAATAGAACATAGTCAGACTAATGCTGAAATTTTGCCTTTTTGCTATTATGCACTGCATGGCAATTGTTACAGCAAAATCAATGGAGAAAAGTTTACTTGAATTCCAACCTAAGAAATCCAACAACTCATATTTCCCAGAATAGAATACAAAGTGTCTTGGCTCTCAGAAGATTTCTTATGAGGAAAAAGTACTAATCTGCAGTGATGCCTTTCCAGGGACAAAATCTGGGCTTACATATAGGTGTGAGAGTCTCATCCAAGTGTCTGACAGTTTTCCTGCTGTTTTCTTACGGGGATATTGACGATTCACCATGTATTGCCACGTCTGATCAGAAGACATTGTAACACCCAGGGTAATAAGGGAAAGAGTACCAGTTCTTGACTGCTCTCACATCTCTCAGCTGAAAGTTTAGGCTCAGCCAGATACTAATGAATAGGGAACAAATGTACTGTGGTGAAAGACAGCACTAACAATTTCAGATTTCTTGGTCAAAACTGTATTCTATTAAAACTTCCTTTTGCTTTGTAAAGCTGGTAGGGAAAGTGCTATTTTAGAATTTGTTCTAACCCATACAAGAATACTGACTCAGAAACTACAGGTATAATGTGAGTTGAATAAAAAGTACTCAAAGGTGAATACTGATTAATTCTCCAAGGAATTGATGGTATAAGAAAATAAGAAGAGTAAAGATAATACAATTCAGAAAAGCCAACATGGGCAAGTCAGGGAACTGAGAAACAAGGTGCTTCAGAGAGTCATGGAGAGAGAGCGAGTAATCTATGAAGAAATGTGAGAGATCTGGCAGTAATGGAAAAGCTGAGATTATGCTCATAATGGCAGAATATAAAATTCCACAGCTAAGATAGAAAATATATTAATAAAGCAATACAGGACCAGAAATTCTTCAACAATGTGAAAAAAATATTAGATAAATAAATCAAAAATGGAAAAAAAGGTAGATTTCTAAGAATATGACTAAAGGAAAAAATAAAAAGGGATAAAAGCAGGGCAACTGAGGTGCAAAAAAGACTTTCCATTAGCAAAGAACAGAAGAGCCCCAGGAGAAGGAAACTAAAAATAAGAAAAAAAGAAACAAGGGTCCATAATAAATTTTGGATTAGGTAAAGATCTAGACAACTGGTACCTTCTTTGCTTTAAAAAAACCCAAATAAATAAACAAGCCTCTCCCCCTTTTTTAACTATACATATAAAGAAATAAAAATTTATTAATTTTTATACAGAAAAAAAAAAAGAAAGGTCACATTATCTTTTTATAAAATAGAGTATCTTTTATAAAGTGGAGCGGGAAAATTCAATTTGTGTATCTTGACTAAATTAATCATAATTTAATCTTTTTACATAAGGAGTAAATTTTTTAAAATATCTGGACTTCTGGAAAATAATGTTCTGGAGTTCTGCTATCCGGAGTTCTAATAAGAATAAGCTTAACATTGAACCTTAAAAAAATAAGTTGAATAAAAATAAGAAAAAGGGAAAAAAGAGAACCCATAGCATTGCAGTTATGTTAGTCTAACTCCAATTTCTGTCAGGATTCTGTAAAAAAAAATTTATTAAAAAATCAATTTATAAGTACCTCAAAGATAATAAGGTGATAAAAAAGGACAGCATGAGTTTGTCAAGAACTGATCATGTCAAACTAATCTAATTTCTTTCCCTGACAGTCTAACAGGCCAAGTGAATAAAGAAGAAACAGGAGGTTAGGTACAGCTTGACTTTATTATGGTTTTTTTGACATAGCCATCCATGACATTCTTATAAGCAAGCTAAGAAAATGCAGTTACAGTATAATGACCCACTTAAAACTTACTCTGGAAAAGTAGTTATTAAATGCTTACCTATCCTAGGAGGGTGTTTCAAGTGTCACTCCTCATGGATCTACCTACCCCTGTCTTGTTTTCATTACTAGTTGGAATGGATGAAATATGTAGAGATTCACAGAACTACAGAGTCAATTAGGTTGAAAAAGACTTCTGAGATCACTGAGCCAAACCAATGACCCAATACCACCCTGTCAACTAGACCATGGCACTGAGTGCCACATCTGGTCTTTTCTTACACACTTCATCACCTCCCTGGGCAGTCCCCTCCAAAATCTAATAATTCTTTATGTGAAGAAATTCTTCCTAATATCTAACCTAAATTTAGCCTAGTTCTGTTTAAAACAACATCCTCCTGCCATGACATTGGTTGCCTGGGAGAAAAGAGTGACCCCCACCTGGCCACACCTTCCTTTCAGAGAGTTGTAGGGTGTCATAAGGTCACCCCCGAGCCTCCTTTTCTCCCCAGCTCCCTCAGCCGCTTTCACCAGCTCCATTGCCCTTCTCTGTACCTGCTCCAGCACTTCTATGTCCTTCCTAAATTGATTACGAAATAGTAGAAGAGATGACAGTAATTTTCAAAGACAATTCAAGACTATAATGTGATTTGACAAATTCCTACAAAATTCAACAAATTTAAATTCAGAGAATTTCAAGTTTAAATTTGCTTTTCAATATGCACAAAGCTCATTGTTTCACTGTCTACTATGAGTGAGTTGACATTCAGAGAACTTCAATCAGAGAATACAGAAAAATTTGCTGGTTTTATCAAAACTAAGGTGCTAATGAGGGCTAGCTGACTAGATTTTTTTTTTTTTTCCTTTTCAAAGGAAAACATGGATCTTGGTCTTATGACAGATTTGAAACCAGTTATGAGTCAGTCATGTGAAACAGAAAGAACCCTGATTCTGGAACACATTAAGACAGTGTTTAATGTTAAGACATTATGGTGGTAACAATTCTTGCTCTTTGCAGCACAGGGGAATCCTTCTGCTTCTTAACATCCACAGACAGTAATCCACAAAATATTATTCAGAGAGGAGACCTTTGATCTCCTGTTAATTGGGGTTTTCATAATATGTATCATGACTTGACAGATTTAATAATGTCAGTTCTAGTATGATATTAGTAAAAAAAAAAAAAGTCTAGACAATAATATTGGTGCACTTCTGTAAGCTAGAATACCTTTCTCCCAGTTAGGGTGACTAATTTAGGGTTCCACAAATTCACAGTAGGCAGTGAGACAATGTTTTGTGCATATTGAAAAGTAAAGCTGCGTACAGAACACATGTTGATTCAGAAAGATCTTCCAGCTTATGAAGACAGAGAAAATGAACTCTAACTCCTCCCATTTCTTGGTGGTATCATTAATATGCTAATTTACAACTTAAATTGCAGACTTAGGTGTGTCTGTGCAGTGCAGCTTGTTATTACTTTACAATAGTGCTCTCACTCTCCTATTTTGTCTGCAGCTTATTTCACTCCAGCTGTTTAAAGCATTTGCATTACATTCTTTAAAAGCTAAAACAACTATAACTAATCCATGAATGTGGTGTACTTTACAATAGCTCATTTGTCATGTTGCACTTATATTCCAGTAAAGAATTTTATAAATTTTTGAGCAATTCTGCATTTTAAACGTTAGTCCATCCTGGGAATTGAAGAGCCACTCAACTTGTAGAGCTTAGCTGACAAGGCAAATCCAAGGCAAGCAGTCATCTGAATGGCTTATTAAACTTAAATCATAATCAATTAGTAAAGATTGTGCTGTTCCCCTCCCTCATTGGTAAATACTCATTTATTTTCTTGTCTCATTTACTTTCTTGCATATCATTATTAATAAGCTTTCTCTCCTGCATTCCTGCAAAAGCAGATGAAAGGAAACAATGATATTCTTGTAGATTACACATGCTGACATTTAAGGTATTGTAAAATTTTATTCTCTGGGGCTCTGGCCTTGCACTGTTGTTCATAGCACTTTCTGCTATGAAAAGGTAAAAAAGCTTCACACTTTCCAGTAAGTACAGGAAGGAAAATGGGGGATGGAAAAAATCCTACAGGGATCAAAATCATGCCTATTTTCTGGAAAACTTAAAGTTTTGTCCTCACACACAACTAGAAAAAGTAAAGGGCATGCATGCTGAGGGTTGAGCAAATGGTATCTGACAGGGAGAAAAAAACCCAGGAAAAATATTGCAGCTTGTTGTTTAAATTGGTAGTCTGTGTTCCACATTGCAGAAAATAAGAGACACTCCATTTCTTCTTTGAAGACATCTGCTGCTGCATGTTGAGATTAATCACTGCAGTGATTCTGAGAGATGTCCTATAAGAAGGACTGCATTAATCCTTATATTCCTTCTTAGCATATCTTGAATCTGGAGCAAAAACACAGACTTTGATGTCATTTTATTTGCCTTGAGGTCTGGCCTCCAAAAACTGTTTCAGACATGGGATTCCTCCAAGGCTTGACAGACCTGTATGAATAAATTTCTGAGGCATCAGAGTTGTTGGAAATGGTACTGGACACATACGCCTATGCCTATGCCTAAGCAACTGAATCAGGCCGAATTTTTTTCTGGGATTCACCTTTCTTGTGCCCACAAGGGAAAAGGTTTCCTGGATGCAGCAATGGTCTCAAGCTTGTAATGTGATTACCACAGTGGTCCTGTGCAGGGCCAGGAGTTGGACTTAGTGATCTTTGTAGGTCCCTTCCAGCTCAGCTTATTGTATGATTAATTTTGAGTCATATCAGTGTCTGAACTCTTGTGACAAATTAAGCTCTTGTATAAGAGTTAATTAGAAAAGTTTTGCCAAGAAGGCTGTCTTTTGAAAACATGGATTATTGAGTATAGAAGAGAATATTCCAGGATTATGAAAGTTTGCCTATTACCTTCATTGAGAAAATACTCTGTTGGGATAAGAAGGCATTCCATTAAAATTCCATTCATGTATAAATATTTTAAAAACAGATTCCCTTCAGTTTAAAACTTTTTTCTTCTGTGCTTCTGATTTTCAGGATAAATTGCTTCATTTTCTGGCACCACTTACATCATAATATTAATTCATCCTGAGTGTTATAAATAGTGTGAACCACAGGGAAATGATGATAAATGTTAGCTTACTGTTTAGCTTAACTAATGTAAAATAAACTTCCGTCAGCGTCTCACTATGGGTAATAGCTAATGAGATTTTTATCTTATGCTGCAACTTAATTGCATAGAGTTGTTCTCTTTGAAAGCTTGCTATCTAATGCAGTTACATGGGGAGAAAAAAAAGAAAATGAAAAAGATTAAATGTCTAAAAAGCCTGCAAGTTATCTGCAAAAGTTATTATTATAACATTTAAAAAATTTAAAAGCAAAAACCCAAGAATAATAAAAAACCCCTTATATTCTACTATATTTTCTGTAGAAGTCACTGTTTTAATTTAAAGGCATCTTACCCATTCAAATAGGGTAATATTTTGAGTGTCCAACAGTATTGCAAACCACCAGGTCTGGTGAATTGTGCAACTTTGGTTTGAATTTAAAAGTCTTTTATCAACTTTTTGTAATAAATTTAACATTATTGCCATTCAATTTCATTTGATTCACTTGCTTATGTCATAATTTTGCCCTCACATACTATGTGCAAAGTACATTTACAGATCATGAGGCTTAATAGTTCATTGTTCATATGAGACCTGTGGATAATTAAAAAAAAAAAGAAAAAAGAGAAGATAGATGTTAGGAGTTTTTTAGGTCTCTTCAGCTAATCTTAAACAGTAACTTTACTTAGTGTATGCCGAAACGAAGTCAAACACCACCTTCTCATGTATGTGAAAAAATCTTAGACTATTTTTTCTTCTCAAGAAGAAAAAACTCCAGTAATCTAACTGAAGTTATCTGCAAGACAACAAGGTAAGGGCCTATTTTTGACTATCAGAATTAATTTGTACATGGGACACAAGTGTTCAACATTCTGAACTAATAGTCCAAAGATATCTTGGAAAACAAACCTTCTTCCCTATTCTAAATATGGGAATGAAACCTTTTTGTTTCAGAATACTTTTCTATAAAGAAAGACAGAATGAAACGGATTTTGTCTCTGTTCCTTGAAAGTGTATAGCTTTAAACAGCAGAACCTCAGAAAAATCTTGAAGAACAGCTTGTCTGTATCACTTAATTCTGGCAATGCTCTTGTCTTCCTCTGTACTTCTTGAAGAAGCCCTAGTGAATGACCTAGTTGGGAAGAGGGAGTAAGGGGAAATTGCTAGCATCACACAAAGCAAGATCAAAAACTCCTTCGGTAGCAGCCTCAGCCTGAGAAATCTGAGAAAATGTCTGATTTCTTTTAATGGCACATCAGCAAGGATGTGTCATGGCAGTTTGTGTGGAGGGTTTGCACGAAGGGACCAGAAACTCAGCCAGCTTGATCAGGGAGCAAGGGTATCAGCCTGGCAGGAGACCCTATCCTGTGCAAACTCTGCACATGCTGTGCGTGATGCAGCTTCCCAGGCAGAGCTGTGATGGGAACACACTGCCACCCAGGTGCTGGGCTGGAGGGTGTGCCCTGCTCATGGGCCAGTACAGGATGGCAACAGGGAGCACGCCCCTGGAGCTGCACCCAGGAAGAACTCCTACACTTAGTCATGAAGCAGAGGTGAGTTGGCTGAAGATAAAAGTTCATCTAGGTTGGAAGTGTCACTGAATTTAAGCTTGCCTATGCCCTGCATCAAAACTGCTTCCATTAAAAAAAAAAAAAAAAGGCCTATTATCATAGGATGCACTCTACTGAAGGGAAAAGGATATCCAACTTACTGACCAAATCTATTTCTTAGGGAATTCTGCTGTATCTCTGGAGTCCAGGTTAAAGAGATGACAAGGAAACTTCCACCTTGGTAAGCCCCACAAACTGTTATCTGTTCTTCCTTTTCCTGTAGGCAGCTATGAAGTTGCAAAAAGAAGTCTGAGGGCAATCAAGAAAGACCTCAGAACCTTGGGACTACTGATTATGGGATCAGGAACACAAGCACTGCTCTCTTAAACCTTACAGTTGCTGGGAATGATGAGGGAAGAAACAGACTCCACGCCTGGTGTCACTAGTAGAATTTGGGAGGTTTTGCTCAAGGAGAGGTTTAAATTCAATATTTGAAAAAATTAATTTGTTGAAAGGGTTATCAAGTGGTGAAGTCCCATCCTTGGAATATTTAAAAGATGTGGCATTTGGGGACACAGTTTAGTGGTGGACTTGTTTGTGTTAAATCAGTGGTTGGATTCAATAATCTGTAAGATTTTTTCCAACCTGTATGATTCTATGGTTCCATAATCCTCTGTGTGTGTTTATGCATGTGTATAGCAAGACAGTTAAAATTTCTGAATCTATTCTGAAAAGATAGTTAAAATTGTCTTTTCAGAAATACATAAATAAATAAGTAACATTTTTCATTAATTTGGTAAAAATAAATGCCCATTTATTTGTCTCAGTCTCACTAAGTTCCTTGGTATCCAAGCAATAGTTTCTGTGAAATTTTTGAAAATCATAGCCTCATTTTTTTAAAAATTATCCATCTCAATTCCTGTCTGAAATTCTTATCCTGCTCACAGAAAACTTCTTCTACACCTTATCTCTGTCATACAGGGATAGGGTGCCTCTCTGTCCCCTAGGACACATTAACATACAATAATATTAGGCTCTGTAGGATGTGGATATGTCTTTTGTTTACAGGATTCTGGATATGGAAAGATATTTCACATCTACCTCTTGAAATAATCAAGTTTTAGTGTTTCAAAGTCCTGCTCAGGCAGGTCTTGCTGTCCAATTGTAATCTGCTGAGGTGTCCATGGCTGGTATATCAAGAAAAGTTGTTTTCTTCAAGATCTAATAATGAATGTGCTCAGAAGTCATATGGTCTTAAAACCTTCAGAGAACACTTAGAGAAGATGTAAAACACAGTTAACTTGTTGATAATGACACTTATTAAAAACAGGTCCTGTCATGAAGTGGGGAGCTCTCAAAAAATATGTTGAAGTTGAAAAAAAAATCTTGCTCTGTGATAGAAAAATGAAAAAGGCTGGTAAGATTCACTACTCTGAAAAAAATGCCCTTTTTACATGAAAGTTCCCGTGCTTTCTTTAAGACCCTAAGGTTTAATATTTAGGATGAACTGTTCTACAGGGAAACCTTGAGATTTCACAGGCTGATTACCACTGGCTAGAATGCTAAAAGTTCTCATAATTTCTCCATAAATATTATGTAGCTAACACAGCAAGAGAAATATACAAGTCTAAGTGAATAGACACATCAGTAAACTACTGAGCATGGTTTACACCTTCAGCAATTGACCAGTAGAATATTCATTATTATTTTACACCAATATCTCAAAAAGATTACTGAAGGTTTTTACTAGGAATATTTTAAACTATATCCTGTTTTTTTTTCCAAAATACACCTTTTGCAATTAAGTAATGTAACAGAATATGGAAAGGAAATTGTTTTGTATTATAAGGAGAAAAATTGCATATAAATTATCAATATTTTAATTTTGTTTCTAAAGGAGAACAAATTAGTTCAAAACACAATTTGAACTAATAACTAATTGAATAAATAACTTGTGGAAAAAGCTTTCTAATCACAACTTCTATGCCAGATACAATCAGTAATATCATATGAATTGTAAATTGCTGAGTAGAAGATTTTGTTTTATAATTTTCTTATGATAACGATTCTTCCATTTTAGCCTCATTGTTGATTCATTATTCAGTGGTTGTACTAATTTATTGACTCATTCCCCAACTGGGATTAAAGTTTCAGAAAGGACCTGTCATTTGAAATATAGTGTTTACTCCTTTTCACAATATTTTAGAATTTTTTCAATGCTTTTTTATTTGGTGTTAAAAATAAAAGTTTAAATAGATGGACTGTGATAAAAGATAAAGAAGCGATTACTTCAACTGAATTTTCCTCTGACCTGTGATGTAAAGAAGAAGAAATCTCACATGCTTAAATTCATAGTTAAATGCTGAGCTTATGTTAGTAGAAATTGAATTGACCAATTTGGCCCCATGATGCTACTTACAAGATATTAATGTTCTTATTACATGCTATCCTTGAACTTTGTAATGAAAGAGAAAATGCCCCAAAAGTATGAAAAAAGTAAGGACAAAGATTAATAGCATGAAAGAAAAATATTTATTTTTTAATAGAGAAAAAAACCAACAAAACAGATATTTGAAATCTTCACCTTTTGCACTTAATCCACAAACTTAATTTTATCTTCTCTTTGAATTACTTGAATTTCCAGGAAATCTTCCCTGCTAGGCAAAAATATTGTCATATTAGTATTAAGTTAATATATAGACTCTCAGTAAGATACTTTCTCTCACACATATAGAGGAACCAATTCTAAACCATAGATTGGTTTTGATTTCTCTCATGCTTTTATTTGTGGGTAATTTTCAGACTGTAATGGCCCTTTGCATAGCTGGAAGCCATAAGAAAAATCCAAACTCTATGCCACACATCTAGCAAGCAATATTTTCTGTTATTTAGTTGTAGCAACAGTGTTTCATCATGAAGATATCATTAGTGTTTGAATGGCCTTTTTATTTAAACTCCAGGAAACATTTGGGATGTCAAATAGAAGAATAAACAAAATTAGAGTTTTTACATGTTTATTAAATGACTAAACAAGGAAGAATGTTCTTCTCTACCTAATATAGCAATTCCAGAGTCAGGGGTACTATGCAGTGAAGACCATCAGGCTTCTGTGATCACCCTAAATCTCCTTTCCTTTTGCCAGTCCTGAAAATAAGATACTGGAGGGGAAAAACCAATGGCGTGTAGGGCATGTAAAAAGGTACATTTTATAACCTTAAGCCATAAAGGTTCTCAGAAAACACTGAGGAAGCAAAACCACAGTGGTTAATCCTGAAAACCTGATGATAAAATAATCATGAGTAGCAAGGCCAGAATCATCAAGGGCAAAATGTGCTTGACCAACTTAAAATGAAGCCCTTGACCTTGTCTCTCCTAAGGTACTCAGTAGTCAAGTGGATGTATGGATTGGATGGGCAGACAGGGATCTAGACTGTAAAATGGTTGAATGGCGCCAGGCCCAGAGGGTGGTTCTCAGTGGCACAGTCTGGCTGGAGGCCAGAAGCCAGCACTGCACCTCATGGGACAATAGTGGGTCCAGTCCTGCTCAGCATGTTCAGTAATGAGCCATATGATGGTGCAGAGCGCACTTCCAGCAAGTCTGCTGATGCCAAAATAAATGGGAGAAGTGGCTGATTCTCTGAAGGATTCTGCTGCCACCCAGAGCAGCATCTGAAGCCTGGAGAAATGGACTGATGGGAATCTGATGGAGGTCACCAAGAAGAAATATAAAGTCCTGCACATGGGAAGGAAGAGCAACATGCACAAATGTGCATTGTCCAGCTGGAGAACTGGCAGAAGACCTGTAGGATCTAATATTCTTTAAGGGGATCAGGAGCAACAATGCACTGTTGCTGAAAAGCATGAAATGGTGTCCTGGACTGTGTTAGGCAATATGTTTCCAGCATGTCACTCATTTTTATCTGTTTTACAATTTGTTTTCACAGAAAATAAACAAAGGGGAAAAAAAACCCAGAAAAACAAAACAAAAAAACCCAAACAACAACAACAACAACAAAAAACAACCCCGAACCCCCCCAAAACATTCCTTTGTTTCTAATTGCAATACAAAAAAAATTATTGCATATCTAAACAAAATTCACATATCTGAGGATGGCATTCATGTGAATTCCTTCAAATGACATCCTATGTGATAGGAGCATGTTGCCTGTATGTGAAATAATGGATCGTTTGGAAGCTGTTTGGCCTATCGGCATCAGAGCAGCATGTGAAAGCAATAAAAATCGGGGAGAAGATTTGTGGCATCATTTTGGTATCTCTAGCATGAACTAGATAGAAATGTTTTCTGTACTATGATAGCTAAGATGTTGCTGCAATAATAAGCTACAAGTCAAACTCTGACTGAAACAGTGTTCTGCTTTCCTTGATCTGGAATACAGAGAGTACAAATTATGAAAAAGATTTGTTGAAAATGCAGGTCATTTACCATCTCCAAAAGTTTTGAAACTCCAGAAATAAAGAGATCTGTGAGGACTATTTTATACAATAAAGTCAGTAGTGGGCAGTGACAACATCTGGAATGCATTAGAAAGTTAACAGTAATACTATAACATCAAAATTTGATGCCAAACTATGACTATCTCTGTCACAGATAATTCAGTGAGAAAGAGAGGGAGAAAGGTGTTGCAGATGACAATTATAATTTCCCAAGCACAAAGAATTACCAATTTTAAAGCAAAACCTGTACTCTAGCTTTGATAAAATGCAGTAACGTGAAATCATTAAGAATGTAATGTGAGAAAGAAGGATGTCAGGCAAGTAAAGCTCACAGAAGGGCTCACAAATCCTAGAAATGACACTCACTTAATGACCCCTAACATGATAATACTCATTATTTGGAAATAAAATAAAAACACTGTGAAACACAACATAAATATGAGAATTTATTAGAATTTTATGACATATTTGCAAAGACCAGCAATCTCATAACATAGCAGTTCAATTAGCTTAGAGGAATTTTTCATTTGAACTAAGACCAATACTACAGGAAGAAGATGAATGTGCTACTGACCAAAGTAAATCAAACATTCTAAATATTAAGGTGGAAATCCAATGGAAAAATGAGGTCTGTGTACCACCAGTGATAGACAGAATGGCAGGGGAGGAGGAGAAAGAATTGACAATTACAAACTTAATTTCACTATGAACTACACATATGAGCAAATATATGTGTATGCCATAATGTGTCAATATTAGTTTATTTTTTTATTAAAGCACTTTTTTATAAATGAGAATTTCTTTTCTTCTGTGCCTAATCAAGAGTAAATTCACCACAAAAATCAGGTAACATCACGCCTGAAAAACTCTCTGAGTAGGTCTTTGTCCTGGGTTGGCCATATGACCTGTTTGTATCCCCAATCGTCCTCTTGCTTATGCTGGACATTAAGTTCTGCAGCTTTAAGTTGGTCCCAGAAAGACAGAGAGAGTGAAGGTGGAGGAAAAAAAAAAAAAAAACCACTCGCCGTTTGTCTGCAGGATACCTTTACTCCTATGAAGCAAGGCTACATTCCAGCAGGACAGCGTTAACTCTGTTGTTTTTCTTTTTTTTTTTACTCTCTCTGGTGTGGGTGCTGGAAGAGCTCACAGCGGAGGGTTTCCTTGGATTTTTCCCGGCTTTTTGCAGGGAGAGACTTTGTTTCTTTTGCTGGGTATTTTTTCCTTTTTTCCTCCTCTTGGGACTGGCTGGCATCGCGTGGGCCCGGGACACCAAGGAACCCCCGGGGGCCCCCCCCCTCGCTGACTTCTACAGCCGGGCCTGGCAATCCCCCCACTGGAGAACTGAACCGGACTCAGACGGACTCTGAATCTACCATCTCTTCAGAGGAAGGAGAGGTTTCATTGTTTTCATATTATCCAAATTTTTCCTATACTTGTGAATATTCTATTTATTAAATAAATAGTTTTTTCCACTTTTCTCTAAGGAAATTCTTCCCGGACCTGTAGGGGGAGGGGTGATTGGAATCGACTCTTCCTAGAGGAGACCCCCCCCCCAGAGGTTTCCTCCTAAATATTTGCCCTAAACCAAGCCAGTCTTCTAAAACCTGAGAAAGACAGAAATCTATAAAATTAGCGAAGACTAAATGTCTCCCATTTCGTTGCCACAGCTCCTCCACATAAGGCTAGAATGAGAATATTACTCTGGAGATCCCTGTATATTGAACTACTAGAGTGCAAATAATCACTGGCCATTATAGGAAAATTGTCAGATTCATTTTTGACAGACTTTTCAGCTTGCAAATACCTCCCCTCCCACCCAAATTAACTCAGTTTGCAAATGTTTTTTCAAAGGGGAGGTGTTCAGCAGGTGATGGGTGATGCCAAGTTTGTTAATTTTTTGGGCTTCATACATCACCAGGATTATGCTAGCTTTCCTTAGAAAAATAGAGGATATATTTGTGCACATTCAACAGCCCCTTTGGGGCTGCCATCTGGGGTGTGTTCAGTACACAAGGTGTTTTACCTAAAAATGCAACACATTTCTGATGTCATATAGGTAGCTGGTGTCCGCACAGAAGACATTTTGATCTGAGAAAAAAAAAAAACAACTGTGGAAGAGCATTACCAGAAAAACCTTTGAATGAAGAAAACAAATAAAAAAAAAACCAAGCAAAGGGCAAAAAACACCATAGGAAGAGAAATTTTCAGAATAAACAGATATGAAACAGGAAACAGCAACTGCTGAAAAAATGTTTCAAAAAACAGAGAAGAAATTTAAGAATGCTTTGAGTTCTGAACTATGAAAAAGAAATCTCTGTCCCATACATTTGCTCCAGAGAGAAAAAAGTAGGAATACTAAGGTATCGGAGGCAATCATGGCTTTTGCAAAAAATCTGGAAAATATATTTAAAGGGCTGTAACAGTGGTGTTCTATGACAATTTTCCCAAAACTTTTATCACTGATCTATCAAAAAAATGTAATAATACAGTCAAAATTAGTGATATTTCTGTCAAAGATTGAAAATTACAATCTTTTAGACAACACATCTAGCAGCATAGCAAGTTCCATAACAAATTGTACATTGCTAATTACTTCAAACCCTAGACTGACTTTACATTTAATAATTTAATTTAATTTAATTTAATTTAATTAATTTAATCATTGGATGCAATTTAGCTCAATGCAAAAGAGTGTTTATTGTTAATTTATTATAACTAACTTTACCAAGATCTAACGTGTTGGGAATCATGTTCTACATGGAGTTTTCTGTTGAGCTTTTGGGAGCTAACCAGCCCAGATAGGTAAGTACAAATTATACATGGGTGTTCAGCTGGACTGTAGACACCCAGTGACCCAGACCTTTATTTGTCTCTTTGACAGAGAATGATTAGAGAATGAGAAGATATCGGAGCTTACTGCATTTCTTGTCTTTACCACAGAGTCGTGTTTATTAATTTCATTGCTTTGGAAAACAGCTGACATTCAATCTGGCTGAGAGAACAGAGATATTTCTGAACTGACTTCAACAATCCTTCTTTCTGACAGCTAGCTTGCAATGAATGAAGCTGAGTAATCAGCCACTCATGTTTGAAATAGGAGCTGTACACCTGAAACACATCTTGAACTTGCATTTCAGATATGTTTGAAGCTATGAGTGTGTCAAAATTTTCCATAATTTTAGAAACATTTCCCAAAACCTGATTGAATGCTGAAGTTTTTCTTTACTATCAATTACATTGAGTAAGATATATTTATAACATTTTCATGCTGATAATGGATGCTGTTCAAGTATTTTAATTTACATTTTCATGAGAACATCTCTTCCTCTGGATTCTGTGCACTTTTAATCTATCTTCCTTGTGATCAATTACCTCAGGATTTTTATAATTTTGGATGACTGAGTGAGTAAGATTTTCTTTGTACTTTTTGTATTGCTGAAGAACCTAACTACTGCTATTATCAATGTTTTGATACTTTCTGAAGAACATGGATTCTGAGCTGATTCTAAGAAGCCAGAGACTGTAACTACTGGGGGTTTGAGTTTGGTTGTTTTGGGTTTGGTTTTTTTTTGTTTTTGTGGTTTGTTTTTGGGGGTTTTTTTGGTTTTTTTTTGTTTGTTTGTTTGTTTTGTTTGTTTTGTTTTGTTTTGTTTTTTTAAACAAGCTTATTTCGTTATCTTAGAGTGAGCTGTCTGCACGGTGCAAAACATACATGGTCTACAGCCTAAAAATGTTTCTAAACTACTTGCCTTTCCTGTGTCAATTCCTTTACATGATAAAGCAACAAAGGAGAATTAAACTTTATGTTTCCAGAACTATGCTCTACTGCTAGAACAATCTGGGTGGTGTTGTCTTTTTCCTCATTATTTAGAATTTTTTATTTAATATTATAAGGTTTCCAAAGACACTGTAAAAAACATACTTTGAAAGGAAGAAAAGGAGATTTTATTCTTATTGTTGCACTTATTAGCTATAAATATGAATAAACCAATATGCATAATTCTGTGATTGCCAATAAAAGAACATCACCACCATAGGTGACACATTATGAAAACCAGTGAAATACTGAATGCTTGTCAGTGTCCAAACTCAAAGGCATATAATCATTTACTTTGTTGAAAAGTCAACTCTTATGATTATAAAGTCATTATCATTACTTTTTATTAGATACTCTTCTCCAATTTCATTATTTTAGTTAAAATTACTGAATTTCTGAATACATATTGTTTTGTTCCATTTAGCTGTCATATTTCAAAAGGGGAAAAAAATTAAAAAATAGGTAGTAGTCATTTTTAGTTAAGAACACTGTGACAAAGTATCTATCTGTTTTATTTATTTGCTGGAAGTTTACTGCATGGATTCTGTAAATGTTTGTGAAAAGGTGAGAAGAAAACACATACCTGGTTGTTTGCCTGACAGAATTGTTTTGGATCATGTGAAATCCCAGAAGAGAGAAGAAATATTCTCTACCCTGATTGCATCTGAGTGTACTCATGCAGGAGGTAGTTCTGGACTTGAGGGAAGGAGAGGAATGAAGGTGGGGAGGAAGGGTTGTGGGGGGAGGCATTGGAAATAAGGAATGATGGAAAAATAAAGGATTTGATCAGAAGAACTGTAGACACCTGTGACAAATAACTAATAATAAAGAATACTTATTCAGAAAAATAAAAGAAAAAAATGAGTCAGAATGTCCTAAGGTGGATATCAAAATAGTTTTATGATTTGCTCTGTCAATATCTGTTTCTTTCCACTGACTGGATAAAGAGTTTGGGGTGACTAATTGAGATATACAAGACTTTATAGACATATACTACTAGTTTATATAGATAAGAGTCTAAGACATATCTAAGAATAGAAGAAAAAATGCACCATCAAATCTAATGTGACAAAATTATTTTCTCTGAGACCAAGAGGTGTTCATGTAAAGTATGTTGCTTGAAGCACCAAAAAATTTTTATTAGAGAAAAAGACTGCAGGAAAAGTTACCACATGTAAAGATGTAATGAGTATAAGATAAACTGATTATCAGCCTCTTTCCTTTCTTAATCTATTTCAGCCAAAGGATTTTTTTTTTTAATATTGCAATGAAACAAAGCATTAAATATAGAATTTGCTTTAGGAAATTTTAGGGCTCATTCTCAGACTCTTCAGTACAATAGACTTGCAACATAAGATTTTCTTTATCTAACTAATCTAACTAATGTGTGTTGTTAGATTTTTATTGTTATATATTATTCTTTTTTTTTCTTTTATTTTTTCCTGAGAAAACTGAAAGTTTATTATGTTGCTACAAGTTTTGTGGCCTCTGAAGAGCACCAGTTGTTTCAGGTGACAGAAGAACCCTTGATAGGTTTCAGATATGCATCTAACCTTTTCCAATTTGTAAATCCACATCAAGTATATGCTTTGTCTGTGTGCTTTGTCTGAAGTAGTTTGGCATGAAACTCTGAAAGAGCAATACTAATAAAATATTCCTTCCCTAGTTTCAAAAAAATGATAAATAATGATACCCTAACAAACATGAAGGTAGAGTATCCAGTGTTTCAATAACGACCTTTTTGATAAACCAAAGGGTAAGATTTTCATTGCAGATGACATGAAACATGGACAGGCAGTTAAGATGTTGAAAGGCAGGACTGAATTTCAAATTATTTCAATAAATTGAAGAAAATAAGGTTAAAATTAAGTATAGATATTTACATTTTCATTATCTTAGAATAATTATCTATTCACATACTAGACTTTTGATTAGGTAGTTAACAGAAAGAAGCAAAAATTATAGGGCATCTCTAAGGAAGTATGAGCAGTGTCTTATCATGTAAAATATAAGAAACAAAACTTCCAACAATTTAAGCATCCTATTTTATGAGAGATATAAAGAAAATACAATTTCCCAAAAAAATCACAGGAATTTTCTAGAAAATATGAGGCACAAAAAACCATAGAAAGGACAGGCACCATTTTCCCTAGAAAATCAAGAATGGACATGCTGAAACATATTTATATCCATAGACAGTTGATATGGAGAGGAAGAGAAAAATCTTCCTCTCCATATCATTCCTCAAGTTTATGATTTAAGAAGATAGAAACTGAAATTGCTGGAAGAAAGAGCTTGGTTAGGCACAAATATTTTAGTGTTAAAAGTAGTGATACTCCTTCACATGCAGTTGGAACAGTTTGAGATTATAGAAACAGGCTTGATTAATTGTGTGTGTTTTCCATGTACGTGTGCTGTACAGTTAATAACCAGAATTTTCACTGAGTAGATAAATTATTCTAGTGGTCAAAGTTTTGTCATCAATAACCATTTTCTCCTGGACGATATTTTAATTTTTTTGTTTGCTAGTTTTCTGCTTTTGGGGGGATATATTTTCAATGCTGTCAATACTAATTCAAAATGATTGGCAATTTTTATTGTTTCAGTTCTGTATGCCAAAATTTAGATGACTTAAGAGAGCCTTAGTTTTTCATTGTGATGTATATGTATTTCCTAAAACTTTGACAGCATTCAGACTTGCAAGTTTGGCACCTGAATATTTACATACCAAAATCACTATTGCAACAAGTAACAAAATTCTCCAAAACTGCTGAGGGCAGACAATACCAAAATACAATTCTTCAGCCAACTTATTTTCATGTCCAAATGCTAAATTTAGTCTTTATGATCCTGGGGAAGTTGTGGAGTTTTTCTCAGTGGGAGTCTTTAAAAACAGTTTGAAGAAACATCCATCAACAGTGATGAATTGTCTGGTCTTTGAAATACGGGTTCATTCTTTTGGTTTGCACTAATTATTCAATTTATTATAAAGTTATCTAATACATGAGGGAAAGATGAAACAGAAGAGTCTATATGCAAGTTTGTAGAAAATCTTTTTTTTTTTATAATAAGTTGCAGAGAAGCTAGCAATGATTATGGGATTCTGTTTTGCAGCAAAAGTCCTACAAAAATGTGCAGTGTTTATGCTCAGAGAAAGGCTTGAATGTTCATCAGTTTCATGAGTAGGTGAGGGAAAGAACCAATTTGATTGAAGGAAGACAGAATAAGAAACTCAGACAGTTGTACCACATTCTTTCTTACAATCTAGGTCAACAAATTTGTGGAGAAAGACAAAACAGAAATCAGAGATAATGATGAGAAACATCTTTACCAGATCCTAAGTATCAAATGTCGTCTGGTAGCTCAGGGATATGATACTTCAAGAAAAAGAGATAATCAGAGACTCTCATTCTGGGTGAAAAGGTTAATGTCTTAAATGCAATAATAGGCAATGTAGAGACCATATTCAATATTTTCGTAATTTATAGTCCTATTTTTATTCAATTTTATATTGAAAGAAATGGTGTCATATTATTCTCACAGTTATGTATTGTATTCCATGTTTTGTATTCCCTTTTTCTCTGTGTTGACTGCTTATTAAACTTTTTCTCAAGTTTCATCTCATTCACGTATTTTTTTCCTTCATAGATTGAATATGCCGTCTTATGATTTTGGTGCTCTACCTCTTCAGATGTTAGTTTTGCTGTTAATATTTTTCCCTAGCCTTTGTCTAAATATTCTTTTAAAATCCATTTCTCCCTTCTCCTCATCCTTTTTTTGTCATCCTTTATTAGTCAGACTGTGTTGATCAGTGTTGTGCTTTTTATGTTCTTACTTGCATAATACACTCCAAAGTGCTCTTTGTCCTTTTTATTTTCCACTCATCCCTCTGTTTCAACCATTCTTGTTACTCAAAGGCTTTTCCTCAGATCATTACCTTGTCTATTGACACTTTATTTGTTGCTTTTATTTCAGAATATTGTGTTTATTGCTAGCTTATCTGCTTTCTCTCGAATATTTGAGGTATTTTCCAAAGTTGTTATGGCAAGTTAAGACGGCAAAACTTTATGTCTATGTACTTAAAAAAGAAACAGGACATTTTAAAATGAAATACTTAGTTCCTAAAAGTAAGCATATTTTGGGTATTCTCTGACATCTCTGCTTTCTTCATTTTCTGCTATACAAACTATGTGTTGGTTTGATTGAGATTATACATTCTTTGGTAGAGGGACCATAAAAGATCATAATCTGTCTCATGTTCACTCGCAGATGCTATTTTTGCTCCAGCTCAGATAGCTGTCACAGTAGGACAGAAACTAATTCAAGTGGAGGCATGAGCACCTGCTAGTTAAGTCTAGTGCAGCTGCTTAGAACTCTGTCTCTCAAAAACTTTAATTATAAAAAATACTAAAAACAAAAGTGACTCAGAAAATCACTGGAGTTTACTTAGTATGTCTGATTCAGAAAATTGTTGGCACAGTAAATGTAAAATCCAACCTGTGTTTTAATTTTAGAATAAAATTTAGGTTTAGAACAGAAAACCCATCTCAAAAATCAACCACAAAGTGAGTACTACTGTGAATCCTCCAGAACTACTCACAGCCAACAAAGAAAGAAATAAGCTGGAGTATTTTTTTTTTGGATTACTGAACTTTAATTTTTCACACCTCCTTCACATACAGCTGGAGTGCCTTGAAGAGTTAGTAATAGACTTGATTAATTGCTTGGCTTTTTGATGAAGGAATTCATACTACATAATTAGAGATTTCACTGAAGTGGGTACATTATTTCAAATCTTACGTAGACAGGGGCGGCTTTCATTTCAAAGGTTTCTTACCAAGAACAATTTTTCATTGGGGCAGACATTTTCTAATTCAATAATATAATGTTTTACAGTTCAAAATAGCAAGCTATATTTGATGCTTCAGGTTTATGTCCCCAGACTTGATACATGTTAGACAGTCCTGATTTTCTGATCTGCTAGGATCTGTAAGGATTTACAGACCACCAAATCCTAAACACTGAAATCACATGGGGAAAATAATGGATGTCTTCCTCAGTATCAGGAGGGAACAAGCTAGATTTGGTACTTTCACAGAGAGAGTGTTTGAGGTTGGAAGATACTTCTGGAGATCATCTGCTCCAACTCCTCTGCTCAAGCAGACCTGAATGCTCAGGACAGTGTCTAAACAGGTTTTGTATGTTTCCGAGGTGCAAGGCTGTTCAGTCTCTCTGGACAACCCAAGATAGTGATCAGTCACCCTCCCAATGTTTCCTGACATTCATAAGGAGTTTTATGTGTTTCAGTCTGTGCCCAGTGCTTCTCATCCTTTCAGTGGCCACCACTGGAAAGGGCCTGGCTCTATCTTTGCCCACTGCCTGAGGATATTCATGTGCATGGATTAAATCCTGGCTGAACCTGCTCTCCTCCACGTTAAACAGTCCCAGTACTGTCAACCTTCCTATATATGTCAGCTGGTCCAAACCCTTAACCATCCTTACGGCCCTGCTTTGAACTGTGCCCAGTATGTCCATGTCTCTCTTGTACCGAGAAACCCAGGACTGGACACACTCCAGGTGTGATTCCCATCTTCACTGCATTCAGTTGCAAAATATGTGTTTCTTGGTATTTCTCACTGGATACCTTTAATCAGTTATGATGTATCCCAAGATCAAAATATGCCACTAGAAACACTTCCACATTGAAAGGGTTGTCAAGCATTGAAACAGGCTGCCCAGGGAAGTGGTGGACTCACCATTGCTGAAGGAATTTAGAAGACACGTAGACATGACACTTAAGAATATTGTTTGGAGGTGGACTTGGCAGTGTTGGGTTTGAAGTTGACCTCAATGATCTTCAAGGTCTTTTCCACATAAACAATTCTGACTCTTGCATGGTCAATAGCATGTTGGTGTTAAAAGACAACTCTCCTCGAGTTCATATTCCCTGAAGTATGCAGATGAATAAATACTTTTTAAATTCAGGCCATAAGATACACATTGTATAATAGCACATTCATTGGTTCTAGGAAGAAATAAAACCCTTGTAAATGGATAGCAAGGAAACTAGAAGTGATTTTGGCAGATTGAAAACTCCTGCTTCCAGAGTTATCCTTTAAAGATGGGAAAATTACACCCATTTATTTCATTTTTTATATCTTGTTGCAACTCTTCATAATGTTTAATTTAGCTTTTACTTTGATATAATCTTATTGATTAAGAAGGGGCTTTGTTTGAATGACAATGTTTCCATAGAGACCGCAGGGCAGGAAGGCATATTTCTGAAATGCTACATGTCTGACAGAAATGATAGGATTTCTCAGAATGGATTGCACACTTTGTGCAAAGTCACATGGAGTAGGTTGGAGAGCATTGTTCTCACAAGAAAACCTATGGAGATAAACCTGTTTCCTCTAATTGCCATTAATTCTTCAATAACTAGCAAGGTGGGAGCTATTAAATAAAGAAAAAATGCTGGACTCTTGGATCTTTGTACTCCAAGTAAATTTTTGCTATACTTGTCTTAAGTGTTTAATAGGCCAAATAACACCATGGTATTATTTACTTAATACCTTATTTTTTCCAATCAGGAAGCTAGAATTCACTTCTGCTATGCACTGAACATTCTTGCAAGCTTGGGAACAAATTCCAATAAGTTTCTATTGATATTTAGCATGATCTGCAGCCCATTGCACTCAGTTAAAAACTATATTGCTTTTGTTTGAAATAATTGTTACAGAGCTGGGTATTTGCAGCAATCCAGTTCATTTCACAGCTACCACCTCTGAACATACCCATTGAAACAAAAGCAAAATAGGTGGTTGCTGACATAATTATCTGAATCCACGCAAAAAGATAAAAAGCTTCATTCTTGTCTTTTCAGGGATATGAGGTGCTTGCTTGTTTCTGCTGTTATTGGTGATTTTTCTTCCCAGAAAAGCTAGTATAAAGGAAAACTGAGATGAAGGCAAGGAAAAGAGAGGAGAAGGGCACTGCATTTTTATTCCCTATAGTATTTTTTCTTATAATTTATATCATGTAGAGATCTTAAGGCTGATATTAAAATATCAGCTGTATTAATTACCAGTATATAAAGCATAAGAAAATAATGACCCATTTGAAATCATTGCTTGGAACACAATGCAAAAAAAAGAAACACTTTTGGATACTTTTAAAAGTAGTTTCTATTCATAAGAATTTAACTTTTAATTCCTTTAAAAGGATGAATCCTAGTTTCTGCATATAGCACAGGGAAGTTATTTGTACACAGGGAGATTTAATCAGAAGAGACACAACATAAAACCTAGACTCGCAATGGAAATTGTCTATCAAAGACATTTCCTCAGAAGGGATATGAAACTAAATAAACTGGTCTAAAAATCCCCTGGTCATGTCCCTTCTTCTTCAACAAAACTGTTATCTGGTCAAGCCACAGTTGCTGTTCTTGCATGAGTTACAGTACACCGTGGAAAATCACAGCACACTCTGAATAAGATAATTTTAATAGTTTTACTGTCCCTCAGAGGTTTCAGTTGTTGAGTAACCTACAGCCATTAAGTTATAACTTAATGTCTTTTGATAATAAAGGAATGTATTGAGAGCAGCCCTGAGAAGGATTCAAGGATGTTGGTGAATGAGAAGCTGACAATGTGTGTCCATAGCCTAGAGAGCCAAATACATCCTGGGCTGCATCAAAAGTAACAAGACCATCAGGTAAAGGGAGATTATTCTCCCCCTCTGCTCTCATGAAACCCCACCTGGATTACTGCATTTGTATTGAAACATATGTTTACACCTGCATTATAGCAACAGATTATTGTGTTTTCTGAGATTTCTAAGTACAAGTCACATTGCTGCCATTTACTTACCCACATATATTTAAATGCATACAACCCTGGATTTCTTTCCACTTACTTTTCCCTAGCATTCACTGATTGGACCAAGTACTATGAGATGGGATGTACCAGTGCACTGCCAGGGACAATCATTCTTTCATGTCTTTCTCCAAAGAAACATTGTTCCTTGTAATGAAAAGGAAAATAGGAACTGAACACTAATAAGCTTTTATGAAAAGACTTTTTTTTAAGCTTCTAGTATAGGTAAACTTAATATACCTAATAAAATACTGTACTTTTTGCTTGCTGTGCTTTTATCTAATCTTATAATATGAGATATTTTTATCACTTTGATAGGTGTAAGGTACTGTACTTAGTGATTAGAGGTGTTCCACAATGACATTTGGAGTACACTATAATCAGCAAAATGATCCTTCTGGTTTGTAGCTTTCCTTTGAAGGCCTGTCACAGCACATAGACATTTTGTCTATTCCATCTTAATAATATTTTTCTCTGGCTTTCATCTCTTCTGTAAACCACAAAACATAATAGTAAATGTCTTAACCAAATGGACATAAATGTTAGTACCATTATTTTCCCTTTGAGGCCCAAACTATTACAGCTGGGCTGCTGAATGAAGCATGGTGATGTAACAACATGCGTAGCTGTACACAAAATAAACAACTGTGAAAAGGATGGGGGAAAAACATGGTGACAAGTATCAGAATAATAAGGGGAACAGAATATGAAAGGTGGGCTGGTAGTCTGTTCTGATCAGAGCAGTACCATGTTTTAACTGTCAGCAGGAAAACTTGAACTGAATAGACTTCAAAGGAAATGAAACTCCACTAAGGACCAAGAATTATCGAAAGGTTGCAGTGTTATTTGTTTTCTGAGGAAGTCTATGTTGAGCAATCTTTTTTTTTTTTTTAATAATTAAAACAAAATGCAGCCCAGGAGAAGAAAGATTTACATTACAGAGCAAGAAAACAAATCCATGTTCATAGTGAATAGTTATACTAATATATTGTAAACTGTGAATTCACCTTTAAATTATGACTACCCTGGTAATTCCCTGTGAAACTAATCTAATGCTTGTGAAGTAAAAGAGCTATTGTTTGATGCTTTGTTTAACAAGAACATTAATTAAAACTAGTTCAATACCGATATTTTGGACAGCTATATGTACTTGTACTACTATACAATGATCGGTAGAGTATATGAAACAAAACCACTGTTTTATATTGGGTTTTTTTTTGTGAAGTAAACTTTTTTCTCATGGAAAAGAACTCCTTCTTACTCAAGGGATTGCATTTTTATTACATTAATACTGTGTTGCTTATTAAAGCTGTTTGACAAAATGTAGCCGTGGATGCTATGAAGAAATAATAAATAATTATTATTTATTTATAATTAATATTAATAATAATATACTTATTATGCAATTTTAGAATGCCAAGAACAAGCAAAAAAGAATATTATTTTCAACTGCAGCTGTAATTTAATTTGAGACTACTTTCATGAGCATGCTTAAGTTGTAGGCCTTTCAAAAAGCTGTCTGACATTTCAGAAAGAGGAAACAAAATTGGAAAGGGAAGGCAAGGTTTACCAATGCCAGACTTCAAATATGTATAGAAATTGCTGTTTGAACAAACTTTAAACTGTTCTCTAATTCCAATTGAATTCACTAAATTCAATTTGGTTAAGATGTATTTCTCTGATCCTATTCCAAAATTGAATTCACAGAGGTGGAGGAAGAAATTATTGTGTTGGTCTGCTTCTTTTGTCAAACAACTCAGGCTGTGCCCAGGGTGCACTACAAGATACTTTAGAGAGATATGAGACAATATAAGCCAATTTTTGCCTTTGATTAAGCTGAGAAGTTCTTTTAAGTTTTGGGTTTCTCAACCTGCACAAAAATTGTCTGACTAATATGGGAAAGTGCATTTTGAATTACCATTTCTTTATGGCATAACTTCTTCATTTCATATATTATAGAAGCTGAAATATTAATTTATCTAGAGAGGAAGCACATAGGAGATATTCTTCAGCTTGAATGCCTAAAAGTGTGTGTGGGGGGGGAACTGCTGACTATCTATGCAAATTGTATCTGGTAATTCACAGAAATGTGAAAAACTGTCAACATAAATAATGGAATTGTCTTGATTTTCCAGTATGACCTTTTTTTCTGTCATCAAAAGTCCTTATGCTCAATATCAGTACAAGGTTTTGAAGAGAAATGTAATCTTAAAACAGGACAAAGACTTTATCCAAATTTGTCTGAGGGTTCTATATACCAAATAAGGGCAACACCATAATTTTTCAGAAATTAGT
Organism: Petroica traversi; assembly: GCA_025920805.1. NCBI lineage: Eukaryota > Metazoa > Chordata > Aves > Passeriformes > Petroicidae > Petroica > Petroica traversi. The sequence continues at coordinate 39,198 of JAHLSL010000023.1, forward strand.
ATGCTATTTCTTTTCCTGTTCTCCCACAACTAATTCTGAATTAACAATATGAGTGATATGCAATATTCCATGTAGAGAGCTAATATTCTTTACTTATAGAAAAAAAAAATTCATTCTGAAAATATATTATAATTAATTTCAGCTTTTTAACTGAAAGATCTTTCAACCTCACTTACCATTAAGAGATACTGGTGAAAATCAGTAGTCCTAACCTGTACTGAGTGGTGATCACACTTAACATTATGATTTTTGTATGCCTAATAATAAGATAGTCAGTCACTCATAGTCCTTCGATTGCAATAAATTAGTCCAGTAAAAACAGTGAACTTAAAATTTGTGTAATTTTGGATTTAATATACAGATTTGGAATTCATTACTTGTTTTGCTCCTTTAAATTAATAAATTTCAAATAAGCTTGTATTTTTATTGCACTTACTATCAAATTTATGGAAGTTCTTTTATGGAGTCAGTGTCTTACATTTCCAATCTAGTTCAAACACCCAGCATACCCAGATACAGGGATGACTGATGTCCATCTTTAGTATATCTTTTTAAAATACATATAAATCTGTGAATATTTAAAAGTAATGACAGTTTTTGTAAATGAAATCAGTTATTATAGTAGCCTTGTTTTTTGAGTGCAGTTTTAACTATCTGTTTATAAGGTATGAAATATTCTTAAGTCAAAACAATTCCAGAGAAATAATAAGGCAAGACATTTGCTTAAGTATTTATATCTCTATGTTATTCCTTCCTTTTTCTGATTTTTAATTGTCATATCTATATTTTAGATGGCATACTGAAAGGTATATTAATTATTGTACTGTACCAGAATAGTGTGATTTAGGAGTCCATATTTTAAAATTTCATACATCCCTTTAAAATTTTGGGTCCAAAGTCGCCAACTGTCAGTATATGTTTAGTTTAATACATTAATACAGAGCTACATTTGGAATTTAAAATAAAATTCCGCTATGAAAAGCCAATTTATAGGCATTTCCCTTTTGTGTTCTTACATAGGATTTCCGTAAAAAATTCTAAAAGTTCTGTTACTGATGGTGAATTTGGCAATAGCAAAAGACAATAGCATATAGGCTGAATAATACTGAGTAAAAGACCTCCAGCCTGCCTATGAATATGTGGTCATTCAAGAGTAATATTTCATCTAAAATATTAGTGTGCTTGTCATTGCTTTGTTCAGTGTATTTTTCAGGATAGAGCTGAGAATGGCTGCAGCAGATAAGCTATGGAGCTAACTGTGAACCTTTGCTTATACATTTATGGCTTTTAAAGATAGAACAGGTCTCCTTGTCTATACATACCTGGTCTCTGTGCTAGTTACAGCAAAAGTGAATGAAAATATTTTGCTCCTTCTCACAACACTTATTCCTGAATGCATCAACTGAATGCCATGGTGATTGTTATCTCTGACATTTTAACATAGAGATTCAGCTCCTCAAATCCATAGAAATCTGTGTCCCCAGCCATGCCATTTCGCACAAACTAAACCAGCTTCTGATCCCCAGTTTCATTTCACCTTCGAATCCTCAAACTGTTTATTTCAGTCAATTGTGAGCTATGATACCACATCACCCACATCAGTTTTCCTACCATGCGTTTCCTTCCAACCTTAGCATAAAAATTTACTTGATCTATCCTCTGCCCTCTACATAGAAACCAATTTTATCTGCATTTTCTCTGTGTTTCATGTGTGGCACGTAGTCTTCTAGTCTGCATCTACAAAGGCTCACAGATGATTATAGTAGCAAATATTCTAGACTCAATTAAAAGTAATCTATTAAAAATGTTCTTCTTTGTTATAGATGTAATAATATATATATATTTGTGTGTGTGTGTATCTGAAGAAGTGCAAACTACTTACTGCTCATAATAGTTACATTTTTTGTGGTAGTTCTGAGTCTAAATATAAGATATACCACCACTAAAATGAACAGGAAATGACAGAGAGAGAAAAAACACACCAAGTTTTTAACATCTACTGTTGTAGCTGGGGAAAAAATTATTTTAGGCCAGAACAAATTCTGTGATTCCTAGCAAGCAGCTATTCAACATTGTTGCAGCTGCTCTGGGTGTTTTGCATTCTGAAAGACTTCAACATGTTCCATTTGAATATGCCTTTATTTCTTAACCTTTCTTTTGGTGAGGTTTCACTACTGGCTTTAAGTGCCATTATAGTATTCAACATATTCAAATTGTAAGCAGTAAGACCAGGAAATAAACAATGAGATGCCCTATATAGAAATTCACCAAGTTTAAACCATACATTACATGCATACAGTCAAAAGATTATTTCTTGCTATCATTCTTTATGATGTCCATTAAGTAAACCTTTCATAAAAGTAATTAGGATGCCATAGAGCCTAAAAAACTGATTTATGTCTGTCCACCTTAGGGACTATAACCTAACACTAAGGTCTCCTCAGAGAGACAAGGAGAAGAGGAAAAAAAATAACATTATTTTTTTTGGTTCAGGAGATTGTTCAGTAGAAAATAGTCATTATTTGTAGCTACAGTGATGTACAAAAGGATATATACACTTACATGCAATCAGGTAAAAAAAAAATTCTTTTTCTAAGTAATTACGGCATCCAAAAATGGAATGAGACATCCTATGAAGCTTGTGGAAGGGATTCCCATGATGAGATTTGTCAGAAGTCTCAGTCTACACTTCTGAAATGTTCACTAAGAGCATATTAGATGTTTAAGGTGTCTAATAGTACTGCAGCAACTGTGCCACAGCTGGTACTTATCTCTGTATACAAAGTTTTATCTTAGTATTGTATAAAGATGGATGAAGTTAAGTTATATTAATAACAGATCTTCATTTCCTTTTATTAAATGTGTGCAAAAGTTTATCTTTACAGAATATTGTGATCATAAATTAATTATCGCCTGTGAGAAGACGGAATACTGGCTTAAGTGGCATGAAAACTAAAAAATGTGTTTAATACCATTCTCATTATTCTCAAGTTTATAATACTATTTCAGTATTTTCTGTCCTGAATTTCTACTCCTTAAAATGGAATGTGTATTTTATAAAAATCTTCATACTTTTCTTAAAAATCTTTTGTTAAAAATTACTGTCATCAAGCATTATTTTATCACTTTCTATGTCATCTCATGGTAGTCCACAAGATTACAACTAATATAAAACTCAACATAAACCCCTCCCTGTCCCTGCCCCCCCCCAATTCCGGTGATTTGGTCTTCTTTCATGAATGAAAAATCTCCCTGAAATCAGCGAGGATTATATTGAGATTAAACAAATACTGGGTACATTTTGTTCCAGTACACACCAGTTTCAGAACCTGCAGTCAAGAGGAAAACCAGGAATTGTTTTTCTCCAAATCAGTCTAATACTCCTGTATTCTGGCAATGCAAGAAAATAAAGTTCTTCCCTATCAGCAATTCTGAACAAAAGGATATATGCAATGAGTTGAGTTAGAGTCTGCCTAGATTATTGTCCTTCCTCTTCTCATTGCCAGCTCATTTGGACTGAAAAACATGCATTTCAGTTTATGGTTTTCTCACCTTCTCACACTATGTTCAGTTGTTGAACAGCTTATAAAGATAGAAAGTATCTTAAAACAGGTAGCTGATTCATCTGTGGCTTTCAACCTTTAAACAGAAATATTAATTTAAAAATTACTTTAGATAATGGAAAAAAATTCTATGAATTTTCAAAATAAGGGATAATTATGGGGATAAAATGCTGCTTCTATTTGTAGATCAGTCTTTTAATGCATGAAAAGGATGATGTACCTGTTATTTGAGTTGTAGACAATCCATACATAGTATGGCAATGGCAGCAATGCAAGCTGCTGTCAATTTACAACATCAACAGCCATCACATAAAGTTATTATATATGCATCTATTATTTGGTGTATTAGAAATAAAGTCATTGTAGTAGAATTTTTTCATAAGCTCAATGTTAGAAAATAAATTTCTTGGCTTCACCTCAGTGTTTACAGTGTTTGGTAGCAGGAAACCACTGTCTTTTGACAATCTTCTGTAGTGGTGGCAATATCTTTTAATTTAAGATCAAGTACTGTACATGTCCTTTAGTTTTCTTATTATTTATAGACTTTTGCACTAAAGTTACTTTGAGAAGGTTCAATGAAACACAAGGTACAATAAAACACTATTTGTTTCAGTCCTTCTTTATTGCAAACCTGACTGGTCACATATTTGCATTAAATTATTTCAAGCTCTGTCTTATCTCTACTGCCCTAGAAATGCAATAGCACACAAATACAAGAGCATGTATTTATTAAATGTATACCAAGTCTGTTGTCTGTCTCCAGCTGATACAACGAATGTGTGTAGGAGTTACTGACATGAGAAATTCTTTTTTTTACTTAGCCAAGCATCAATATAACTGCTTTGCCTACTGAACTAGTCTCATTGATCACTTTTATAAATGAGAGATAATTTTATATGTTCTCTGTTTAATGTGAATATTTGTCATGACAAAAGCTTTTATATAAAACCTATGGATTTTAGGCTGTTTATGGATTTTATTCCCTCCATTCTGTTTTTTTTAATTGTATAAAACAATTACAGACACTCATACTGGAAATGAAGGACATAACTATAAACTAAATGGCATTTGATTTTATTTTTTTCTCACAATATCAGTTATCAAATGTCAACATTAACATTAATTTCTTTTGACTATTGATAAAACAAGTGACAAGACACTGCTGAATTTCAGCTCTAGTTGGGAAAAACTCCAGTGACTGGTGCATGCTTGGTTTGTTTCTGTCCTGGAAAAGACATGATAGAAAATTCAGTAATATGACACAGCTGGGAGTTGTCAGCAAACTTGATGAAGTTGCACTCAAACCCACTATCCATGTCACCAACAAAGATGTTAAAGTGCTCTGGGCCCAATACAGACTTCTGAGAAATGCCACTCACCACTGGTCTCCCCGTGACTCTGAAAAAGCAATAGTTCTAGGTATCCTTTGCTTTTGTCTTGAAAATATATAGAAAAAAATTATAGTCAGGAAAACACTTATGTGTCCTTAGACTTTCATCTTAAAATTGCTGTAGGTATCTCCTTTCATAATTTATAACTAACTTTTAGGATTAGGATTCTTAAATATGAGTTTTGAACCCTAGAACTGGAGTAGAGGGACCATTAAGAGTTAAGCAATTTTATTACTATTTACATTTTAAAATCCATTTACTGTTACTAAAGTTGATATGAACAAAAAGAAAAAAAACCCTCTCACAATACATAAATAAATTACTACAAATATATAGCTTAACCAGAAGCTGAGATGAATCATTACTATTCATTAGAATCCTTGCTGCAATACTGACTTATGCTAGTTAAAGAGTTATTCATATCCTGAGTAAAATTATGTGGTCACTGTTTGCTGGACATTGTAATCTGTTTTCTTTAGGTTTCAGTATCAATTAGTCTTATTTTATTGAACCTGGAGGGAGATTGTACCTGCTCCTTACAAGGTAACTCTCAAAATGTTTCAAAAGTTAGCAAAGGTAAAGATTACCAAACAGTATTCCAAAGAGCCTAATTTTTCAAGTTTATCATGGAATACTCACAGTACAGAGAGAATTTGTCTTATAGATGTTTCAACTTTTTTTGTGGTAGCGGTGCTACAGGCTTAAGGTAAATTTCCTTCCCCATTCATGAAAGTTCAGTTGCATCTAATTGCTAATGTCAGCAACATAGATGGAAAATAACAGGACTGTAGGCAGAGCAACACATTATGACTGGTAGTTGTAACAATTACTGTACCAAAATCGTTTCTATATTGACCCAAAAGAGCATTTCTGTGCTATTTATAAATTCTGGGAAAATAGTACAATTGTTAATTCAAATCAATAAGATATTTTCAGTCTGATATGTACTTCAAATATATGTTTGTAACAAAAACCGAACAGAAAACTAGTCGGGGTGGCTTTTTTTCAAATAGAAAATATGACTTAACTAATCCAGAATAATGCAAAAGGGTTTTAGAAATGGATACTACAAATGAAAACTTGGAAATTTGAGCTAGTTCTGAGTAGCTTTTGAAAATCAGCTTGCTTTTTATGATACTGTAATTAGAGCTGCACCAATTTTTTTGTTATAACTTTCAGACACCGTGACACAGAATCACGGAGAATCACTTGTGCAATCTTCTAGGTGTTTGGGATCTTTTCCTTGCTTTACCCAGTAAAGTAAATGATAAAGGCAAAATAGAAAAAAGAAAAAAAAAAAAAAAGAGAAAGAGAAGAGAGAGAAAAAAAAAAAAAAAAGGAAAGAAAAAGAAAAATACTATTTTATGGGATCTGTTTTGTTTTCAAATCTTTACCGAAACTTCCACTGGCATCAGTGGGTATCAGTATGCTTACTGCTGAAATTAAATATTAATGAAACTGATGGTCATGAATACACTGTGTAATGCAACACAGTGTAGGATATCCCCTAACCAGCTCTCAGCCAGCCTCAACTTCTATCTGAAGTGACACACTGTCATAGGGAGATGCTAGCTCAGATCCTGAAACAGCATTGAAGTGTCAGCCTTATACAACACCGTAAGAAATCATCGCAAAGATAGGAGGAATTGGCTTGCTGCAGCTCTGCTAAAATGCCTACACTCATTATAGGCATAAGCTAACTCTTTCTCTGATATACTGGGAAAGCTCTGCACCACTTGCAGCACAGACAGCCATAAGATATTCCATAAGGCCAGCGCACAGCAGAAAAAAAATTTATGTCATTCCAAAAAAAAATGGACTCCTATTTCAGAATCCAGCACAATTGCTTAACAATGTGGAAAATAGTTACTATCTCATGGTGGCAACATATAAAGCTGCTGAAAAACAATTACCTCATAACCTGAAGTTTTTGGTCTCTTGATAAGGCTTAAGCTTAGAAGAAATAAACTAATCACATAATTGCTCTCACATTATACAGTTGTTCCCACATAAAGTAGTTGGCACTCAACTAACTAATCATGTGTGATTACAACTGCAGTATTTGTGAATACTTAAAAAAGAAATCTTCCTATAAATCTTTGGAAATGAAGTGTAATGACTGTAGCAAAGTCTGTTCATGTAGACTGAATAAACGTTCACGACAAGCAACAAGTCTGAAAATGAATGTTTGGATTCCAGGATAGAAGGTGTAAACAATGGATTCATTTAAAATTCACTTCTCAGTCCAAGTTAAAGAGGTGTAAAATAAAGAAAGTGGCCAGGAGAGCTAAAATGGATATATATCAGGGTTTGGACCATAAAGAAACAGAAAGAAATGCAAGAATAGGTATTTTAAGCATGTCCTTCTACTCAATATGAAAGAGTCTGTATAATTTTTGGACTCATTTTTCTCAGTTTTGGGTAGTTTTTACTCAAGTGTAAGTGAAAATCTAACACTTTTGTAAGGTAAATAAATTGGAGATTCTACTGTTCTAACTACCTGTTAGAGAATTTTGGAAATATAGTATATCAGCTTGTTTTGAATCCTGAACTCCATTATTGCTAATATTTTGGCTGGAATTGTTAACTGAATTCCAAACAGGTGTAGATATAGTTTCTATTGTTCCGTGTAGTATAATTTTTCTAATAACAGTCTGAAGATCAAAACACTACTGATAGTTCTAATACATGTTCTACAGAATTTTCAACAGTATATTAACAACCTGATCTATATCTCTTTGGTCATTTCATGCCTTTATTCACAGAAATTGTAGGCTACTTGTAGGAAAAAATCTGTTTAAGCAAAGTGCCCAGGTGTGGAAGTTACATCTGACTGCTTTCCCTGCAGTTGCTCAAAGCCCCATCTTCAAACACTATTAGACCTTGAGGTGTACAAGTTAACCAAGATTTATTTTCAATCTATTTCTAAACAGGTACTTTTTGCCAGAAGAATGTATTTTAACTTTCATGGTTTTTAAATATGTGGTGTACATTTATTTTATTAAAACATTTGCATAAATTGTAGCAAAATGACCAACTTGTTTCAGAGGTATCTTAAAAGCACCACTACCTTTAGTTACCTGCATAGTTCTTATTAATATCTATTCAATAAACCTGTGCTAAGGTCCATTCAGCATCAAAATATTATGATCTTATTAACATATACCTAGGCATATGCAAGCATTCAAAACATTAAGAAAATTCAGACAAAAAATAAGAAAAGGAAATACGAAATGCATAAGTAGAATCTGAACTTTTATGACTTTTAAAAATTCACTTCTTGTTTAAAAACCAAAAAAAGGAACAGCCAGTGTACTTAATATTTCAGTCCAAAGGAGTATGACAAAGTCAGAGGAAGCATGGTATCTAATTTTAATGTGAACAGTTTGCCTTGTGTATAGATAGCTAGTCATGGCCATAAAAAATAAATTAGGTTTGTCTAAAATATTAATAATAATTTTATATTTTATAATATGATAAATATTTTAGTGATATTTATATTTATCTGTCTAATTCTCACAAAAGCAAACTACTTAAAATTTATTTTGTGGGGAATGCATTTAATTTTTTTTAAAATTCTGTTGTATAGAAAAAGGAAACCATAGAAACCCATGAAAAATTATGAAGGTTAGAATATAAAAAAGACAGTATGATGCATTATTTTGATGTCTTTTTCTTTTGGTTTGTTGTTGTTGTTTTTGTTTTTGTTGATGTTGTTTTTAAGAGGAACTTTATGAACTTTCATATAGAATGAAGACCAGAGTCTTAGGTAGAAAAATTGAGTAAGTTTTACTAAAAGCTATGGTGATTCACTGGTTTACAGAGCTGAGAATCAGTGCAATATTATTTAAAAGTAAATCATAGTAATAGAAATCTCAGTATTTAGATTATCTTCAGCTTGATATAAATCTGCACAATGTATAGCATAATCAATGTTAATTGCAGCAACAGCCACAGGTTTTTGCTCATAATGCTTCATAAAATATTTTATCACTACCATATGATATAATAATCCTAAGTTTTGGATAAAGAAAATGAGATTTATTGTACTTTCTGGTAAATAATAGTGAATGGTTTACACACTTCTGTGTCTGATCTATAGTAGGAAAGTTTATTGTCTTGTAGTTTTTTATTTACCTCACAAGTAAGAAAACACTACAAAACAGAATAGAAAAAGATTTTTTTTTTCAGAGTAAAAACCAGGGCATAATATTATCAATCTGATCTTCATTTTCAGTTTGAAATTTTATACTTTTCAAATATAATGCCTAAATTTTCCAAATTTCAGTTCACCAACAGTGGGGTTGAATTGGTTCTGTTTAAATGAATTATCCAATTTTACATCCTAATTGCCCCTGTGAAAAGATTATAATAAAATGTAAGGATGGAATTAAACTACTGGAATTTAACCAGAAGGTTGATTTGGAGGCTGGGTAAACCTCCAAGCTTCCTCTTACAAATAATTTAATAGTGGACTCATAGTTACCAAATTAAACAAAAACATTAAAAAATGTTTTTGATGTCTGTCAGATTATATGAAGTTTGTAAAGCAGTTATCTGCTAATTAAAAAAAAAAAATTAAAGATCTGACTTCCTAGAAAATATTTAATATAATTAAGCTATTTAAAACATTTTATAGCTATTCATGTTTCTTTACAGTGAAAGAGAGGCCTTTCAAAGTGTCTCTGTGGTAAATGTTCAGACTGGGATTGCCATTCTCTGGAAAACTGCAACTCCTACAGACACAGAGGAGAAGTTTGCCAAAATTATTTAATTCAAGTTCATTTTTCAAATTAATTCAAACAACTTATCTTTCTGAAGCTATCTTTGAAAACCACAGGCAAAAATTATAAGAGTGAGCAACTTTCTGAAGAGGGAAGGAGGCAGTTTGTTATCTAGAGAAAATTTCCGGTGTAGCAGGAACAACACACCTTCCCGAATCTGTACTTTTCCAAGCAGTACACACTTCTTTTTCAAATGAAGTAGCAAACAGTGATCACTCACCCTTCTCCCTCTTACTGTGTGTTTGTAACTTTGGAAAACCCTTTACACTTTTGCCAACTGAATCTCACCTCTTCTAAGCAGTGCTTGATTCTCAGAGAGGGATGCATGATTGTGAAAGCCAACACTAGTCCAGAAAACTGATTTTGACCCATAGAATCTTTTCATTCCCCCTCAAGCTTTTACATTTCACTAGCAAGAGCAAAAGAAGAAGAAAAAAAGCATGGCCTCTATGTCCTTGGCGATTTTCCCCCACATGCCATATAGGAAGAACACAGGAAAGCATCCCCCTTTATTCCATAAGCTTAAGCGTTGGATGTAAAAATTTATTGTCTGAAACTTCAATGTATTTCATATCTTGTACAAAAAGAAGAGCCAGTCATGAGAGATGAAACCAGAAAATGAATTCTTTAATTTTCAGCAATGATAATCTTGTCCAATATTATTTCAGATCTCATTCTTTGCTCATGACTCTCATTCCCACCTGAGATGCTTCACAGCCCCTTGGTGAGTACCACAGCTATCACTCCCTTGGAAAAAAAAGAGCCTTGAATTAAATAAAGTTTGCAATTCTGGGTGAATATTCCAGTGAGAATATTATTATGCGAAAACCAGGTCCCTTTCTCTCTACCCATAAAGGTGTTCAACAGTTTCAGTATCTGAATATAAGGCACAACTGAAAAGTAGGTGTTGTGTGTTTATGTAAAGATTGATTCTAGTCAGGCTGAATTTCCAGGACTCATCTCTGGCTTAGGCAGACTAGGTCTTAGCCAGCTCTTGCTAGGTGTCACTGTTTTCCAGGCTGGAGTGTTCCACCTTGTAAATACAATTTAATTTATTTACATCTAAATGCATGACTTCCCTTTCTGCTATATTGACCTAGATATTGTTTGATTATGTTCATCTTGTCAAGTGATCCAGATAACTTTGTAGAGTAATATATCCTCTTTATTATGTACTACTCTCTCAATTTTCAAACAATTTACAAATTTCATCAGTAATGATTTTATGATTTCTTTTTGGTCATTGATAAAACTACTTCACAGCACGAAGCCAAGAGCTGAACTGAGTGAGCTTTTACAGAAAAGAAAAACTCCAGTATTTTTAATTCTGAGGCTTTTTCAAAAGCAGTAATGCAAAACACTTGTTTTCCCTTGCATTAATTATTATTACAAATAAATAATTGCTTTTTATCTATATCTAAATTAATGAAATTGTGAAGTTACAAAAAAACAATGACTATAAATATTTCTTTTTAAAATTATTGCCATACATTTTTAGTTCTTCCCATAATGCATTAATTAAGCTTTCCATAGCTTGCCTTTATTTTAAAGTAGAAACCATGTGTGTATGGGAAAGAGAAGAAAAAGCAGAATTTTGAAGTATGATTTTTAGTTACTTAAGAATTATCTCAGTTTTGAGTATATCTTATTTTTAAACAAAGGGATTTGAATTGATAGAGACATTTTGAACAGTATTTCACAGTTCACTTGTATTACATATACTCTCAACTTGAAAAAGACAATTAAACTTTAAAACTCTCAAGTGCCTCATTTTCAACAGCAAAATAGAAATTATAAAAAGTATGTATTCTGTATACAAACCAGAAGGAAAATGCCAACTTGTCTCTACTTTAGTGAACCAGATTTTATTTAGAAAAACAAATACTTCCCTCTTCCAGAACCTTAAGTTCATGGATAAGCAGCTAACTGTGAAAAAGAATGACATGTTAAAAATATTTCCTCAGAATCATAATAAGTTAATTAAATGATAATTTATGTCACAATCATATCAGTTATTTATTTCTAATTATTTCAATCTTAAAAGTTAAGATTCCAGATTCAGGTGACTCAAATATGGCCTTTGACATAGCTGGATAGAGAATGAGACAGAAAAAAGCCATGTGTATTTTGTCAGAGAACTAATTAAATATTTTTAATGGTTTCAAGTGCATATTCAAATACATTCAAATACATATAAAACTATGAAAAAATGATGACAATCCTGAGACTTTCATCACATGCAAACCATTTCTAAATTAGCAAAGATAAAACAGCAGAATTTTACCACCAGATGGATAATTAAGGGAAATAAATAGATCCCTATACTTTTCTACTTCTATACTACATACTGTAGTTGGCAGGAATTAGTTTGACTTCCTACCCAGTTATACTGACATGTTTCAGTCACCTGAATATTTATACATCGACAAAGGATGAAAGCAATAAATTCTTTAATTTCTTTTTTTTGTCTCCCAAATCCACAGATTTATAAAATCAGAAATATAAGTTCCTCCAGTATATTTATACTAAAATTTCCAATTATGTTGTTACATGAATAAGCTTTCAACTTGGAGAGCAGTCTGTATCACAGCTCAGTCATCTAATTAGTGCATGGAAACCCTTAACAAAATTTAAGGTATGTTCGAAAACACCTGTTTAAAAGGAGCCTTCCTAGTTGTCTGAAGTTGCTTTTGAGATTATCTTTGTGCCATTCTGGCAGAGATCTAAGACAAAGCGCCTTAAATAAAGTGAGTCAAACACAATTCTAAACTAATTCATTCAGGACAGCCTGTCAATATTCCTAAATTTAATCAGATGACAGTTCTTTGTACAGAAATGGCTGTACTTTAAAAGGTACAACATTCTTTTCACTTGCAGTCTCACAATTGCTCTGCAAATGCCAATTCAACGCTAATGCTCATGGTATTTAGCTGGGCATTGCTAGGATGTCAGCAGCTCCCTTGGTCTTGTTTGAACATTTGAACTATTTGATGGTAATTAAGGTTTCTCTCAATAGTCTGTAGCTTTAGTTAAACCAAAAAGTCTATGACAACAGAATTTTTTCTACCCCAGTTCAACTTTCTCTGACTTTCTCTCTCTATCCATATAGCCAGTGATCTCACCTCTGCAAAGTGCCTCACTGAGAGCTGACTTACTGCATGAGTACATGAGATGCCACTGAGAAACTGCTAATGAAGTTAGAGAATGAAACCAGACTACAGTTCACTGTGAAACATCCTGGGCAGGCAAGATTCACCAATTGTGCCTGCAGATTGGTTTGATCTATGCACAGGAAAACTGAATATATTTGGTTTACTGCACATAGAAACTAATTATAGTAGTTGCACAGCTCATGTGGTGGAGCCTAGAAGTGCCTTTCTTTTCACTGAGAAAAATTTTGGGTCAAAAAGATCTGTTTGGTTATTTAAATGAAATCAAAGTTTTGCCATATCTGAAGTAGAAGATGTTATTGATCATTAACTACGAATTGTGTCCCTGGCACGCGCGTTCCTTTAAATGCTGACTGTGGTGCTGGCAGAGGCAATACTGAAAGCTCAAAAAAAGTCACTAAGCATCAAGTGAAGAAGAGAACAAAACATAACTCTTATTTGACCCAAAAGGATTGTTAAAATAAATTGAATTAACATCCAAAATAAATGAAAAAAATAAATTATTTAAAATAAACCCGAAAAACAAAAACAAAACAAAATTGACAGAAGAAAGTAGATTCATCAGAGTCCAATGACCTACACTATGTTGAGTTATAATAGCAATTTCTTAAGGAGAACAAAGAATGCTGGTGGAAAAAAAAAAAATTGTTTCAGTTTTTGTAGAAGGTAAGGGAGTTTTGAGACCTGAGTCTTTTCTATGTGTTTAGGAAGAATGGCAAGACATCCTTCCAAAAATGTTTCATCTAGGCACAGAAATTCCAACAATTCAGCCATAAAAACTGAAACAGTTCTCTCCATCCAAATGTGTTTTAGAAGACAGAATAGTGTCTTCTGCCTCAATCTTGTGGCCACAACTGCTATTGACCTGTTTATGAGCCATGGCAGTGGCCTGCAGTGATAACGTGCTTGGCTTCCTAAGTGACTCTCGATGTTTCAGCTGTGTCTTTCACAACTCCAGAGAGTGCTTTTGCTGTGCTTTTGGACAGCACCCATGGACTAGTGCTCAGCAGGCAATTTCAGCCTGCAAGTTCCAGGCCCTTCCTTTCCTGCTGAGCATTTGTGACTTCGGTTTTTTCACCCTTTTCTTCCAATCATCCCAGACAAAGATGTTTCCATTATCCTGGACAGTAAATTCTCTGTATGCCTTCAAAAGCTCTTTCCATTACAGGAGATGTCAAAATAAAGGGTGGTAATTCTCCATTGCTCTAAACAACCATACGAATTTATTTAACTTGAGTTTGTTATATACCTGCATTATGTTACTGTCAAATATATCTGTAATATCTAAAATAATAACAAAAAGATGGAATTAATGTCTCTCCCTCACTAATTCTCTGTACACTGTGTGAAATTCAAGGTTGCAGCAATTTGATATGCTAGTTATAAATCCCTGAAAAGCATGGATTATGATGAAAACTTCGACAAACCTAACTATAACACATAAATACATCACAATCATGAGAAAAATTAATGTTTTACCAGTACCAAAATGTGCTATTGCGCTTTTAAATTTACATTATCTGTTTGTACAGGGAAGTAATATAATAAATTGTAAAGCAATTATTACATGGTGCAAATGTTGGACATTATGATGATATTATTGGTATTTTATGCAACAAAGGCAAATTTATATGAAGACAGTGAGAGCAACAAAACATTAAAACTATTACCTTTCATACTTTTTTAAAAATTAATTAGAGCAGAAAGGATTTATAATTAATTATATTAGAAAGGGTTAACCTTTCCTGAAAATTGATAACACTGGGAAAACCACAAAAAAAACCCAACAACGAAACAAAAAGACTACAGTTTTAATTTATCTTAGAACAATTCCATACATATGGAAATAATTAACTTTCTAGTTTATTTAAGAAAATAAGTAGTATGAGGTCCAATAAGATTGTGCACTTAGGTCCTTTTGCTGAGGACCTTAGTAATCTAATGGATTGCCAAGGCTTTTAATTGGCTTCTCTCTTAAGAATAATTTTCCTTCTTAAAGTCAAACAGGAAAACATGTAGCTGTCATCTGATTTTTTTTCTTTCTTAATGATTTAGTCCATGAAGTTGCATAATTAATCTTTTGATTCAGTTTGTAACTCTTTTTTGCCCTGTAGCAAAACTATGTTTTCTCCAGCACTATTTGCTGAGGCAATTTCCTAAAAGAGAAACAGATTTGTACAAGAGTTAAGGATATATATTTGAAAAATTTCCTCTGTGTTTCCCAGTGAAGTTTACCTCCTCCAAGTTAAAGTAGTTGCTATATCTGAAACCTGAAATTCCCACTGCTGATTTTATTTTTTTCTTCCTTATTGAGTATATGGCACATTCCTAGAGATTCTCAAGTCTGGAAACATCTTCTTCAAACACGTTTGTATTTAAACAGGTAAGTCCACAAAAGAGGGATAAATAGGTTTGGTTATCCTCCCTGAAAAAAAATATTATAATTACATTAGCACAAATTCTCATATGGATAAAAATAGAAAGAGGCCATATTTTCATCTGCACTAAAGGTTTTGTTCCATGGCTACTATGATGTGCTTATCTATTGTTTTTCCCAAATATTGTCACTAATATAAAGAAAAAGTCTGAATTTTGTGTCTGCCAGCCCAAGTCCAGCAGATCTTTTGACTGAACTGCTCCCCTGCCCCTCCTGCCATTTTTTTTTCTTTAAAGTGAAAACATCAAAAGTGACTGAGGGTCTGAAGGTTTATTATCTCTCACACTACTATGTGTCTGAAATACTAAAATAATATACAAGCTAAGGGTAAGAATTTACAGAGAGAGAATGGCAATCTGATGGTGATAAAGGTTTGAAGATTTGAGAACAAAGGAAGCTCATTGTTCCTGAAAAAGAAATATTTTACTCCAGACTAACAGACCAAAACCTTCTAGGGCCTTTCTGGGTTAGGTGATCTTCACCAAGTGTCCTTGCAAAAAGTCTTCTGCCCTGGGTCATTTCAGAGGTTTCTTCATGGATGAATTAACTCTGTGCCACAAGAGTGTCCCTGGCAAATTTCAGGAAATTTCAGCTTGCATTTGTGCTGCCAGACATCTACTCCCAGGTTCTCCAAGCCTTGTCATGATAAAAAAATTTCACAGATAAAGCTGTTTTCTTCTGCCTCCTATATGCCCCTACCAACCCAAAGTGAAGCAGCTATTTTAAGACAAACAAGCAGCTTTACTTCTTTCTGGCCTACCTCCAATCTTTTAAAAAATATATATTGGACTAAGAAACCAAACTGGAAACAGGAGTATTAAATATTTCTACCACCTGTCACAAAGTAATTGCAAGTGATTTGCATATTTTGGACTGCCCTAACAGTAATGAATACCTTCAGTTTTAGTAGTAAAAAATTTAAAAATGTCAATATACATTGGGCTGTCACCTTTTCTGTTCTGACTTTCTACAGACTCATAAGTAAATATTTTCATTCAATAGTACACTGCAAGGGGAAAAAAAATACCTATGCATTAACATGCAGTGTTTCACATATTCGAGTTATCAAACGTAGAGGTATTTTGTTTAATCCAGTGGATTTAATGAATTATCATTGCCACAGATGAAAGAGAAAAAAAGAAAAATAGAGTCCAAAGTATGTCTTCAGTGCAAACCAACATAATTAATAGGACATGACTGGTTTTAACAGTAACTCTGAAGTCCGGGCCCTGTTCAAAATTTTATATTTACAGATAGGAAGTGAAGCCTGTAAGACTTCTTCTCCCAGAGAGAGAATAACAAACAAGAAGAAAATGAATTGATATCCTAATTTCTGCTCTAGGGAATTCATACAGATAGGTTAGTTTCCCCATCAACTACCAGACCACATGTCCTGGGTTGGCCATATGACCTGTTTGTATCCCCAATCGTCCTCTTGCTTATGCTGGACATTAAGTTCTGCAGCTTTAAGTTGGTCCAAGGAAGACAGTGAGAGTGAAGGTGGAGGAAAAAAAAAACACTCGCCGTTTGTCTGCAGGATACTACGAACCAAGGCCAAGAGAGCGGAGAGGCTGCATTCCAGCAGACAGCGTTATCTCTTTTTTCTTTTTTTTTACTCACTTTGGTGTGGGGGTGCTGCCCGAGCACACAGTGGAGGGTTTTTCCTCGGATTTTTCCCGGCTTTTTGCAGGGAGAGACTTTGTTTCTTTTGCTGGATATTTTTTTTCTTTTTTTTCCTCTTCCTGGGACTGGTGGTCATCGCGTGGGCCCAGGACATCAGGGAACCCCCGGGGGGGCGCCCCCCTCCTCGCCGACTCCTACAGCCGGGCCCGGCAATCGGCCCCCCCACTGGAGAACTGAACCGGACTCAGACGGACTCTGAATCTACCATCTCTTCAGAGGAAGGAGAGGTTTCCTCCTAAATATTTGCCCTAAACCAGGACACCACATTGAATAAGTGACACAGTCAGCAAGGTGTTCTTTCTGTCACCACCTAAATAACTTCTGGATAGTTCACTGTATCTTCAGCTGCAATCCTGTTTTGGCATGCACTGAATCATACTAATACCTGAACGAAATATATTGCTGGAATCAATAATACATTTTCCACAGTTTATAGGTATATTACTAAATGTTTGGTATAATGTGCACATGTGATTTTTCCACATTTTAAATTTTTTACATCTTATTTAGCAATTACAAACATGTTAATTTTTCAAACTTGCAAAATGTCTATCCACAGAACATTTCTAAATTAAAACTTATCTCCATATAAGTTTTATAAGTGTTTCCAATTATAAGCAATGCTGCCCACCTCTTGACATACAAATTCCAGTGTTCTGGTAACTTTCTTAGAGCATTAACATTTCTCTCATGAATAGATGTGTAAATATTATAATGCTCAAAATTGAATTATTCCTTTGTTAGGGCAATAGATATCCTCTGCTCTCAGAAGTGTCAAAAACTTTAAAAAACTTTCTACCTTTGCTTCTACATGCAACTAAGAGCAGTATCCATCCTTATTCACCAAGATAATTCATCCAGAAATCTTCAGGTAACAGGGTAAATATAGGGAGTGAAACTTTGACAAATATAAACAGGAATCACCTTTTCGAAAAGAACTGGAAATAAAAATATAAATGGCATTTTTTTAAAATACTATATCTTAAAGGTATGTCAGGAGCTTATTCTTTTGGCTTCCCTGAGACATTCTTAAGTTATTCCTTTCTTTCTTAGTATCTGTTGCTAAATACTGAACAATGCAAGGAAAGGGAAGAAACTTATTTCTGTCTCACTGTCTTTTAGAACAGTGCAGGGTTGTCAGTGAATTGATAGACACGTAACAACAAGACCAGCATCAGCTGCCTACGAAATTCATCTACACAATAAAAAATATACTGTCTAAAGTATCCATGATTTGTATGCCAGAATATGCAGAGGTAATGACATAAATTCTATTTTTTACTATATTATCATATTTTAAGATACCTTTTCTAATGCCATGAGGGAAGGAAATGTACAGAGGAATTACTTCAGTTATTTATTGTCTATAATTTTAATGTGAATTCTTTAAGAGTATTTTTTTTTCTCTAAAACCCATGTACTATGTAGCCTCTTAGAAAACACTCTAGACAAAGATTTTCTTGATTTTGCCTATTTAGCATTTACTGATTTCAAAGATTTAAAGTTAGACAGAATAAATATATTACAGGGGTCTTACTTTGCCTGTGGATGCAGTAGCACCCCTCTCTCTTCACACAGAGTTGAGTGAGACATGCTGAAGAATCCATTTTTGAATTCCCAAGAACCTATTCCTAGTGGATTTTGATGTGTCTATGCTATTAAACTCTTTAAAAATATATGAACTCCAGAATGTACTGTCTCTTCAGCTCTCTATTCAATTTCCTCTATATCTTCAGTTTGAATTCAACTACATATGAACTGCAATGAAATAACAGAATCACAAAACCATAGAATGGCCTGGGTTGGAAGAGACCTTAAAGATTATCTTGTTTTTCCCCGCTGCCATCAGCAGGGACATCTATCACTAGATCAGATTCCTCAAAGCCCCATCCAGCCTGACTTCGAACCCTTGGAGGTTTGAGGCATTCACAACTTCTCTCACCAACATGTGACAGCATTCATCATTCACAGTGAAGAATTTCTTTCTAATATCTAACTTAAATCCACAATCTTTCAGTTTGAAGTCATTCCTCCTTGTTGTATCACTACATACTCTTGTAAAAAGCCCCTCTCCAACCCTTTTGTACTCCCCTTTAGGTACTGGACAGCTGCTATAAGATCTTCCCAGTGTCTTCTCTTGTCTGGGCTGCACAACCCCAACTCTCTCTCTGCATGTGTGGTAGCCCTGATTATTGTAATCCTTTAGTTCATGCATAGGATCTCTGTAGAAATAAAATATAACTTCCTCCCGTCATCTACCTTGTTATCTAGTTATGCCCTTATCTACTTTAACTATCAATGTCAAGAGTTTTATTCCTGGCATTGTGATGCACCTGGCAGTTCCACCAAAAAGCAAAAGTTCATTGAGATAGGGTGAGGACAGACAAATAGGAAGACTGTTATCCTGGATCCAACCAGGAGAGGATTGATTCTTGTAGTAGGCAGGACATATGTAGGACCTAGAGGATACTTTATACCACCTCATATTATTCTGTGGGGACAGGCAAGGCTCGCTTCCAGGTCAGGGCAGCAGAACGGGGGGCATGATCAAGTGTTGTCAAGGATTTCTGTGGAGTAATAACATTTCTTTTCTCTTACACTCTGTCATTGTTATTGTTGATGTCCATTTTCTTATTTTATTGTAGTTTCCAGTAAATTGTTCTTATCTCAACCCATGGTCTTTACCTTTTGTGCCTCAAATTCTCTCCCTCTTGCGGCAGGTGAAGTGGAGAAGCAGGGGGAAATGAGTAACATAGTTTGGGTTGGAGTCTTTCAGTAGGAATACAAAATTGGAGAATACCATTCCTAAACAACCACTGTAAAATCAAGCTTTGGTTGAAGTTATTGAGGATTAATTATTAATTTGAGCAATCAATACAGGACTAGGAAAATTCAACACTGAAATTCTATAAACATTTTCTGTATACTTTCTTTTGCTTCTCCTGGCTAAGGATTTACCTAATTTCCATCAATTCTTTCTGAAAATAAGTGGTGTGTTATACATTTACATAACTTCTCAATTTAATGTTTCATGACAAGTTTACTAGTTTTATAATAGATTTGAGGTACTCAAATAGTTGC
Source organism: Petroica traversi (assembly GCA_025920805.1). Lineage (NCBI taxonomy): Eukaryota > Metazoa > Chordata > Aves > Passeriformes > Petroicidae > Petroica > Petroica traversi. Next base: position 59,307 of record JAHLSL010000023.1, read on the forward strand.
CAGTTTGAGGAATTTGAATTAATATGTTGACATATTGAGCAGAAAAGTTCTAATGTTAAATACATAGTTTGCTTTAAATCATATAGAATAATTTTCTGCTGTCTGACCGTGGCTATGGTGCAGTAGTTGTGAAATCAATATATTTGTATATAAAGATTTCATTGATTCAATATTTCCCTATTATCTCCCTGTAAAAGGAAAATGAGAAGCTCCTAATAAATATTTTGATTTTTTAACTAAATTTCTCAAACTTATCCCAAGACAACAATAATTTTGATAAAACTTTGCATGATCTTTAATTTCTAGAGAAGCTACTTTCAGTTATTAGATTTTAGATTGTATAGTGTATCATTTATATAATGCCTGCACAGCATTTTTTTTTATTTATCATGGATTCAAAGCAAAAAAGGGAAAACTGAAGCCAGAACTGGAAAAGTTACAAACCATATGTGGTTTAGAAATAACTGTGGAAGTGTCTGGTTTCCAACCAAGGGATCTGGACAATGCAGTATTTCCCAGGAATAGCACTCAAGATAATTCATGGATTCAGTGTGAGCAATAAAACTCTACTAGGATAATTAACCAGCAGCATTCAAATCTCCTGATATTATTTCAACGGCATGAGCATTTATAAATAATATAATTTTAATTTTTCTTGTTTGTTGTCTATTTTTTAGTACTTCTCTTTCTTCTTCAGAGGAGGACATAAAGGAATCAGAAATGAAGGAGTAAAATTGAACATGGGAAAAAGGAAAGATGGAATAAAAGGTTTTTACCTTTTATCTTTGTTTCTCCAAAGATCCCAATCTATTTTATTTGGCAATAAATTAAACTATCTTTTCATTAGTTTGAGTTTCTTTTGTGTCCCCATTTTTGCCTCAGTCCATGAGCTTTCTCATCTTATTTTCTGTCTCTGTCCTGTTGAGGAGTGGGAGTGATAGAGCAGCTGGGTGGGCATCTGGCAGCTGACAAGGTCAACCTACGACAGCAATGAAACAATAGATTGGTTTAAACAAAATTTCCTTTGATGTTTATTAGAAATCATTAAAATGGATATTGGCAAGTCTACCAGCAATGATTGTTCGTGAGGAGAGTAGAATGAAAATTAAAAGGAAAGATGGCAGGAATTTTTTTTTGAGTTTCAGTCTGCAAACAGTCTAGATAAAAACAGAGAGACAACTGAAGCTAGAATGTAGATTTTTCTTGTTGTTTAATTTAATTTTTTCAATACTCATTATCTCCCTTCCTTTTCTACAAAGGAGTTACCTCTATAATGCTACCTGAATGTAATAAAACATTAGAGTAGAATTATTTGTTCTGCTTAACTGCATTATTACACTTTGCCAGGAATGGACTCACAGCATCGACAGAGTACCACAAACACAAGATAGATAAAATGTCCCTCTGCTTTTTTTTTTTTTACAAGGCAAAATTCTTGGAGAAATTAGTTAGAACTTAGTTACTGAGAAAACTGGAAGAGGGAGAGGAGTGGTGTTTGAGACACCAATGTCAAGACATGAATGCTTGGTTTCTGCCTGCATCAGTTCATTATGCCATGGAAAGGCAGGCCTAGCTCAGTGGAAAAGGAGATTTTCAGTTAGATTGTGAAATTCTGCTGGGGCACTTAGAGTCCCATTTGTCTTGAATGAGACAAGGCATCTGCTGAGGATACCAGCATGGTTGTTTCCTTAGTAGTCATCACTGTAAGATGCCCACCACATCTGAACACCAAAGAAAATTTGCTGTCATTATAGAAACACAGAGAGGCCAGGCTTGGCTGCCTTCCTTTCATGGAGAAGTTTTGTACTTTCAGATATAAAGACATCCTGGAAAGACAGAGAAGTACCAACAAGAAAATGAGTGAGTGATATGAAGAAATTATGAGAGACATGAAGCAGAAATCCTATGAGGAAAAAATGTTAAATTTAATTTTGTGATACCTTGGCATGTATATACATATTGATGTTACTAATATTAAGATTATGACATAAATGTGGTGGGCTGCATGCATAGAAGTATAATTAAACATTTTAGTGAAATGAAAATAATTTTAGATTATTTACTTCTACCTGCATGTACTAAATCATACACAATATGTAGCTCAAGTAATCTCAGTAGTTCACTGTATTCTGCATGCTGCAGTTCTCAATTCCTACAGGTAGCAGTGACACAGAAATTCTGGGATCACAAAAGTCCCCTGTAGTGCATGGTACCATCTGGGCTACACTGGAATGTGAGCAGTTTTGTAGAATATTTAACAGTCAAATGGTAATTGCAAATATAAGGCAAAAATTCTAGTTAACCTAAATTACTGCTATAGAGGCTTTAGTTTTTCACAAAAAAATTGTCAATTGAAAGAGGATCTGTGAATAGGACAGTCTGCTGAATGGGGCTGAAGAAGACAGGGAAGGATAATGTCCTCACAATATGTTATGCTGTCATAAAAATTATATTAGCAATGTGCCTGACATATTGATGTTTCACAGATGAATGCCATTTTTAACTAGAATAGGCTAAACAGATGCCCCGTGAAATCTATCTTTTCCTTTTGAAGATTCCAGTTTCTTTTTTTTTTTTTAAACTCTATAATTCTTACTAGTCTACTGAAATGCTTTACTTCAATATCTTCAGAGGGTTTTTTAATTGTTTCCTTTTTGTATATTTAAAAGAGTTGAAGTCCCCAAAGCAGAAAGAAATTAAAAATAAAATTCAACAATAGTCCATAATCATTATAAATGTCAGCATTGCAATACAAAGAAACAGTTATTTAAATGCTATTTCAGCAGTACTTCACAACATTGTTTTAAAGGAATTTAGAGTTTTTTATTGTACAAAAATGACTTTGTATTTTTCTCTGCAAGAAGGGGCTTTTTTTTTTTTGCTTTTTTTCGAAACCCACCTATTTCAGGCAATATATCTTTTTAAAACCTTATTTCAAATTATGAAAATAGTACCTTAGCATGAGCAAAATTATCATTCCATTTAGTCCTTATTCTGAGTTTCCCATCAGAAATCCAACAAATGCTGTGGTGGGGGTGTAATCGTAGAAGATAATATTGCCTCTTCATTTGTCATATCTTATCAATACACATAGCAATGAAAAACGAACTGTATGAGAAATGGACTCCTTTTATTTAGAGAAAAGATGTATGGCAATGAATACAGCTTCATAAAGCTAAAACATCTCCTCATAAACACGATTAAAACATTGTTTACACTTAAATTTGAGTGAGTGCAGTTAATACACTTTAGGTATTGTTGATACTTTTCATCTTTGAATTTTTTATAGCTAATGAAAATACATCTTCTACAACCTAAATTAGAGCTGGCATATGACTTCTCTGTATGTAAATTATTTTATCATTTCATAATATGAAAATTACATAGCCTACCTGATATTAGGAAAAAGAAAGAGATAAGCCTGTGGTTATCTTTACAGTAAAATAAACTTTACCTTGATCCACTTTGGCTAAAATGATTAAAAGTATGTGCATTCAAATTCAGCTACTACATATACAAAAATCTGAGCAAACACAGTAATATAAATCCCAGTACCAGGTGTTTTGACGGAGTCTTTTAAAAAAAAAAAAAAAAAGACTTCTTAAAAGTCTTAAAATCCTGTCCATACTTCAAAGAAGTGCCAAGATATTAAAAAAAGCACATATTTCTGCCATGGTTTAACCCCAGCCAGTAACTAAGCACCACACAGACATTCACTCCCTCCCTTCTGGTCAGAAGGGCTGAGAATCAGATGAGTAAAAGTGAGAAGATTCATGGAGTGAGTTTAGGCAGTTTAACAGGTAAAGTAAAAGCTACACAGGCAAGCAAAACAAAGCAAGGAATTAATTCACCACTTCCCATGGGCAGGCAGGTGTTCAGCCATCTCCAGGAGCACAGGATTCCTTCACACATAACAGTGACTTGGGAAGACAAATACTGTTACTTTGAATGTTCCCTCCTTCTTCCCCCAGCTTTATGTGCTGAGCATGATGTCATAAAGACCGGGACAATCCTTGGATCTTTTGGGGTCAGCTCTACTGACTGCATCCCCTCCAAACTCCTTGGGTACCCCCAGCATCCTTGATGGAGGGGTGGGGGGAGAGGCAGAAAAGGCCTTGGCACTGTGTAAACACTGCTCAGCAACGAAGACATCCCCTATTTGCAGCACAAATCCAAGACACAGCCACATAGTAGCTACTGTGAACAAATCTTATCAGAATCAAAACCAGCACAATTTCTTTATCAGTCACACAAATCTGGCAACTTTATACAGCTTGGGCCATGCAAAAAGATCTTTCAATTATGCAGCTGCAAATAACCAGGAAAGAGTGTGGAGTTCCAGGAGAAATTCTGCCAGCCCAGTTAAGCTCAGTGCAGCCCAGCTTGGCCTTGGAGCCTTAAGCAGCTTCCTTCCAGGGCTTCCACATTCTTGGATGAAGAAGTATATCCAGATAGGAGCACTTATGCAGTGATGCTGTGCTATACATCTTTGAGCTGCTATCTTGAGCAGCACAGGACTGGTACTCCACCACAGGAGGCTGGAACTGGCCCTGCCTTTACTCTTTCATCAACCTGCATCATCTTTTGTCATTACTTTGGCAGACAGACATATATACTCTCTGTGTGGCTTTGTAGGTTTGTTTGCGTCGTGTGTGCTTATTGTTGGGTTGGAGGGGACGGTTTGTTTCTTTGTTTGGGTTTTATGGAATTATTTTACATTAAATCTTCTGAATCAGGAGGTTAATATTTAGGCTTCCATCCATTTTCCCTAGACCGGCTTCTACTTTTTGAGACGTGTATGGGACTTTGCTTTTTTCGCTTATAACCTTAAGACATTGCTCTGAAAGAAGGAGAGCAAGATCTGAATGTGAGATTCTGCTGTTTTTCCTTGTTAACATATGATAAAGATGGTTAGAGTCATAGGTTCTTTAAAGCAATCCCAAATTACGCATTTATGAGAAATATAAGTACATGTTAGAAAAAATTACATTGATTTTATTGCAAAGCTGCGGCTTCACTGGCATACACTAATTGCTTTCCTGCAAAAATAACTAGATAACACTTTCTACTTAAACAATTGCTAACACTTTTGGGTTGGAAAGTACAAAGTGTCATGCAGAACACAGCATACTATATAATATCAGACAGAATTACAGTTTTAACATTTCATTTCACTCTGAAAATGATTAGGGATAAATATACATAAGTTATTCTACAAAAAAAATTATTTTTTCACCTCAAAAAATGGTTAGAAAAATGTTGCTAAAATATGATTGCACAAGACAACTCCATATTCTAGGCATAATCAAATAGAAAAATAAACAGTAAGAGGAATAACATCACTGAAAATAATTCTTGGGGAAAAAAGCAGTCCAAAGTTCTGCAGGCTTGGCAGCAACTTGTCGTCATGATAAGCTGGTCCTATTTCTGAAAATTAATTCCAGTGCTGGTAGTTGTTAATTTGTACGGAAAGCATTATATTTTTTTAATACCTACTACCATATTAGGATTTTGGCTGGAAGTGCTTCTCTTTGTCGATTTCCTTTCTGTAGCTTTTTTCCTTCCCTTCCTCTCACTTTCTCTGTACAACTAGCCATAAGTGTTTTTCTGCTATTTGTGTTTTGGTTTCTCCTTGGTGATTTGAAGTTCTTCCTTCTTCCTTTTCTGCCTCTTCTCAGCTCTGTTCTTTTTTTCAGCTATTTCCTATGATAGAGAACAAACATTAAATTGGCTTTTTCAAAGTTATTATTACTGTTAATGTTATTAATCTTGTAGTTATAATTTGATTTATTTTGAGGGTAATCATTCCAACAAGAAGGCCACAGCACAATAAAGGAACGACATGTTTTTCTTTTTTCTATTTTATCATTAGTCTTCCAAGTTATGATAACTGCTAAATCCTGATGAAGTAATTGCCAGTCCAGTGAAAGGCATTGCAGGGGCATTAGTCTGAACATACCTAATTTAGTTGTTCAGTTGTCAGATGAAACAGGCTGTTCATGAATATTTGGGGTATCCCCAAGTATCATATTTTTTCAGCTCTGGACTATGCGTGGGATTTTTTTCTTGCACAATTTATATGCAAAATATTGTATAACTTTCCAGTAGAACTTAGGCAGAAATTGAGCATAAATGGAGCATAAGTTATTCATGAATAGAAATTGTAAGATTGTTGACAAAAGCAGATCTATTCTTTTTAGAGTTGTTGTCATACATATGGATGCATTTCAGTCTAAATGCATTCATATATTACTTTATCTCTCAAAAGATTTTCATGAGAATGATATATCTGATTTTCTCTGTTAACAGAGACTTTGAAAACAAGAAAATTTATCTTAAATTAGAAATTTATTTCTAAATCTGTTAATTATTATATTAAGAATGCAGAGAGAGAAAGAAAAATGATTTCTGGAATGGAAGGAGGGAAGGAGAGAGGGAGGGAGGGAAGGAGAGAGGGAGGGAAGGAGAGAGGGAGGGAGGAAGGAAGGAGCTTGCTTCGCCAGTTATCCTTTCAATAAATTTCTAAGATCACACTTGCACTTTTATCTTTCTCATACATGTACCCAAGAAATTCTTAATGGCTACACAGGAATTATGTTCAGACATGTATGTTATTATGCGTGAACAAGTGATTATATTTGTGTATTTCTTTGTCTTATTACAAAATGTAGGTGCTAACCAACGAGGACAAGAATACAAGTAAGTCCAAATCTGTTATCAGAGCTGGTAATCCACAAAGTTGTGAAGGAATGTCCCAGGTTTTGTTCTGAGCCAACGATAAACTACTGTTGTTATTACTGCTATTATCATCCTTATTTCCATTATTTATTCTTATTGATCTTCTTGCAGATCTGTCCATCTAGCTGCAGAATTTAGTGTGCAGACCTCATCAACTTTTATCTAAAACCTTTAGAGAACAATGTGTGTACAAAACAATAATTTTGAGTCAGACACGTCACTAGCATATTTTGACACAATCGCATGTTAATCTCCAACAAATCACTTCAAATTGAGAAATAGTTCTTTTTTCTTAGCGTTTGACATTAAAGAGCCTTGGATCCTGGGCTAGATGTGTTAAGTTTATATTTGCACAACTAAAAATAAAACTGTGGTCAATATAAATTAAAAATTCAATTTTCACTAAGCAAGAGCTTGTGCAAAAGAAAAATAATAAAAAAAGATAAACTAGAAACAGAGGTAGGAGCACAAATATTGTAGATCCATTTGCATAATATACAGAATATTCTGAGTTGGAAGGTACCCACAATGATCATGGAGTCCAACTCTTACATGAATGGCTCATTGTGGGATCTTTTTCATTCTCTATTCTTTCAGGTATAGGGTTAGGGTCAGGGTTAGGGTTAGGAAGATAAGATTTGATAGAACAGCAGCAGGTTTTCTAGGTCATACTTAGGGGAAGCTAAATAAATTAATTAATTTTTAAAAACTATAATTTTCTGTTTAAATAAACTAATCTTGTAAAATAAAAATAACTATCTTCCTGAATATTTTATTTATTCATTATGGACATAGGTAAGTGTTATTGATTTTTAGCTAAATGAGTATGAAAAAATGGCTTAAAATACATTTATGATTAATAAGGGCAACAGTTTCATGCACTTTTGATAACTTTATGCCTGTTGCAAATGTGATTAATTTAGAACATTTTTATAAGAATGGTATCATAGCTTATGGTTCAGTAAAATATTCTATATGAGTGTTTTAATTAAGAAGAAAATTCCCACATTAAGTGTATGAAAGTAAACAACAGCATTCTTAAATTATGAGAGATGCATACAGCACTTTGCTGTGGTAGTGTTTACAAGGTGAGGAGAGGAACTAGATTAAAAAATAAATAGGGTGATTACCAGTTTTTAAATCAAAGGCAGAAGCCCATTAGTGGTCTTATGAAAGAGTGTACTTAATGTTAAAGAGCAACATAAACTAGCAAAACTATGAAATCTTTTAACAGGAAACCTAGATTTGTCTCATACTCAAGTGTTTGGGAAATTCTGTAAGACATACACACAGATCAGTTAATGTATAATCTTATAGGATATTGAATTTATCATGAATCCCATTAATTTGGATCAAAATATATCGAATTTCAACATGGGAAAAAATGCCCTGAATGAACACGTCTAAGTTTAGGTATCTAAATGAAAATTTACTTAAGTAGCCCTGTTATTTTATTGGTCCACCCTACCTAAGATCAAGACATACGTTACCTACTTCCTTTCACTAATGCAAGAGTATTTAGAATAACGGTACTCAACTTGTTTGCAATAAGTACACACTCTTAAGTGGAGTAAATCTTAATTGTAATTGAATTTCATGGTGCAAATCAGAACTAAAATGACATAATTGAAACCAAGACTTAAATATTTACTTCTCACAGTGTACATGAGTTTGCATTAATATTCAAGGTTTTATAGAAAACAATAAAAACAGTAACACTCAGATTACAATTGATACCTAAGATATTTGTGAAGAAATTTAGACCTGTTTTTCTGGTTCTTGTTTAACTTGATACCACCTGTTTAATTCAGAACCTGAAATATGTTCAGCAAAATTCAGAAATAAATATTTACATAAGAGGCTGATATTCAGAGTAAAAGCCAGTACAGTAGGGAGGATGAACTAGCAAAACTAGCTTTCTACATGAACCATGAGAAAATGCATGGTTACCTTTAAAATGAATAGAGTTTCATGCTTTGAGGTATGTAGCTGAAATGAGAAAAAATTTCTGCATGGAAAGATTTTTCCATTACCAGTTTCCTTGTATTTTTTTCCAAAACATCCTTGGTCAGAGAGATGAGCAGCATGTCACACTGAGCGCTAGATTAACTATTACTCTGATTTGATGTGATTCGATGTGGATGTGAATAAACACATCTTACAGACTTTTCCCTTTTGCAACCTGCACAAAAAAAAAAAAAAAAAAAAAAAGAGTTCCTTTCCATAAGATACACAAACTCCAAGAATTATTATGAAATAGATAAGTATATAGAAAATAATAAACGTATAAGAGTTTTGCTGAATAAATGCCTCAAGGAAAGCTGTTAATGTTATTGCTACTCTAGCAGTTGTTAAGAGCTTACAAAAAGAATTCGTAATCTTCAGGACAAAAACCATCTAAACCTATGTACTTACACTTCTTCAAGTTTTAGGCAAAATGCTTGCCAAAATTTGTAAGTGCTTCCAGGAAACTTAGGAAGAAGCCATGAGACCAACTATTAAATTCTTTGAAATATGCTGTCTTGGGACACTTCTTTATAACAAAGCGGAAAAATACTGATTAATAAGGATTGGTGCTAGCTAAATAGTGAACAACTGGGTATGATAGGAAAAGATGTGTGTAAATGTCTTTACAAAATTTTGATGGGTGAGGGTGTGGGTGTTAATGTCTTTGAAATAGGTCTTAATATCTCTACCAACCTGAATCCAGACAGTTTGACTCCTGAACTTTAGGGTAATAGACAAATTGGTCCGCACAAAGTCTATTGCAGAACCCAGACACCCTGAACTTCTGAACTTGAATATGACGTGTTCAAGGGGAGAGTATGTGGTAGGAAGATCAGGATGGTTGGACCTCTGTGGAGGCCACTGGGCCTGCTGACCAGGATTCTGAAATGGCCTCCACAGTTAGGGTGATCCAAGGCTCTTCCCCAAGACACCCTGAGGCCTTATATACATTCATCTAAATTCCATTCTCCCAGCTGGCCCATTGGCCTTCCGCCCCTTTTGTCCTTATATGGAATTTCTCTGGAATGTTCTCCCCAGTTCGATGCCCCATTGGCCCCTTCTCCTTGGTCCCTCCTCATGCCCCTCCTCATTGATTCCCCAACCCATCCATCAGCATTGCACCGCCCCAGCTCGCTCCCTATTGGTTGTTGTAAGCCCTGCCCCCCTTCGGTACTTAAGGGCTGGGTTCCTGCTTTTCGGGGTCATTGTGGCTGGACCTTTCAGGCTGCGGAATAAACTTGACCCTTGGAACCTACACAGAGCTCCCTGTGTGCTCCTTGCTGCCACTGTGATTGCTTCTCCCCCGTGCCGTGTGTGTGCTGCTCACTGTGAATGTGAGCTCCCTGCATTGTCCTGTTGCCCCAGGCTGCGGAGATGCTTTTGGAAGGTAGCAGCCCTGCCTAGCTGGACACCACCGGGCCAATCGGGAAAGAAAGAGGGCAGTGTGCAGCTGGGGGTTTAGGATAAAAGGAGCTTGCATCCTCAGGAACCTCAAGAAAAATACCCCTTGGTGATACGCCCCAGAAGACTCTCTTGCTTTTTTTTGAATAAAGTTTCAGGACTCCTCTGTCTCTTTTGTGGACACTGGATTTCATAGTGTGATTTTCTGCAGAGGCTGGTGCTAATATGATCTGCTGTGACACTGCAAGAAGAGATTGTGAGTCCTGCAGGCTGTCAAGAACTCTTTATTAAAGCCATTATGTTTGTAGGGATTTTGCATAGCATCCAGAAATTAATTTCTTTTTCCTTAGTAAATACATTTGAAATGAGACACATAGCATATATCCATATGCACAGTTCACCTTTGGGCTTAGTTAAGGCAATAAACATGTAAGTTTCTAGACCAAGCTGGTTTTGAGATAAGAAGAGGAAGCAAAGATAGAAAAGAGCCTCTGCAACTTTTCTTACACCGACTTTGTGTGTCTAAGTACAAGATTTTGGGCAGCAGGCAGGTATTAGAATGGAAAATTCTGTGCTTTATCTATCATAGAAGATTAGGCTGGGTGAGCATAACCTCAAACTAAAATGAGAATCTATCTGTTTGCTAGACCAGTGAATATTATCCTTCCAGCAAAACTTTAGTACCTGAACTGGGTACCAAGCCTTAAGGCAATGTGTTTAAATGTTATAAAGGATTCAGAGGGAAAACCAAAATGAAACAGAAAAAAAAAAAAGAGAAAAAAAAAAGAAATAAAAAAAATTACTTGCACTAAAACTACCAAAACAACTAATCTGTTGTTTTCTGAACTGGTAAGACCTGAGGAAACTATACACAGCTCCTGAGATAAAGAGCATGTCTTGTTCACTCAGCAATGAACTTTTTGGACAATGTATCAGTGTTGACAGTTTTTCAGGACTATATGTGTGGACCTTTATCTAAAGCATGGTTAGCTGAAAGTTATAGGTAGGAAGGCTTTAGGACACTTTACTTCGATTACACAGGTGTTTTGCCAGAGGTAAGGAATGGATCACATTCTCATAGAAAAGGAGTAATGAGGCATGAAAATAAACAATGTCCTGTTGACACCTCATCCTAAGTAATCCATGTGCCTGGCTTTAAAGGCCAAGATGGATGCTAGCTGCCCTGCTGCTTCCCTGGAGAAGGTTGTCAGTGGGTGGTATGGGTGAGGAGGTGATTTCAGTCATGTACCACATGTGATGGTAAGAACAGATGAGCTGAGATGGTGGTGACTGAGGCATTTCGTTCACAGGCACAAAGCCAACAACAGCTCCCAGCTTCCAGGAAATTAAGTAAGAAATAAGCTTAAAAGTGTCCTTTGAGCGCAATGTCTTCACAAGCAAGGGAAAGTCTTTTACTTACCAAAAGGGTTGTTGAACACTAGAACAGCATTATGGAAACTTCTGTGTCTAACCATTCATGAGATTCCCTGGCAGTCACATTCCCACCACCAGAGACTTTACTGGGATCCAAGCCCCTTGGCAATGGGTGGCTCCAGTGAGTGATGTGACTCCCTTGGCTCCTCACTCACACACCCACCCCACAGTCAGACCAAGTTTCCTCACTGGTTACACCCCAGGTTTTCCACAGCAGATGTCTCTGATAGGAAAAATGTGTCTTTGAAATTGGTCTTAATATCTCTACCAAATTCAAGACCCGGGTTTCTTACAGAACCCAGACAATTTGACTCCTGAAACAGACAAATGGGTCAGCACAAGCCTGAGTTTCTGAGCTTTGGGATAAAACAACAGGTTTAAGGAGGCTTATATGACAGGTGTTTTGGGAAGGCTCTACCTCCCTAGTACCTCAGCCGGTGGGGAAATGAAGAGAGCAACGTACAGCTGAGAATTTAGGATAGAAGGAAAGATGCGTCCTAAGAAACCTTGAGAGAAAAACTCCATGGTGGTATGCCCCATTGGGGTCTCTCACTTTATTTGTATAAAGTTACAGGACTCCTCTGTCTCCTTTATGGACACTGGGTTTTCATAGTAGGATTTTCTATGCATCTTGTTCCATAAAGCAGTTTATTATTTATAAGCACGGCACAGTAACCTAGGAACAGTCCAAGCTAGTGCCTCTGATGAGGACCCCACCATGGAACCCTTGGGTTTTTACACCTTCAGAGTCCATCCATGGGCTCCTTCCCCTCACCTCACTCCGTGTCCATCCATGTTGATGACATTACCCATCTCATCTTCTTTGTTATCCAAAAGGTCAGTGATTCCTGCTTCCTGCTGTGTCTCTCAGTGTCCATTCCCCTGACTGTTGTCACCCACCTTGGAGCCCTTTGTTATCCCAAAGGTTGGCAGTTCATAGCCTCTTGTCTCCGGCCCCACCCAGAGCTTAATCTGCATCTCACTCTGCAGCTTGCCAGCAGAGCTACCTGGACCAGCTGTATTCCTCAACAGTAGGCTGACCAGGGAAGTGCTTCAGTCACCAGTCATGGAGGTATTTAAAAGACCTGTAAACATGGTGCTTAGGGACATGGCTTAGTGGTGAACTTGGCAGTGTTAGTTTAATGGCTAGACTTGATCATATTAAGGGTCTTTTCCAACTCAAATTGGTCTAAGGTTCTATGGCATGTCCAACACCTAGGTACAGAAAAGAAATCCACCTTTAAAACTGCTTATTTATAAAGAATGTTTTATACACATAAGATGCTTTTAAAGTAAGGGCACTTAATGCTTTTCAATTTAATCAGGTTTTACACTGACAATGACATTAGACAACTTAGCAGGTGAGTTTTTTTTTGCTTTTGGGTTTTATATTATCACCAGGACTTCTGTCTGGTGAACCAAGTGATTATGTAGATGCCTTGTTATTGCAGTCAACAAAACTATTGAAAACTGAAAATTTTCATTTATAGAAATAGGTGGTTAACATTAGGAAAACCAAATAATCCAAGAGAAAATATGACTACACTAACAAGGAAACCAGTCCCTTCTGATGTGATTTATTTTCTCAACTTATTTTTAAGACATTCATCAGTATAAATTTTTGATAAAAAGCTGATTTTCACTTTGTTTTTCATGCTGTAGGTGCCAACAACTTGATGATTATCACTGTTGTTGTTGTCGTTATTATTCATAGTAGTAGTGTTAGTATTATTATTACATTTTTTCTGCAAAACCACTTTGGTTTTGCAGTTTCAAAACATCTTGTAGGCAATGTCATTCTGCTTCTGACAACTTATGGCTTCGTGCTTTGCCTTGTGACACGTCTAACTGTAAAAATATACTATACTGGTTTAATTCACAGGGTCAGCAATCTGGTAGAGTCTCCAGGGGAAGAAGATCAGCTACTCAGCTAGTCAAATACTGTCATCAGCACAAAGTGTAATTGTAGAAAAGGTGTTCTGTGACTACCATCTTTAAGCCGTCTTCCTAAAAGAGTGACAATTTTGTTCTATTTTCTGTAGAATACATCTACAGGGAAACTTTCTTCTTTACCATCCTCCCTTAATCCCTCTCTCTTTCAAATGCTGTCACAAAACTTAACCTTTTGTTATGAGTAAGAGTGAATCACTTCTTTGAAACTGAATTTCAGTTCTCAAATTCACATCCTGGCTGAGGAGATTTAGCTATCGCACCTGCATTATACATTCAGCATCACAGCAGCTGAAATAAACAGCTTTGTAGCCATGTCCTGGTTTAGGGCAAATATTTAGGAGGAAACCTCTGGAGGGGTCTCCTCTAGGAAGAGCCGATTCCAATCACCCCTCCCCCTACAGGTCCAGGAAGAATTTCCTTAGAGAAAAGTGGAAAAAACTATTTATTTAACATATAGAATATTCACAAGCATAGGAAAAAAAAATTGGATAATATGAAAGCAATGAAACCTCTCCTTCCTCTGAAGAGATGGTGGATTCAGAGTCCGTCTGAGTCTGGTTCAGTTCTCCAGTGGGGGGGGCCGATTGCTGGGCCGGCTGTAGGAGTCGGCGAGGGGGGGGGCCCCCGGGGGTTCCCTGGTGTCCTGGGCCCACGCGATGCCAGCCAGTCCCAGGAGGAAGAAAAAAAGGAAAAAATACCCAGCAAAAGAAACAAAGTCTCTCCCTGCAAAAAAACCCGAGAAAAATCCGAGGAAACCCTCTGCTGTGTGCTGCTCCCACACACACCCGAGAGAAAAAAAAAAAAAAAAAGAAAACAAATAACGCTGTCCTGCTGGAATGTAGCCTCTCCGCTCTCTCAAGGCCTTGCTTCATAGGAGTAAAGGTATCCTGCAGACAAACCGTGAGTGTTTTTTTTTCTCCACTTTCGCTGTCTCACTGTCTCTTTGGGACTAACTTAAAGCTGTAGAGCTTAATGTCCAGCATAAGCAAGAGGATGATTGGGGATACAAACAGGTCATTTGGCCAATCCAGGACAAGCCATTACTTCATTTTCTTGTTAGGTCTCACTGTCTCTCTGGGACTAACTTAAAGCTGTAGAGCTTAATGTCCAGCATAAGCAAGAGGATGATTGGGGATACAAACAGGTCATTTGGCCAATCCAGGACAAGCCATTACTTCATTTTCTTGTTAGGTTTGCTACTCAGTTCTGGGTGAGAAAGTCTACAGGACATTTTGTACATTCACTCCAAACCTTCCCAGTAAATCAATGCACCATAAAACATCTGAAGTAGTCCAAAGCTTACTCTACTAGTCATTGACTTAATCAGCTGCTGATCTGACAAGACACAGATAGTATATAACACAAAATCTGTTCACTTACATTGTCGATATTTGGCCTTATTTTTGTATCTTAATAGGACACTAGTCTAATTACTAGTAGATTTATTTGTATTGGTTAGTAAATGAAACTGTTTTCCCCTTAACAAGAGAGTCAGTGGAATCAGAGCTGACATTTCCATTATTTCATTTTCTAATTCCAAAAGCAACTGATGAAACCTTAATGAGTTGGATGCTTTCAAACTGTCATTAATCTCTGCCTGAAGTTCTTTAATAGGATTATTAGTCTCAGAAAACAACAACCCAATAGAACAACTCAACCCCCCCGCAAACCAACCAACCAACCAAACACCCCATCAAGTAAACATTCAATTGTCAATCTATGGGCTTTCTTCATGAATGATGTGAGGCATTCCTACTCTTCTGTAAGCAAAATTTGATGGGCCGGGAGGAAATATCCCTTTAACAGAATAATAAACATATCCAAAGTGAGTGGATATCACTTGGGAGGAAAATCTGTAGTGCCTATGTTTGATGTAGATGTAGCAAAGAGAATGCCAATTAGAAATCCCACTGCAAAAGTGACATTTCTATCATTTATTTCTGCAGTACTGTATCACTGCAGCAATATATGTGCTGACAATAAAAACTCCAAGATGCAAAATCTTGAGTTGTTTTGTAGAACTTGATGAAAGTCTGGTGTCAGGCTAGGCGAGCCAGAGAGAAAGATGAAGAATGCGATGCATTTTAAGTTTACATACGAGCATATTCTTGTACGACATTTCCTATAATGTGATGAATACTTCTAAATAATTTGCATAATATATATTCTTTTGCTTTTGGTGCTTTCAAAAATTCACAGTAGACACAAGTTTTAAACTTGCATCTAATGAGCTTGCTACGGGGTTGAATTTATTTTTTTCTTTATTTTATTTATTGTTTCATTGAAAAAATGTCATAAAATGCTGATTACTTCCAGCTATTGAATTTATACAATATCACTTGTAGAAATTAACTTTTTTCTTTAACAAGAGCTAAATTTTAAAGCATGATAGTGCATATAAAATCTGTAAATATGAAAGTATAAGAGAAGGCGCTATCATTTAAAAAACTATTTTTAAAAACTGCAAAGACTATTTTTTTCTTTAAATGCCCATATCCATTAAAAAAAGTTTCATAATAGAGGTTTCTGTTGCAGATGTTATTCATTTACTTACTTCTATTTCTGAAAGGTTCACATTTTTCTGCCTCAACTTTAAAAATTAATACAGTCGTACATAAGAAAAAAAATCAATGCTACATGTCAGCATACATATATTATGCCTGAGCTTTCTGTGGAATGAAAGATATCCTGTGTAAGTTTGTGCACTATTTGAAATCTGAAATCTTTCAAATACTTTGTAATCCAGACTACATTACTGTATGAAATATTTATGCTGTGTTGAAACTTTTTTTTTTTTTTTGGCTAGCTAGCGTGTGTGACACTCTATTTAAAATCTGGGCTGTATTGATTTTTAGTCCTATTTGAGTTGTGATTACATGTGGAAAACTCGCCATGTTTTCTAGTCAAAATTGAGTAGACATTATGTTCTTTATAAAAAGTTAACAAGCTGCATGATTTTTTTGTTTGATCCATGTAATAGTAAAACCTGGACTTTGAACGTCAGTAACTGCAAATGGTAATTTGTACAAAGCTAAACTTCGACTACAAATATGATTACAGTTTGCAATAGATTTTTATTTTCTTACGGTGGGTCATCTGGGGAAAGGTAACAGCATTTTTCCTATTGACATCTGATGTTTATTTCTAGCAGCCTTATTTTCAACACATTCTGAAAAACATAAGATTAAATGTTTTCAATGTCTTTCAAAATGTTTTGTCTTCTTTCTTTTTTTTTTTCTTTCTTCACTCTCCTGAAAAGGATTCAATTTCACTTCATGATCTTTCAATTGTTGTCTGAGATCCATCAGGATTTGCTACCTGGACGAACAAAACCAAACACCAAAGTCTCAGGGGAAAAAATAAAAGCCCCCACTTTTTTTTACCTGTCCCTACATGTATTATCACTCACCCTCATGAAAAGTAAATTCAAGAAATAACTAAGCAAAATCAAAGATAAAATCAACAGAATTAATTTTTGTGCAATCATGTCTGATCACTTTACTTTGGTTTCCTCACTTCAGATATTTGAATTTTGACTGTTTGAAACTTCTTTCAACCTGAACAGAACTTATGTTTGTCTAGTAGAAGGATTAGTATTTCACTGCTTCAACAACTAACCTCTACTTCTAGCGTGCAAAAAGTGTTGACATGTTGTTGATTTGAATATGCAATAAATTCCAATGACTGCTGATCAAGGAAGTTATGAATGCTTGTAAGCCAGAAGATAGTTCTTTTAAAACTACTCTTTCAGATTTCCAAGACAAAGATGCTTGATGTCAAATGGAAACCCATGGGATCAAACCATAAAGTCTGCTATACTGAGAAATTTGGGGGAAAAAAAATCATGAAACTACAACAATCCCAAGGCTTTTAAACTGCAGGACTCCAAAGTGAGTTTATGAATAACCAGTGGATCTACTCAGCAGAGCACCAGCATGGCCTTGGAGCTTGTGTCTTATCAGCTCAGCAGGATGGGATGCGCTAGAGAAAGGGTGGCAGCTGCTGCAGCATGCCTGACCTCCACATTTCCTGAGCAGAAGGTCATTCTTAAAAGACATGAAAAAACACCAGTATCTCATGAGGCAAAGAATACTGGCAAAGCTATACAGGCAAAATAGTGAAAAATTGAGAAAGCAAGAAAATCCCAAAAGTTTTCTGAAGTTTCAGAAAGGTTTATTTTCACTCATAATCAAAACTGTTTCTTACAATACTTCTGAATATGACTATGAAACTGCTCTTGGGAGCTAACCTATTCCTCCCCTCTTGTAAAGGTCCTCTTTTTGTGTTTAATAAACTGAAATATGGTCTTCTCTTCACTGGTTTTTAATAAATTCCTCATCTTTACATGAAGATGTTCTGTGTCTGGCCTGCTGACCTACCTCTCACCTCCTGACATAGCGAGTAGATTTAGCAATATAACTGAAGAATATTTTAAAACTGAAATAATGGTCAGGCCACTCTCTGATCCAAATCCCGCAGGGTACCATGCAATTCTTAGTTCCTCTTGGGTGAGCAAAACCTTCCATCTTTCACTGTGAACAGCTCATTTAACACATTAGAAGGTATCATCATGCCTTGTAAAGTTCAGGTAAAAAAAATCCCAAGAAAAAATTGAAGCATTATTATAGCTCAAGGGTGTCTTACCTGTACACGAGAGACCATTGGGCTATTCATCTTGATCAGAAAAAGAGATGATTCCAGGAAAAGACACTGAGAACAACTTTATCTTCTCCCTCTAACAATACGAAAACAAGACAGGCATGATCTTACAGCTCAGTCCATAGCTCAGAAAAAGGGAATGTGTTCCCTGTCTTTGTCACAGGCTTCCCCGGGGATCTTTTGCAGTCATTTCTGTCCAGACTAGTTAGATGCTTAAATCTTCACCCATGAAGAAACATCTGTGAACCTGTGCTGCAAACTCTGAGGGTCTGAGTTTCTTAATGCAAAATGTGAATTACAGTCTACTGTTCCCAAATTGCAGTTTTCATCAGTAGTAAAAGAAGATGATCCAGTGACTGAGATGATCCGTGTAGATCTGCATGTTGTGTGTTTGTATGGAGAGCTATTAAGTCTGTTGGGGGGGGTGTGAGAGATTAAATTGTATGGTTAATGGTTTAAACATTGTTTAAAAAGGACTTTGCCCATTATGTCAAAGCTGTATAAAGTTGCGTCTACCACCAAAGCCCATTCCCCACCCAGATGTGTCTCCTGACAGGAGCTGGCTGTGCTAAAGGTGATACTTTTCTCCAGTAATATCTGCCATTAGGAGAAGAATATACTCACAAGGAAAGTCAAATCCATCAGCTGTTTTGAAAATCAGCTCTGGCAGGGTTCAGCATGGGCAAGTCACAGACCACAGGCTCACACATGAGGCCTTCCATTGTATGTGATGCAGTGATGTAAAAGATCCAGAGACTGTGCCTAACTTCCCCCTCCCCCTGCCCTATCCAGGGGAGTTACCTGGGCATTCCTACCTGGCCTGAACATATAATAAATAATACATTGGACTCTGTTTCTTACAGGACCCTCACCACTGAGAAGACCATGAAAAGAGGACCAGTAGGAGACTTTTGGGCCCCGTGAAGTGATGATATTTTATAATTAATCTGTCTCTTTGTGACAAGTTTTCTGTCCTGCCCTCCCTCTCCCTCTCTCTCTATTTCTCATTTACTGTTAAATAAAATTCATAACACTGACTTCAGAGTATGGTCTCATTTGCACCTTAATTTGGCAGAGGCACCTCTCTAACAATTTTAATAACTGGATCTTAATGGGAGAGAAGAAGAATAAAAAAAAAATGAATCAACTGGCTTCTGGATGGAGTGTTTTATCCTCGTCTTGCTGTTCAGACAAGTGCATTTGACATGTGCATTTATTTAGTTGCAATGTAAAATATTTAGTTTCTTAGGCTTTACAAAGTCTAAGAATTTTGGATCTATCACACCAGACTGAAAAGTTTTTACTTTTTTCTTTTTTTTTAACCTGCTGTAATCTGTTGTGCTGGGATGGGGTTTATTTTATCCACAGCAGCAGGTAGGGTGCGGTGGTCTTAGTTTGTAGGGATCCAGCTGGGCCAGCAGAACCAGCACAATTCCAGAGTCAGTTGAGATTTTATCATTCTCGAAGTCATGGTTCTCCTGCTCAGGTCTTGGTCAATCATCTGTGTTGAAGACGGAAGCAAAGAATGTGCTAAACCCCGGTTCTTTGTCCCTGTCCCTGTTTGTGAGGTGACCATCCTCATCCTGTAGCGGGATGATGTTACTTTTACACTGCCTATTGCCATTAATATATTTGAAAAAAACCTCCTTTTTATTGTCACCCACATTTTTGGCAGCTTCAACTTCAATTGAGCTTTGGCTACATGAATTTTCTCCCTACGGTGGCAAGCAGCATATCTGTATTCTTCCTATGTCACTTCACCCTGCTTCCACAGAATTTACGCATTCATTTTTTGCCTTATTTCCAAGAGAATACTCCAGTTCAGCTAAGTCAATCTTCTGCCTTGCCTGCTTAACTTCCGAATTGGGAATTACTTGTTCCTGTATCGTTAGGAGGTGATGTTTAAAAAGTGACCAGCAGTGATTGGCTCAAACACCCGCAAAAACATTTTCCCAGGGGACCTATTTCACTAATTCCCAGAGGAGTTTGAGGTTTGCTCTTCTCATGCTCAGAGCTGAGGTTTTGTTGGCACTTTTCCTCCTGTCAACAGAGATTTTATACTCAATCCCTTTGCAGATGCTGTGGCCAAGACGGTAGCCAATCTCCACTTCACATATGAGATCCACAGTGTTGACAAGCAGTAGATAAAGGAAGATGTCTTTCTGAGTAAGCTCCCTTAGGAGCTGTTCCATAAAGTTGTCATCCAGGTTTTTTAGGATTCTTCTGACCCCGGTTGTATCAGCTGTGTGATTCTTGCAGTGGATTTCTGGCAAGTTGACATGCAAGTGTCCATTTTTTCCTCAAAGAATAATTCATTGGTGTCGTCACCCTGGATAGGAGGTCTAAAGGCGACTCCCACAATAATATCTGATTTATTTGTTTGCCCCTTGATTTTCACCCAGAGTCTCTCAACTGTGCCACTTCCAGTTGTGAGCTCCAAACATTCCACCTCTTCTATTGCACACAGTGCCACTCCTCTCCCTCTTCTGCCCTGTTTGTTTATCCTGAAAACCCTGTAACCATCCAGTAGGCCATCCAGGCACAGAACTCATCCCACCAGGTTTCATTTATCTCAGTGATGATCTCAGGAACTGGGCCAAAACTTTGAACTGGTGGTATTTGTTTTTCACGTTGAGTGTATTAGTGTAAAAACATTTTAGGTTTGGTACATGGTGGCCAAAAACTCATGAAGTAGATTGAGAGGTCCCATTAGTACTCATTTCCCCAAGAGTTGGCACACAATGCCATTGCTCAGTGGCTAGCATGGTTTTGTCCCTTCCCCCTTTCAAGGTAGTGTAAAATTCTATCAACAATCCCCACTAACTTCTTTGCTAGAATCTTTTCCCCCGCTAAAATAGGTGTATTCCATCAGGCATCAGTAGGCCAGGTTTTGAGTAGATCATCCCATCAAAGAGTCATGCATTGACCTGATGATGTCTTTTCTATTGTCCAAAACCTCATCTCACCTTCAATACCATGAACTTAAACTTGGGAAGAATGTTATAGTTATTCACGTCTTTCTAAAAGAAATCGACTTCCGTCAAGAAAGGAGTTGAGATATAAACTACTCAAAGTTTCATATTCCTCATTGAGATTCTTAGAATTTCTGTCTTGATATTCTTTTCAATGTAATTTCAATGTATTTGCATCTATACTGCTCCTGCTAGTTTAGACTCTTACAGCATATTTTGGCACACCTGTATGAACTCTTTTTAATGAAATATAATGATTCAAAAAAGTCAGAGAGGATTTATTAAAATAGAATTTAAAGAAGGATTTCACAAGCTTACAAGTCAGAGAATTCATCTGGCAGGCTTTTCTTTTCCTCTGTCTACAGACTTTTGCCTTTTAATCCTTCATAAAGATTATTTGATCAGTATCATATAAAAAAATGTAAGTATTTATTCTAACAGTACACTTGTAATCAACACTGGAAAATGTATTAAAGCTCTTGTCAAGCTGGGTAACTCATGTGAAAAATGCTTCTTCATTCCAATGAGGAATGATTTCATCACTTTAGTTTTATGTGAAGGCTGAAGAAAGCACACAAAAATTAACAGGAGTCTTATGAGAAAATAACATAATTGGCTTGTAAAGATTTTAGGAAGAATAAATTTATACTTCCAGTAACATAGAAAAAAATTAAAATTTAAAACTAGTAGGTTAATGATACTCAGCTGTCTATAAAGGCAATGCATTTTAATATGAGATCAGGAAAAGTTCACATCACACAGTTTAAATAAGGTCAAAAATCATCAGTGCTGTGATGTCATATTAGACCAGACAAAAATGTATCTAGTAAGCAATAAAAGTAGAATAGAATGGAAAGTGATCCAGGTTGACTTTTTCTTTGTTTGGGTGGGGTTTCTTTACAAAGACAAAATGCAAGATTATGTTGGGGAGACAGCCTAGATGTGCAGTTCTGTATCAAGCTACTGTGCCACACTGTCATACTAAAACAGATCTACTCCGAAATACCACCTTCAACTCTAAAACAGCCTGAAAACTGTAGAGATAGGGTGCAATACAGTGAGGAACAACTAAGAGAAACAACAAGAGAACTGTTCATATGAGCCATTTAATGATTTTTGCTGTGACATGCAAGTCTTTGCATCCATTTTTTTTAAGTGCTCATAATGTATCAGGTAATGTTGTTAAAGGGACAGTGAATACATACACCATCCACTGATACAGGCTAAAATGCTTGAATCTTGGATACAGTAATATATAGATGAAGGGACATTTCCAACTCAGAAAGTGATAGACAGTAAGACTTCTTCTCGGTAAGACTCAGAAGTGGTAGACAGACCTCATAGCCCCAAATTTAAATATAGCCTTACATTTTATGAGATATTAAGACTCTTACATTTTTGTAATTGTGACGTAAAGGTCTTTTGTGTTGAGGTGCTTAATATTTTCAAAGATAAAACCTTAAAAAATAGTTTTAAAAAATAGAACTGTCTTTGGAAATCAATTAGCCTGTCAACAGAAAGACAGAAACAATGTCAGAAAATTGAAAGATATAGGATGTGAAAACACATTATAGGATTTACCTGAAGACCGATAAATATGCAAAAAATGTCACATGCATAGGAAAATAAATCCTGTAATTAATATGCACTGAAGGTGGAGGCATTACACCCTAGTAAAATGCTTGTCCTAAACATCTAATTCTCCTTTGTTTTTTTTATAAAATTCAAGCAATTAATTGCTTCTTTGGTATCTATATATAAAGACAAGTCTCTAAAGAAACAAATTAAAGCATTGACCAAAGCATTAACATAAAACCTTTACATCCCTAACTGCCTTTTCCAACTTAAAGTTCTTTGTGTAGACTGGAAAATAAAAAAAGAGAAAGGATAAGGATTCGCCTCATTAGGTCTGAGGAAAACACAAATATGTCTCCCTGTTATAAAAAAAAAGAAAGTAGAGTGGAGAAACAGAAAGCCATAAAAGAATAACTCTCTTTGCAATGCCAAGATCAGCGTCTGCTTATGTCATTTGCCATATTATCAAGTGTCATTGTTGCAAAATTTATGCATTTCACTGATGATTTTTTACACAGTAAGGTCTATGCCAGATTGTCCTGTTTCTCTCCACTCGATTTGGGACTTACTCAACCCCAGAAAGTACTAACTATATGTGCCCTTTACCTGCAAGAAACAGCTGTTGATTTAAATCTGATTTGTTTGAGGGACTAGGATAAAGGATGCTTTTTGCTGCAAGTTCATCTTCAGTAATATCAATTCTTATTTAAGACTGTTTATATCTAGGCTTCTGCATCTGTCTTCTACTCCAGTACCAAATCAGGCAGCTATCATTGTCATGCTTCTGAAAAGAGATCCTGACATCTATTAAAAGTATTTTTTATGATACAGAGATAAAACGTCAGTCATTGGACTAAAATAGGATTGATCTGAAAATATGAAACTAAATTTTTAAAAGAAACACTATTCCTCTTTTTTTGTTTTTTTGCTCCTCATCAAAACAATTTGAAAGCTCACATGGAGAAAAACCTTACAACATAGCAACTTTGAATTGTATTTCAAACTGAAGTTTTGGATTTTTTTAATATTTCTGAGCTACCTGCTCATGGTAATCACTATGCAAATTATTTCATGTCCCAACACTAACATAATGTGAAGGAGATCAGGGATAAAGCTGATTTTTATCCAGTGGTTATGCAAATTTATAATCAAAATAGGAATTTTAATGTTTAAAATTTAAGAACTTGTTTAAAAAAGAAAACATTTAAAGTCTTTCTTCTGAATTTTTTTTTTTAATTCTAAAGTTATTAGTACCATGTATGATGTCATTTTCAGCAAGGTGATTCTGCATAGCAATTGCCTCAGAAATATCCTGTGTGTTTTGTGTTATAGTCAGTTTCTGTAAGCAGTATTTCTCATAATTATGGAAAAAGAACTTAAATAGAGAAACAGAGACACTTTTGAACTCAAAGTTCAGATAAAAATCTGAAGAAAGTTTGGGCTAGTATTCAGGTAAATCATGGTTCTGTGAAGGAGTTTATGTTTTGCAAACTTTAAACATCACTTTTACAAATATATTACATTAGTGCCACAGTGGGATGATGTAATAATTCTCAGTAAGACATTCATGTGAGGATTAATAGGGAAGACTCCCTGCCCGACCATCCTGGATCCATTCTGGTGCTTATCTCACACCACCTGAGCTGGGACCTAGGCGTCTTTGCAGCCACCCCCCAACACTCACACAATCACACTGACTTTCCTCATTGGCTCGATCCCAGCTTTTTTACTGCAGAGTCTGAGAGGTCCAGCTCACTAAAATAATTTAGTCTTGGTGCAATAGCTAAATACCAAAATAACAGCTGGGGTTTGCAGTTCCCAGACTCCTGCCTAGGGCTACGGCCCCAGCTCCCACTGTTCAGCCTGCAGCTCCCACTGCACCCCAAGCTACCTTCACTGAAAGTATTACTCAACAGGTTTTTGCTGAATTTGATGTGGTATCAGAATATCCTCCTTTTCAAGTTAATATTCGATATGGAGGTGAAATAAGATAGCATCATATTTTATAAGGAAAGCTACTCAAAACTCAGAGAATGTCCTCTGAGCCAGATCTAGTAGCATTTTTCAGATGTAAATTGCCAGAACAGAGACCTCTAATGCTATTTGAGATTCCCTAGATTATCCCGAGTAGCCTCCTACTGACAGTCCAGAAGGGAATATGGATCAGTCATAGGTTTTATGTCATGCTTGACAGGTTCTTATAGATATCTTGGATACCTCAGGGCTTCTCAGATGTCAGTGTTTCTGCATCACGGGAGCTAAGATGACCCCTATTGCTTTTCTTCTCTAATCAGGTTTGAAAGAGGAAGCAAAACACATTTGAGCAATAAGCAGTTCTAGTAATCGAGATGGCTTTTAGACCACTCTTTCTCCTTTCAGTTAAGACTTTATTCAATATTCCCATGGTAAAAATCTTGTTTAAGGAGAAAGAGGAAAGAAAACTTCTGTATAAAGGAAACAATTTATTGTTAATATAGGGGCTATTTTAACAATCTAATCTAGGAAGTATTATTAGTTTAGGTCAAATTATTACAGAAAAGGAAATAATGCTTCTCTACTGAAAAAAGTTTCAATGATAGCAGTAATACAATTAAAATAATTACAGGTACATTTAATTGTCATGATTTTTCTGGTATTATCCCTTCTCATGCTTCTTTAGGTCCTGGAATCAAATTCATTCTAGTACTGGTATAGGAGTTGCTACAGTGAATTGTCAGCAGCAGGAATCTTTCATCAGGAAGAATATTGTTGATGTTAGTGTTGACATTTTCTTCTTTCTCATTCTGGTATTCACTAAGAATAATTTTAATATGTTTGATAAAATTATTTTACAACTTTCTCTTTCTTCATTGGTCTGCAACTGCATATTTGAATAAAATATCTCTGATAGCTTTTAGATGTTACATATGCCTTTTTTTTTATTTGCTACCCCTCAAAGCAGTTTTGTCCAGCTCCTGATATGAAATGCTGTAACTGATCATGTGTCTCCAGTGCCTTCCTGTATCCAGTTTTTATCACCCCATTCCTGAGATTTTCTGTGCTCCATCCACACTTCTCTTAGGTTCTGCTATCAGAGAAGGTCTGCATTTCTCTGCATCATTATCTTTGAACCATAAACACCTTATTCTTCATAAAACCCCCCATGCTACTTGTCCCTACAATCTCTGTAAAACTGTGGTTACAGTGTGTATAATTATGGGCAAAAAGATTAGCCGTAGCCATGCCATCAGAAGAAAAAATATTCTTCCAGGTAAACCAAATAAAACAAAGCTGTAGGCAGGTCAAAAAAAGTTCAGAAAACGGAATCCTGACAAACCTCAGTCATAAGACCTTGAAAGTTTATTGCAAAGCCTGTGGCCTTTAGTAGTTCTAGGTATATTTTATCATAGGTCACAGAATCAGAGTATTTGTAGAGAAAGAAGTATTATCTCATATGTAGCACTAATTTTAGGTGCATGAATCATCTAGTACAAATAAAATTCAAATTCTAATTTTTTTACTTTTAAAATACAGCAATGAATTTCAAATTTATGAATGGGTTTGAAACCATTCCTTAAAGAGCAACATATACCCAGAGTATGAAATTTAAAACACTCCACTTTTTCTGAATCTGGAAAGTAGAAAAACAACCAACACTTCTGCTATCTGGGCTAAGTCTACTACCAGAATAAGGGAGACTTTGAGATGGCTATTGCAGATGCCTTAGAGACATTAACTTTCCTTATTTTTTCAGTTTGGTTGATTGGTTTGTTGATTTCCTAAGCAGTGGGTATCTGACAGGTTGTGAAACCCATTTATACAGCTTCTTTAAATCTAAGCATAGTAATATTTTTAAAGTTTATATCAATTAAACAGTAAAGATGGCGTGGGGTGAGAATATGGTTCAAAATAATGGTTTTCTTATTTCTGATGTGTGTAAAGAGCTTTCACATATAGAAAAAAAACATCCAACCTATGCTGCTGGGGTTTTTTTTCTCCTAATGTGTGTCATTTAATAGGAAATCTTGTGCAGTTTTGTCAATGCATTTTTGATGCCTTAAGCAACAAGAAGAAAACAGTATTGTGTTAAGAGTACTGAATCTGTAATGGTGGATATTGGGCAGCTCAGGAGCAATTTCTTTATTGAATTTCCCCTGAATTTTCGTGGGTTAAATGGCTTAGCAGATGTGGGATATATCTATCAAAGCTCACTGCTACAAAAGGACAGCAGGAATGGTTTTATGTTGTTCTTGTCTACCTTTTTAAACCTCTTGTCACAAGTAAGTAATGAAATAAGTGTTTATTGAGCATTCCATTAACAGAAGGAATTCTGGCAAAACCTTGTATAAACATGTCAGAACACAGATGATATTGTATCTTCAAATTTCTCCAGTTGTACATACGATACAAAACCTGAAGTTGACTTCAGAACAGGTTTACAATAGTTAAATTTTGTCTCTGTTTAAGTTGATGTATACGGTCAGGCCAGAGACTAATGCCTGACTCTGGAGTCATCTGGAAGAAACTTGTCATAAACCTACAGTGACTCAATAGATCAAATTTGTCTTGGACAGAACTACTTGGAAAACCAAACCTGAGATATGGACTCAAATTACAGCTAAGCAGAGTGAACAATAGCACTCCATATACCTCATGATTGTGTGCCATGGACTGGATTTTAGCCCTAAGCCTGAGTAGCATGACATAGCTTATAGACACAGATCTAACCTTCTTACCCTCCCAATCAGACTTTCCACAATGCATTGCTTATTACAAACAGCCCTGAGCATATGGGAATGACCAAACTGGGGTCAGCAACAAATAAATGACTGGATGTGCTTTCCTAACACTTGTAAAATGGTAGGTTTAACAACTGTGTGCATGTACCCATAATATATATTTTTTAACTTTCCTGGGATTGCTATATCCTTGCAGATTTGATGCTCAAGATTTATCTTTCCCCTTCCACATTTAGAAATGTAGATATAGAGAGACCCTTGCAATTTTTACCTGCGTGAATGTTTGTTGAATTGCTTGTAACTTGGCCTATAGTTTTCACAGTATGCTTACAATAAAACAGACACATTGCTGCATATCACAGTCAGATTTTTTGTTGACCTAGCAGACTGTGCGACTGAGCACTTGGACACATATTAAGTCAGTGAATATGCTGAGAAGTTGCCTTCTATAAAGGGTCAGAGCTCAAACCTATGCCTTAAACAGAGCCCAAGCTTATAGATAAACAATACAGAAAGTAATTACGGTTTAGACTCACATGTGGCTTAAAGAATGACAAGCTTGCTGCATTTAATCTTTGCTTAACACAGAAATGTTTTCAACAGTTTGATTATAACTCCAATATGAAGCCACCATGAGCAGAAATAGATGACGGATGATGTAGTTGTGGTCTCTCTCAGAGATGTTTGTCTACTTTGTAAAGACACCACATGGCTTTTCAGACATCTGGTAACAGCTGATCATATTCAGGACAAGGACAGCAGGACTTCTGTTTGTCCAGATTGTAACACAGCACTAAAACGGCAATGAGGAATCTTGAATTTTACTTGGCTCTGTCTAGTATTATCACCCCCCCCACACACACACACTTCTTTCAGAGTCGTTCAAGTATTAAATGAAAAGCAGAGTGCACTTATTTATAAGTTGTTTTCCAGTTCTCTATATGCTGTACAATTAAGAAGATATAACATCAGTATACCAAGAATGACTGCAGCCGACTGTAAGGGAACACACAAAACTGTATTCAGGACTTGCTAAGTAATTTTAAAAATAATAATAAATTTTTTTTTAAATCCAAACAAGTTTAAGGGTGAGTAGAAGGACAAATCTGAGAGGCTTTCATTGATATATTTTGCGTACTGCTCTGGGGCACACTCTTACAAAATGTGCTATACAGAAATAAAGAATTAAACCTAGCTAGAATGGCTCAGGGGCCTCCCAGGGCTTTTAAAGCAATGTTTTAAAATTATGTCTGGAAAGGGTAGCTTGGGATTCAGCATACACCTGTAGGCTGTAGCAAATTTAAGCCTAATAGCTCTAAAACAATGTAAGCAAGCTAGTGCAGATAATGAATTTGCCTTCTGAACATGTGTTAGCAACAGATTTTCCTATGTATAGATGATGTAAGTATATGTATGGTTAATAAAAAGAATAAAATTAAGAGACTGAATATACCTATTAACAGTATATGACATGACGTTAAGTACCATCTGTCTCTTCAGGAACAAAATATTTTCTGGTTGCTGTACTGGTTATGCATGAAGAGTTAGGGCTAAAACTTCCATAGCATTTAAATAAATAAAGCAACACCACTCCTCCACTACTCCCAAGTACTTTTCTCACAAACATGTAACAAATTGTCATAGTTTCATAAATTGAGAATCTGCAACTGCTGTAGGAAATCTCTGTTGCAGTGACTAGTCTTCTATAAATTTACAATTCTATTATTGACTATATCCGTTTAAGCACTAAATACAGATACAAATATTGCACCTGGTACAAACGTATAACAGACTAGAAAATTAGTTTTGCACATTAAGAAATCACTGGCCTGAACTTCAAAGGAAGAAAGTTCTCACCAAGTACTGAAACCATATTTCTGTGAAAACTTGAGTCACCCTCTGAATTGTAAGTAATGCTGGGTGTTAATCCTCTCAGATTCAAGAATGAATAAATAATTCTAATATTTTTCCATTAGTAAGGAGAATTCTGATGAAACACTCTGGGTCTGGGTTTTGTTTTGTTTTGTTTTGTTTTGTTCTGTTTTGTTTTGTTTTGTTTTGTTGTGGGGTTTTTTGGGTTTGTTTTTTTTTTTTTTAACTTGCCCATAGATATAGGAAATTACACTAATTGAGAGAGCAAGTAGTTAAGGGTCTAGTCCAACTGTCAGTTAAACCAATGAAAGTTTTGCTATATCTCTCAATAGTGCAAGATCAGCAATATTGCATTTAGTGTGCAGTAGGAATTAAAGCATGATCTTAGCATTTCCATACAGGCCCCAGCTGTGAAAGGCATTGTGCTGGTTCACAGCATCATTTAGGTTCCCTTACTTTTCTCCAAATAAAATGTACATTTTTCTTGGTTGGCCAGCAAAATCCACAAACACACTAAGAGTAGAATTAGATCTCAATTTTAAAAAGCACTACTGATATAAAATCGTCCCTATTTCTGGCAGTTTTAATTAAAAGTAAAACCCCTTTGCTTTCTGCCCTCAGAATTACTTTTAGATGTATGAGGTATTAAACTGCCAGGGTCTTCACAGGAAAACTGAAACTTATTGAAACACCTAAATTATTGTCACTAAGCTAAGAAACACCCTGATGGACAATGACATTTTTAAAATACAATGAGTTAAGAACATTGGTTCATAAAGTCTATAGGGAGATGTACCTTTTTCCATTAACCACTTGGAATTGCCAAAAATATTAGACAGGTGTTTTGAGCATGCAAATGCTAGTTGCAAACTTTTTCCTGCCTTTGTTATAAAGAATAATTCATCCTAAAGGGTTCCAGAAATGCATACGAAGATGTGAAGACATTCCCTTGGTGGCTAAAAGATTACTGAAGTGTATTTTGAGACCCTTTTGAGACCCCTGATATGTTTGTACTTCTTCTCATGCTGCACAGACATTAATTCTAGTAGTGTATTCTGTCCAAGTATTTGTCTGTTTGATATCCAATATTTTTTTCTTGAAGATAATTGAGCTAAATAAAAAAAAAAAATTAAACTATTAGTCCACCATCAAAGAATTATTTTAGGAAATATTTTTGGAATGTTACATGTTAACAATATCCAGAGGTGGTTAATGTCGTTTTTGAAAATAATTCCTACTACTTCTAATAAATTCAAATTAGAAGACTGAACAATTACAGAATTAATATAGAAAAATGAACTATAACATTTCTTAGACTTTTAATGTTCAAACTTAACAATATCAGTACAACTGTAGAGGTTTTACGTGAGATGAAAAACAGGCTATTTTGCAGATGAGAAGAAATATTTTTCAGAAATAAAATTGTATCACATTAATCTTCTCCATAGTAATAAAATATTCTTTTTTCTATATTGTGTTTTCAATATGAAATACAGAAAGTCATAGGAGATGGTCATTGACTTTAAATTTTTTATTATGCTTTTTATTTAATTTTATCTAGAAATGAGAAACTAGAGCTTAAAAGGGAATCAAGTAGCACAATGAAATGACTCACCTGAGTCCATAAGGCCACAACAATGTGACAGTGTATTATGTACTGCATTGAAATTTACCTGTATTGACTCTTAGTCCAGGACTGAACCTCTAAATAGTTGCTATCTCACTACCCAACAAAAACTCTGTGTATAATGTGTATATAAAAAGCTTGTCTAAATGGACAAACAATGTCATATGTGAATTTGTTTAAGCTTATTCACCCTGAAGGTTAGATTAGAATAGAATGAGGAATGCTTTGAAATGCACTATATATTTTGTATATGTCTCATAAATTAATGGATAGCTATTGAAAAACTGATTTAGGCATTTTAAGTATTTTAGTGGAACAGTTTTTCTTTTTGTTCCCTGCATGTAAAGCCAGGTGCCACAGTATCTGTGAATCCAGATGTCCACAGCTCAGAAGGACCTGTAAATTTTCTGGTAATGTGCTAAACTAGTGATTATTTGCATTACAAGCCAAGTCTTTAATACAAAGTCAACTACTTCATAAATAAACAGCATACATAAATGCATTTCATATATTGATGGAGGGTTCTTTTGTGTCATAACTAAACATATATTAATAATATATCTCAATGAACATAATTTTTATGAGTCTAGATCATTATCCATTTTGTTTTGATGACAAGCTGTTTGGTCAGTTTATGTTGTAGTGTTTTAATAACAGCAACAGCAGTGCTGCCTGAAGACGTAAGCCGTCATTTGCTAATGTACATATGTATGTATATGCTGATTATATGGGAGTATATATGTATTTATAAATCTCTGTGTGTGCTTCACTATATATTTGTAAACATTTATATACATCTATATATGTGAGCAGAAGGAACCAGATTCCAATACATATATATACATATACATATACATAACCATATACATGGAAATATTTAAATATTCTAGATCTACAGCAAACATGATTTTTCAGAATATCTTTGATTGCTCTGGTTCATATAAAAATAGTTGATGGTCTTTGTATTTATGTACTGAAGCAGTATCCATAACTTGCACACTCAAAGAAACAACAGCACTGATACTCTTGTTGGTATTCTTATAAAAAAATACTTGTTCAAAAAGAATTACAAACTGAATCTAGCCTGTATAACCTTAGGCCACTGAGACATGAGCCTGGGGCACTTACCTGTCATGTATCCCTTTACACCTCTAAATC
Organism: Petroica traversi; assembly: GCA_025920805.1. Taxonomy (NCBI): domain Eukaryota; kingdom Metazoa; phylum Chordata; class Aves; order Passeriformes; family Petroicidae; genus Petroica; species Petroica traversi. Next base: position 91,421 of record JAHLSL010000023.1, read on the forward strand.
CCCACAGTAACAGACCATCTGCACCCATAATCAGATGGCCAGATTTTAGAGCAATACACCTTGTTTATAAAGGGCAATTCTAATTTACAACCAACTCTATTTTGGGAGGTACTGTGGGAGCAAACCTCTGATGCTTTCAGATCAGCCATCTGTCTCCTTTCTTGCCAAGTTACCTCTAGGTTATGCTCTTTCCCCTCCTAAGCATATTATCTTGTCTCTTGCACACTCACATAGAGGGACTATCAAGAGAAAGAACATTTTAGCAGTTAAGATGTGCAAAAATTGTCCTAGAATATATGTTTATAAACTCTTCTGAGCAATGGTTTCAACAATGGGATGAGGCAGCTTTAGGCACTTTCTGCTGTGGTATTTGCTGTTTCTCGTGGCCCTGAATAGAAAGGGGAGAGGGGGGTGGTACAGGGACAGACCCTTTGCACAATTTACAAGCATCCACACTACCCATCTAGGTCTGCACTGCGGGGTTCCTGAGGGTTGGAATATTCCTGTATGTCCCTGGTCAAGTCTAAAAATTCATCGCATTGCCTGCAAGCAGCTCTTCAGGATAAACCATCTTCCTTTTTAAATTGCTGCTGCATTCACCTCTTCAAGAATGGGCTACCAGAGAATTTCATGCCAGATTTACACACCTGCAAAGTGCTTATCCTGATGATAAACTCAGTTTACAGCAAGCTAATTGGTACACAGAAATGTAGTCATTAGGCAAAATGACTAAATCCAGCACTTTGGAATGCACTTGCACATCCTTAAAGTTCCTGTAGAATGCCCAAGCCATGGCAAGATGTTTGCTGTACCTCTGCAACGTATCAGCACACATAAAGGCAGCAGGAACAGCAAATTTTGATCAGAGCTAAATTAATTTCTGGAAGAATATGAACTGGAACCAAGAATTCAGCAGACATCTAAGCAGCATAACATATCAGTGCTCCAAGAACATACGCCATCATTAAGTGATAGAATCCACAAGCAGTGGAATCTCTGCTGCATTAGGAAGGATATTAGTACTTATGTTTCTGGAAAGGAATTCAGGAATACAGGAACAACATAGGGAGGTTTTGGGAAAAATGGCTAGATAAAGTGTTTTGAGATTTGTAAAAAGGCATGAAATAATTTTTGGTGCCTTTCTTCAGCAGTTTGATAGACCATGACCATTGTAAAACTAACTTCAACACAATCTGTTACAATCTACACATCTATGCTGAAAATCTGTCAGTCTACAAAGTAACACAAAGTTAACAAATCTGATGTTAAAATCACATTTGTATCAGCTGTATAGCAACAACCAAAGGGGGAAAAAAGGTTGAAGAATACCTTTAAGAACAGCTAAAGTGAGTGGATTGAGCAGTCAGAGTACAATTCATAGAACTTTGTAAAAATAGAAGTCAGCATAATCATGTCAGATCTGGGAATATTTAACATTTTTTGTTTAAACAGACCCTAGATCTCTGTAGGGAAATTCTGTGAAATAGTGCTAGGGTAAAACAAAATTTGTTTTGAATAAAATATTACACATTTCTGAGAAAATACCTAAATATTCATAGTTATATTATTATTCACTATGTAAGTGAAATATTGAGATGGGCTTGGTTTTACTTTATGTAGTGCTTGCATCATCTAATTCTGTATCAGCTAGTTACAAACACTGTCTTCTGTACTGTGGGTGTCAGGGTGGGCTGAAAAGAGTAACAGCTGAATTGCTCTGCTAACATATGCCTTATATCATTGTCTTGAGATATCTACCTAGTCCTCGTGAGACTGAGGCCTCATGAATTCATATCCTTAATAGCAACATTTCTACTTTGACTATGGGCATGACTCTCTGTGGTGGTGCACTGTCCTCCCTCTCAGTGGAGATGTTATAGAAGTATAATGTCCAACGAGGACAAAACTATTATTGATGTAGCTTATTTTTAGATAATGAAATAGGTGTTCATTCCAGAAATAGCTGCATAGCTGGATGAAGCTAATAGGTTTGCTACATCCCTCCCAGATTCCAGCTTGCACCTTCCTACTGAAACTTGGTGTGTATTAATATTCTTCTGATCTCTCTGTTTAAATGAAATGGGTTCACAAAGGGATATTACTTAAATGGTTTGGACCTGTGGACAAATAGCTGGGACACACCTCCATTGTTGAGAGACGTTACCACCCAGCATTTCTCAACCAGACTTGATTTAGAACTGCTAAAAAATTATGCCAACCCTTAATAAAAATCCAAGTGAATTCAAAACGTGTATTAAAAATTCTTGAGCTGACCCGACTGGACAAGAAATTCATTTTTCAGTATTATCAGCAACTAAAATTCAGGCACTTCTAACTCTCCATTGCAAAATTTCAATTCCTGTAATGGATAAGGGGCGAGGTTTGATTTTTTTTTTTTTTCATTTGAAAATAATTTTAAACAAATGGAATATTTTCCTTATTATTCATTGCCATAAATTATTTTCCTGCTAAACATTCAATGAAAAGGTAAGATTTTGCTATGAGGGTGCTTCAAAAAAGTGGGAACTTATATTAAAATATGCTTTTTAAAACAATAAACAGCTATGACAAGTTGCATTTAATTACAAGTCAAAGAGCAGGACATTCCTGGTTAATCTGCTTTCACTCTGTTAAGAATCTTAATAAAGTTCATATGACTACTGAAGATGATATACTTTCAGAGCGAGAGTTAAGAAAAACAGAGGTTAGTTGTTTTGTTGGGTTTTTTGTTTGTTTTGTTTGTTTTTAATTTTTTTGTGATATAGAGATTCAATTAATGTCCCAAGTAATTTCTGAATGCCACAAAATATGTCTCTGAAATGTCTTTTTTCTTGTATCAGTGAAGCAATTGAGTTACAAATGAGACTTCTCTAACCTTTGTCTACTTTTAGTGTCACATTCTGTTTAAATCTTTCTGTGGTGCCTAAGCACTTAGTTTAATCTTCTTCCATTTTCAGGAAGCTCAAATTGGAAGTGCCAAAATATTTTGATATAAGTTTTTCTTCATGGATTTGGGCTTAAAAGTACTACTGGCATAGTAGAAAATATCTGAAAATTTGTTTTCCTGTGATTTTCTCTCCAGTTTCAGTGGTCAAAGATTCAGGAATTAAAGTACTTCAGATACATTTCATATAAATATTAATTTTTTCTATGTTTTGGACCTTGAGAAGAATGTTTTCTGTTTGTTCCTTTTTCTTTTAAGTTTGGTATTAAAGAGTACATCAACCAATACACATTGCACAGTGCAAGTGCCACATATAAGTTAGTGATCTATATGCAAAAGGTGACACAAAGTGCCAAGTATTATAATCTTCTATGAAAAATTATGTCTGAACTAGTGTTTGTCCCTGAATCATAAATTCTTGCTGTCATAGCCTATATTGAAAAAGTTGAAAAGTTCCATTTTATGAGAAGCCATGTGCTATGGCATATGTATGAGAACAAATATCATTTGAAACACTAATTCAGATTTTTTCCCTATGAATTGCAATTTTGCCAAAACTTTAGGTTCTGAAACAATGATTCACCACCATTAAGACTTTAGAGTACTTCTAGCTTCAGGTACCTAAAATATTAAATGAAGTAATATAATTTTCTTTCTTTTATACAAAACTTTATAAATAAAATTACTTTTTTTTCCCCTTCAACACTTGAACTAGCACAATTTCTTTGTGATTTTTAAAAGAATATTGAGATACATTATTCTTGTGAAGCTGTAAATATACCACTGATTTTGACACACACACACACACACAAAAGAAGTCTACTTCATTCTGAAAGCTGAACAGGGTGAGATTTGGAACATAAAGAGTCTACTGAAGACCTTTCCCCATGTTTCCTGAGTAAAATTAAGAGTGTCATCAACATGCATTAGATCAAGGAAACAAAAAATTAGTCAGTTTTACACTGTTGGCAGTAACTCAGGCTTACAGGCATCTCTCTGATAATAGCAGGAATCAATTAGCAGCCATAGCAGGTAAAGGCTGAATTGCTCATTGACTTCAGCCAACAGTGTGAGAAGCTGAATGCTTTGTCTTGCTAACAGCTGAAGGTCTGTTTGTTGCTTACATCTACAGCTTTGTCATTTTAAACAACTTTCTTCTATTCCCTGAATTTATTTCACTTATTAAAGTACATGCTAGTTTGGTATTACTGATTGAGCCCCTTCTGAACACATGCAATCCACAATTTTCTGAGTTTTGAAGCTTAGCTGAATTCCAGAGATAGCAAAAGAGGTATTCCTGATAGCAGGGCAATCATGCTGCCAAATTTAAAATTATCTCTCTGAGGTATGGACAAGCTACGCTTTCTGCCAAATGACTGTGATTAACACAATGAAAGCAATGCTTTTTTTTTCTCTAGACTCATTCTGAAATTTATCCTTTCCTGTCTGTCAAAACACAAACCCAAACAGTTGAAAACAGGGTAAGATAGACATGAAAAGAAGGCTTAAATTTTTGGCTAAATTTTATAGGAAGTCCTTAAAATAAAGACTTCCAAAATCTCAAATAATGTGGGTATAGACAGTTCTGTCATCCATCTCCTTCTCATGAAAATTTGAATTACAGTGGGTATATTTTTTATATTTTATTTTTTAATGCATTAAAAAACTTATTTAGTGGAAGGAGTAAGGCAGGGAAGAAATAAAAAATAGGGGAAACCAGTGGGGTTTTTTTTGTATTATCACAGATTATAGAAAGAAGACAGCATATAAAAAAGATTTGATTTCATCACAACCATATTCCCATGCACATGTGTCCATTCCTGTTAGATATTCTCCAGAATCAAAATTTTAGAAAAGGGAATATATGTCAAAAAAGTCTGTTTCTAATGTTTACCATTGAATCATAAAATGATTTGTGTTGGAAGGCACCCATTCAGACTGGTCTGAAACACTTCCAGGGATGTTCCAGTGCCTCAGCACCCTTACAGTAATGATTTTTTTCCTAAGAACTAATTTAAATCTACCAATTTTCAGTTTGAAACCATTTCCCCTTGTCCTGTACATACCCTTGTAAATAGTCTCTCCACCTTTCTTGTAGGCTCCCTTCAGGTACGCAACGAGTAGGTCACACAAAAGCCTTCTCTTCTCCAGGCTGATCAAACCCTATTCTCTGAGCCTTTCCTTATAGGAGAGGTGCTCCATCCCTCTGAACAGCTGGGTGGCCCTACTTTATACTTGATCCAACAGGTTCATGCCCTTCCTGTGCTGGGGACCCCAGAGCTGGATACAGTACTCAACTTTTATACCTAAATTTAATTTTCTTTACACATTCCATTTAATACTGAAGTTCTAAGGCCTGAACCAAGTTTGCCTTATAGACAAACCTTCCAACCAAATGTTATATATATATATATATGCACACACATATTTGCTCATTAACAAAGTGTTGTTATATGTTTTCATTTATAGGCAAAACGTGTGTCACCTTTCTGTATCTAGAAATTGGATAAGGCCTCATCTGGCCTTATCAGCAAGGTATAGGATCAAAGACAGCTCCCTTGGTTCCTCATAGAGAGGTGATCAGGCTTTGGGAGAAATCCAACAGGAGAATGAAATTATAAATTATGTCAGTTTGTTTTTTTAACAGTATAAGAGCTGGGCTATTGACACAGCAAAGTGGAGGAGCCTCATGACCTGCAAAGGTGGATGCACCCCAGGATTTCCCAGGTACTCTGTGTGGTTCTCCAGCTCTTCACTATGACAGCTTCCCCCCCATGGCTGATGTTTCTAGGACCTGGAGAGTGGTAAAGTATTCAGGAAACTGGTGGTGTACATTTTCCACCTGGTGATGTATGTTCCCAGTTACTGGGCATGGTTTTCCAGTCTTTCACTGTGACTGTCCCACAGCTGGTGTTTGTGGGACATGGACATATCTCTATTGGGGTAACTGGTGATGTATCTTTCTTAATCACTATGGGCATTTTCTCAGAGTAATGACTATGTGCATTGCTTAGCTTATAATTTTGTGATTTGTTGCAGTGGTAAATCATAGTAAATCACACTGTTCCTTAAGTTGATGCCTGTCTCTTTGTCTCTGACCCTACCTACTGGCAAAACAAATACTAACAAAGTATCGCAAAGAAAATATGACTCATTTTCATCAAAGAATGTCTGTTTCACCTGGAAAGATTGATTTAATAGCACACTAGCCATGATTTAGGGGAATACATCTCCGATTCATTTAAAAAATGAGAAAAAATAAAAAAACAGCAAAAAGAAACATAAAAATTAATTCAGATCCTGTTATCAAGAAAATAAGACAAAAAGACAGACTGGAAATACTGAGAGTTCATAAAAGATATCCTGCTTCCACTCTTTTGGTTTATTTCCCAGAAGCTGTGTTCAGGTACAATTTTTGCTATTGTTTTAATAAATCAGAGCTATCCATTCATGTCAACTCTGATTTACCAAAATTCACAAACTCGTCAAATTTGAACCTAATGACTCTGTTATTATCAGTAAAATAAATAGAACTGGGACACAGATTTAAACCCTGTGGAAATTTTCTTCACTCTTTAATAGTGAGCTCTAGCCTCTGGCATTGTTTTGGCTTGTGTGAACTAGTGCTCTTCCAGGTAATGTTTAGACCATTGATAGTTCCCAGGAGGCAGGACAGAAAAAGTAATATATTCTGTATATACTATATATTGTATATATTCTGGAGTTGTGATGTGCCAGTAGTTCTTAATGCTGGAGAATGAGCCTATTTTATTTGATAATATAAACGTATCCAGTGAAATTCTGGATGCTCACAGTAACTCTGCCTCTAATACTTTACCACCTGGACATAAATCTAGACACAAACTAGTTTTTTATTTCTAACCTACTAGAAATACTGTGAAGGTCATAATTTTTACTGAACACTCATGTCCTTATGGGTCCTTAGCTTTCCTATGTGCAGTTTTCCTGATACTTAAGGAACCAAAGAAGTCATAAGCCTAGCATTTCCCATATCTTTTCCACACAGAAAATGCAGTCTGTGTTTGGGTGCCCTGTAGCAAACTACCAAGCTAATTGCATACTGGTGCCCTAATGTTCCTCTAGAGCCTTCAAAGAAACCGTCTAGAGAAGCTGTGGCCTTCAGTCATGCCCAGGTTCTGGGTTTTTATTTTGTGGTTTAATTTAAAAACATGTCTTAGAGCTGGGAGTTGATGGAATTGGAAGAAAAAACTGGATCTATTCAAAGTTTTCAGTATTTAATATATAAAACCTAAGCTTAAAAAATGTTCACTAAACAAAGATAGGTGTTGTGGTACTTTTGAAAGGTCATATTTAGTGGAAATAATAAGAATAATTTTAACCCCCTACTTAAATGACAATAACTTAGCTCTAAACTCTTGTTCTTGACTAATTATCAGAAAAATTAATAACTGACGCTACTCTGAACAAAAGGAGGCAATTTAAGAAACATTACTCTGTTCTGAAATAGTAATGTGTTTTTTTAAAAAAACCTAATATTTGGAAACTAGCAATGACTTCAAATTGTCTACATCTCTCAATCGATATTATATTTAAATAAGTCTTGCTATACAATATGGAAATAGAAATGTAATATGCATGGTCCTCTATTTCTCTCTTTGATTGTGGTATTTTTAATTTTTACTTTTGGGAAAAAAATACCTTTAGCATCAGTCAGGACTATAACTTTACAAGTTGTAAAAAAACCCCCATATCATAGTCAATTTATTCCTAGGAGAGTCACCATAAAAACCAAACGAGGCTTTTTTAATGCTTCCCTCCTTCTTTTTGTTGTTAGCTGACTCTACAAATATCTCATATATTGTTTTCATTTCTTTACATTGTAACCCACCTGAGAGTTCATAAAACATGTGTTTGTTCCTTGTGATTCAGCAAACTCAGTAAATGGTAGAAATATATTAAGTTTGTACATCCCTGTTGAATTCTGACTTTTTGTAAGGGTCACTGTTTCTTATTCCCTAATAATTCTACCAGGGATGTAAACTGGATTGATCATAGTAAAAGAAACCTACCAGAAGAAAACAATACAGCACTCAATTTTTTCAGGTCTCAAGGTAGTTCTCTAAACAGCCATAGCCACTTGTTATTATTTTTGTCTAAATAATTATTTAGATACAATTTGTGGCAGAATTTTTTCTCATGGCCAGTAAAAGTTTTCACATTTTCTTCCATGCAGTATTTTACTGTTAAAAGAGAATACTGAGAGGATTTGCAATAATACTGACAATCACTGTGACCAATGATTCTTCCTGTGATCCTAGGCCTTTAAAGGTGTATAACTTACAGGAAACTCTAGCTGTAGGTGATTTTTAGACAGGTTGAATCTCAGTCTGTAAAATCTAAACTTAGATTTTTATATCCAGAAAATTTACTGAGCAGCACTCATTTTCAGAAGAGCTAAATTCTTAACAGTGCCTAATGAATTTGGTAAATATTTGATAATGGTGAAACATCATTAAAACAAATCAAATATGATATTTACTGTTTTAAATCCATAGAGAATTACAGTCCATGCACACACACACACACACACAAAACTCTCCTCCCCAAATAAAACGCAACAACTAAAATCAACTCATCAAGCAATCAAACAAATAAATTCTGCGTTACAGGTCTGAGATATGTATTTAATAAATAGACTGGAGCTATTTTATACTATATGCATTAATATCTCCCAAATTTTTGTCAATCATTTCCAATATATAGGCACTTTAAATTACTCATCAATGGTAACTTCATGAACTTATTCATATCCAGGAGTTCAATCATCATTTTAGCCTATAAGATTTTGTGAAACTTTCAAATAAAAATATTGAGCCTGTCAGCAGCCTGATAAATACATATTTATTGTCTTTTTCAAATGGCTTCAGGAAGAAGTAAATATCATTATATGCAAGCAAGATAGAATGACTGGCTGAACAAGTACCAACAAGTTCAAAATCTGTGTCTTTCAAAACAAAGGTAATAAGTACTTTATCTAGAAGATGACAGCAATGCTGTTCTCCTCTGCCTAGGATGAGTTATTAATATGCAAATCAACATTTGACCCAGTAATTCTGGTTCAGAAGCAAGTTGGATAGAAAGTATAAAGTTAGGTACATTCTCTAGCCTTGTTGAGGCCAATTCCTGGGATCTTATTGCCTGTACTTCAGCAGGTGTATCTGTGCTGTTGAATAAAAGAGAATGATGAAACAAGCTTGACCCCCTAAGTCCACACTCCTTGCTTTCAACTCACTGCGTAAATCTGTTTGGAACTGCATCTACTTACATTCATTAAGATATTACTTCTACATTTTCATGGAATAGTTTGTTTCCTAAACCTCTCCAAGGACAGTGAGGTGGCAACATCTGCACTGATCTGATGATGCTCCTTCAGAAAACAATCTCTGCAGCCTCGTTCCCCCAATGTCCTTTCATGTGCATCCAAGGTCATGTAGCACATACACTTCCAATTTCATTCTGCCAATGTTGAGGGAAACAGCATAACCTTTTATTTATTTATTTATATTTACTGCAGACATACAGAGCCGATGAAATAACATAAACAGGCAGGAGATAGGGAAATCCCATTAGACTGAGAACACCTAGGACAAAAAGATAAGGCCGATCCATTTTAGGAAGGGCTTGATGAATGTGACAAGCTTTGAACCCTAGTCTTTAACAGCATATACATAGCCAAAGACTTCAAAACCAAAACTGCTGATCACAGAGGCACTAGTAAAGTTACAGAGGATATTTTAACTCTCTTACTAAGATGAATAACAAAAACTATAATCTCAGGTTTTATCAAATATAAATTATCCTTCACTACTCATTTAGTTACCAAATTTATAATTGGCAATTATATTTTAAAACTACTGATGCTTAACAAAACCTTACCAAAAGCTATCCCAGGTATTTATCTTGTTATATGCTTTATATGGGGAAAAAAGGACACTTCTCTCTTTTTAATGACTTTTTTCTATGACAAATATTTGTCAAGATAAAAGAATTATATTACTTTTGTCACCTTCCAATTCAATGTTTAAAGAATCAGTTTTTGCATCTCTTCTCAATGTCAGCATGAAGGTCCTACCTCCACATTTTACTAGATTTGAAATTTTACACTGACTTTCTAAATGCCTTTTCAGCTAGTTTGTAGGATATTGGACTATTGTGGCCCTAAATGAATAATCAATTTTGATAATGAATTATTTAACTGCACTACCATAGAAGAGGTTTGATACTGTACTCTGCAATGAGGAACTTGATCTTTACTCATAATTTTCCAGTAGTAATGTGACTTATTTTCTATATTCTGCCATTCTCTTTGTTGGGGGTTTTTTTTGGTCTACATGCAAACCTGTAGGGCGTAATATTCAACAGACATATCCAAGCACATCTGTACGCTGCTTTGAAAATGTATATATCAGGATATATTAATGTAAAGCAGCTTGTATCTATTGGGTGAGGACAAAGTTGATATTGAGTGGATGCCTGCAGGAACAGCAAGTGGATAAGGTCCTCTGGGTTGCATTTGCAGGCCACAGACCTCTTGCCAACCACCCCAAATCTGTGGGAGTGTCCGCACACCAGTGCTTAGGCAATCCAGGAGTTTCCTGGAGTGCATAGACGATAATTTCCTCCTCTTCAAAGGTCTGCTTGTAAGACCCCCATCACATAAAGTTCTGAAGGAAAGAAAGGCCCAAGAAGTCTGATTAATATTCAAGAATCGCTCACTCCATGCTTAAGAGTGGTCTATCCCAAAAATTAGGAAGTCAGGCAAAAACTGTCAGAATACCTGCTTCAGTGATCAAGGAGTTCCTGGCCAAACTTAGAGGAAGTACACAGGGTGTGGAAGCAAGGAGATGTAACTTGGGAGAAATACAGAAATAATGTTTGAGACTCCAGGGATGAAATAGGAAAGCTAAAGTCCACATTCACTGCACAGCAGTGTCAAAAACAACAAGAGGGGTTTCTATAAGTGCATAGAGGACAGAAGGAGGATTAAGGAGAATACAGACCCATTGCCCCACGAGATGGGGAACTTGGTTATAGAGAACATGAAAAAGGTCCATAAAGATTCTGGGGTCTACCCAGGGGTAATGCCTACCCCTACCCTACTGCTTTCCCACAGCTGGAAAGCAGTACCTGGGTGTCCTGTTGGACACTAAGTTGAACAGGAGCCAGAAGTGTGTTCCTGCAGTAGAGATTCTGTTTTTCCAGATTGCCATAGGAATGTTGCCCGCAAGTGAAGAGGAGTAATCCTGCCTCTCTACTCAGCACTGATGAGGCTACACCTGGCACATTGTGTCCATTCTTGGGCCTCCCCAGTAAAATTGAAAGCATGGACATACTAAAGATAGTCTAAAGAAGGGCTGCAAAAATGATAAAGGAACTGAGGCATCTCACGTATGTGGAAAGACTGAGGTGGTTGGGCCTATTCAGCCTGGAGAAGAAGAGAATGCTCAGGGGGAGACCTTATCAATGTACATAAATATCTGCAGAGTGTAAAAAGAAGGAGGAGCTGGGCTGTTTTCAGTGTCTTCCAGTGACAGGACCATAGGCAATGAGCACTAACTGAAACGGAGGACACTCCCTCTGAATGTCGGGAAACATTGTGAAGGTGACCAATTACTGACACAGGCTGTCCAACAGTAGCTGAAGAAATTCTGAAATCTGTGTGGATATTCAAAATTTCTTTGGAAATGGTTTTGGGCACCCAGTTCTAGGTAGCCGCAATGCTTGATCAGGGAGGTTAGATATGACTTCCAACAGTACCCTTCCAAAATCAACCGTTGTGTAAATTTCTGAAATCTCAGCCATGAACACAGAATGTATACACATATTTTGTTTTCTCACCATATTAAAAAATTTATGTCTTTCAATGAACCTATAGTCTTTCATGGTTATAGCCTTACAGTTTCAACTTCCTTGAAAAGAATTTCATTTTACTCTGTGTCAAATCTTTTATTCACATAGTGAAACAGACTATTGATAGACAGAAGCACTCCAAACATATTGACACTGTGCTGAAGTAATGATCTAAAGTAATGAATAAATAATGATTTTTTTTCTCTCCTATTCTAAGATACATATTTCATAGTTTGCGTCCACTAACATTCATCTGAATGAAATAAATAATTTGCATAGAGTGATGCTTCGGAGAGTCATATCTTAGGAGAGTGGGACTCTGGAAAACTATTACAAATTAATGTGATGCACTTCATCTAGAGTTGCCTATAGTCTCAGACATGAACTGTACAATGTATTAGGCAGTTCTTGACTGAAATTCTTCAATAATGCACTGAATGATCTCTGTTATAAAGATTGCAGAACTAACCAAAATTTCCAAGATGCTCATAGGTTACAAAATTAGAGCTGTTTAAATCAGTCAAAGTTTTTGAGATACCAGAGGTAGTGTGGAGAGTAAATGTGACCGGTCGAGGTTTTGTTTTTTTTTTCTTGGTTACCGCTCTGAAAATCCTTGGTCAATAGTACTGCAGTTAGCTTTGAATTGTTGAAGACAGATGATAAAGGAAAAAGCTCTTTACTTTTTATTATTTAATCTTTTTTAAAAAAATTATTAATATATTTTTATATGCTGCCTTCAGATTGGAATGTCCTTAGTCAGCATCAAGTTTAAGAATATGTTTCACTAGTGATGATAAATTTGTGAAGCACCTAATGACTGTTTTGAACTTGGCAATTGAGAGACATAGCTTTTCCTGCATCTGACAAAGAAAGCCTCTTACTCCCTTTTAAGAAAGAATCAGTTAGATCTTTCCTGACTTGTAATGATATGCTGGGCAGTTTTACTATTAAATCTTCCGCATCAGTCATGGAGTCATAAAACATTTGATAGGAGGTAGATCTCAACTTCTGCGTCTCCTTATTTTTCTCTTTCTTACATTCTTACAGCACAATGTTTAGGAAGCCTCATCATTGCTTCTTCTCAAAGTTATATGAATTAATAGCTTGTGACTTATTTCTTTTTCTAAAAAAAACCACCTCAAAATCTATGGATTGATTATTTTTTTGTATATAACTTATAATGTGAGAAACATAAAAGAGTGAAAACTCCATAAATATACAGGGAATCCAAAGAGAGATGAAAATTTCACAACCATCACTACTTCTGGCGTAGTGTCATGGTTTAATCCTGGCTGGTAAATGATCTACTTCACTCCCCCACCAATGGGATAGAGGAAAGATTTGTAAAAGTGAGATGAAGACAGTTTAATAGTAAAGTAAAAAGGCACACACACAAGCAAAGCAAAACGAGGAATTAATTTACTGTTTCCCATAGGTAGGCAGGCATTCAGCCATCTTGGAGAGCAGGGCTCTTTACATGCAGTGGTGCCTTGAGAAGACAAATGCCATCTCTCCAAATGTCCCCGCTTCCTTCCTCTTTACCCTGCTCTCAACATTGAAAACGAAACCCTACAGTCTGGGATATCTCTTTGTTCAGCTGGGGTGCTGGGGTCAGCTGTCCCAGCTTCTTGTGCACCCCAGCCTCCTCACTGTCAGGGCTTCTTCACGAGAAGAACACATCAGCCTTGTCTCTGTGTCAGCACTACTCAGCAATGTCTAGAACACTCCAGAATTGTCAACACTATTTTCCACCTAAATCCAAAACATGTTTCCATAATAGCTACTGCAAAGGATACTAACTCTAGTCCAGTCAAAACCAGCACACGTAGAAAAAGATGGATCAAAGTTGGTTATTCCCTCTATCTTGTAACTCTTAGGGTATTGACCATTAAAACAATTTTTTAAAAATTAATCATTTTTCAATAAAATTATGTTGGCTTTTCCCATGTTTTAGGAAGAACCTAATCTCAGGTTTAAAAACCCTTGATGGGTGGGTGTCATCTTTGCTTGGTTTGCTTTTTTCAGCGTTGTTTTGGTGTTTAGTTTGTTGCTTTGGGTTTTTTTTGTTTGGTTTGGTTGTTTTTTTTTTCCTTCCTGTCAATTCATATATTTTTTCTATTTATTTCTTTTTTGGTTTGGAAATTTATGACGCCAAACAAGAAAGTGGATTTTTTTTTCTTTTTGCATGATTTCTACATTCATTTAGAAGAAAACTAATGTAAATATTGGACTCAACTATCAAAGCAACTACATTTGCCTGACTGAAAATTGATTCCACTAAGTCGTCTTACTTCTTTTACGAGTGCATCTGGCAGTAAGAAAATATAGTTATAAATTTTTAGTTATTTGTTTTATAAGTGAAAAATAAAAGCAATATGAAGAAATAAACCAAAAATTAGAATAAATGCCTGTTGAGCACACAGTTATCAATGATAAGGTATGTTAATGTATAAACATTTGAACAATACCAAAAGCAAATCCAGCTCCAGAATATCCATGTCATTCTTTGCCAATGTGGGTGTTTATTATTGCTGAAAAATATCTCATATTAAAAAGAAGAAAAAAAAAAAGAGCTATTGTTTGAACTATTTGAGGACTCAAAACTGAAATGAAGAATCCAAATTACCAACTTTTTAGAGATATTAGCTGATAACATTTAAAATGTACAAACAGGTTCTGGATATCTTAATTAAAAATAATTATAGATTGGAAAAGAAGATCTATAATGATACTAATTTTTCTTAAAGTGTATCATTTAGAAAGCATTTTAAAATACAAATGTAGTTTATGCTTCAGGGCATGTAAGGACTGAAAATCAGAATTCACTTAGAATTTGAGTTAAAGTTGTTAAAATTTAACACAAGAAGAGAACCATTTTAAAACTTCTACTATTTTTTTTTTCTCCCCTCTCAGGACTTCCTCTGTAGGTACACACACACACATCCATACATGCACACATGTATCTAGAGTCAGGATTTAGTTACAGCCAATAATTCTGTGCATTTATTTTGGATGCTGTGGATCAGTTTCTAATGGAATGCAAATATTGACCTATAGTTTTCCTCTTCAGAACTCATTCCTTTTAAAACCACTGAAATGTGATCTTCCATTGTGACAACTGCTATCTTTAGCAACATCAAAACACAGAGGGAGAGAGAAAAAAAAACCAAAACATTATTAAACATGCCTTTATATGACAAAATACAATAACGAAAAGTCATCTAAAACCAAAGATGTCATGGCTTTAAAAAGTGCTGAATTTGACTAAAAATACCTTAGGAATGTTAAAATCAGGACTGGTAGAAATATTTTTATGTTAAACTTAATGATCCTTATGGATCCCTTCAAAATTGAGATATTCTATTCTATTTTGTTCTAGTCCAGCCTAGTCTAGTCTAGTCTATGTATAGAATGAAAATATTTTTCAATTATTGAAGTAGAATTTAATTGTTACAACATTGGAAGAAGTTATCAAAATTCTGGGTACGTAGCTTCAAAATTAATTATTCATAACCTATTAAATAGAGCTAGAGACTACCTGGAAATGTTGTTGCAGGTAATAGAGAAGATTAATGATTATAAAAGGAAAATATGCTAGTTTGGTAAAAATTACATCTCAGCTGAGTGGCTAGTAGAATTTTCTATTTATCTAGACTTATCAATTGACTACAAATTTATCAGAAAAAATTACTGAGTGTACATGAAATCTATGATTGCTAATATTTTCTAAGATATTGATCTTTTAGGGTTGTCCCCTGAAAGTCCAAACCTAAATAAATCTGCATATGAATAATCCAACAAAAACCAACATAAAAGCTATCTTGATTGCTAGAATCATAATTAATTCTGAAATTAGGCAAGCATTCTCACACTTGCCATTCTGCAAGACAAAAAGAAGGTGAATGTCAGTTCTTCTAATAACACCTTGAGAAAGAAGTTAAACAATTTATTCTTTAATAGACTTTTTATTTTTAAAATGTCTTATTTACATATTACTTAATTAGGTATAGATGGTGCACATCCCGTGCAATTAACTGATGATACCGTATTACATTAACTGAAGAGTTTTTTTTATTGGTATTTACACTAAAGTGGCATTAAATTACACCAGCATTCAACGAGCACACTTTTAAAAATTCTAATACTTAAACAACAATCCTTATAAAATAACTTATGCATTCGAAGTAATAAAACAACCTTTTCCTCTACTTAGTCAAAATGCATTTTAGTCCTAGAAAATATATACATTACATTTTCATCCCACTAACTCATTAGCAAAAAACTCAGACACTTTCTGTGCCAAGCATAAATCCTTTGCCATAGAGTTTGTCATCACTTTAAAAAGTTTTTTTTTCCGAGTTACAAACTAAAATTCTTCCCTTATTTTTAAGTTTACTTTCTTTACTGCTAAGATAGCAGTAGATGCAAAAGGACATACATGGTATCTGACTTCATCTATTGTCAAGCTGCATCATTATTGTCACTGGAATGGGTCACAGTGGAAAAAGAAAACTGTCATCCTCTAAGTTACCAATGCCACTATTTTCATACCAAAATTCTCCCTTTCTTGGGTACTTCTAATTTGAAACAACACAATTTTAGTTGGTGGAATTCAATGAAAGTATAAACTTGTGTTATGGCTGAAGATGCAGAAATAAGGTCATTAGCATATAGATGCAATAAATTTTGCATCAAGGGCAAATCAGCTTTCAGATGGCTGTTTCACCCTGTTAAAACATTCTCTCCAGGATCCAGATTACTCAATATTTTTGACACTTAATCAAGGTTGGCCAGCATACAGCAAGCAAGCCTAAGTGAAATATGTATCCCAGTAATATTTTAGCTTAACACTATCTTCAGCTACCTTCAGCTTTTCAATCTCTCAGCTTTTCCAGGTTAGAGGGAGTATTTGATCATTTTCAGCATATTTCCATATCAGTATTTTTTTTTTAAATACTTTCATAGGAAATTAAATAAAGTACAGCGCTAGGTCCAGACAGAATATCAAAGATGGAGCACAACCTGTCAAGAAATAGCAATTTTAAGAAACAAAGTGGAAGAAGATCCTGTACATCATGTGGAAACAAATTCCTTTGAACAAAACCAAAAAAGCAAGAAGGAGTAAGGGGAGAAAATAGCAGGTAAAAGACAACATGACTTCAGATCACAGCACAAACTAGAAATGAAGCTAAAATTCCACTGATGAAACCTGCTTGAGTTAACCTAAAATTAATGTTACACAGAGACATCATTCATTGTCACTTTTTTCATCACAAAAACGGTATCTAGTGCTGAGACTTTTGATAGGGTGGTGAAATATGTTTACATAGTTCAGCATTGTGTAAAGGTGATAAGACAGTTCCCTACATCAATGCAGTATTAATACTATTTAATTTGCCTTGAGAAGAAGTTAATCTTATGCCCCTTTATAAAGGCACATCTTTTTCTGTCCCCTCTATGTTTTCACTCAACTCTACAGCCTTTCTAGCTTTAATTTTCCTTACAGTTCCTTGGTACTGAGTGCCTCTATGTTGCTCAGACACAGGCCACAGAAATTCCTCCTGCTCTTCATTTTCTTTTCACCACTTCAGAACAATTCTCAAGAGGAGAAGGGACTCGTGTACCATTTTGCTGTCACAGATAAGAATTTTGAGTTAATTCATTTGGTGGTGATAGCAATGGTAAACCAAGCATCAGGCTGTAAAGAGAATAGCTTTTCATTATGCTAGCAAGAGTTTGGTCTGAAACATTTAACATGGACAGATGAGTCTGTCATTATTCACCAGCTTTTTGCCTTAGAGTTAATGTCTCAGTACCCTACATAGGAAATTCTGTGTCAAAGTTTTAATATTTAAAAAAAAAATGTTTATACTCCAAAATATGTCCACAAAAGAAAATTTATCAGCCAAATTTTTTCACTGCTTCTCAAAGTTAATAAAAATTATAACCAAAACTATTCTCAGTAAAATTTTAGACACAAAAAGTCATTGAAAACTTATATCTGTTCCACAAGTCAAGAAGATAGTTTAAAAACCTACAGTTAAAGAGAAAACTACACATAAATTTAAAATATAATTTATTTTCTTCCAAAAATAAAGGAAGTGTTTCAACTGGGTTTTGCTTTCACTTTTGGACTCCCATTCAAGTTCATTAGGTCTACAGGACTCAGAAACTAAATTCTTCTGACAGAATTTGATTTTATCTTAAAAGAATCTTGTTTAGAATAAGATAAAGATGGTGCTTTGTGCAAGTATTTAAATTGCGCTTAAAATTTGCTGATTTCTTCACACCAATCCTTTCCAATACAGAGGTATACTGTAAGGCTCCTAAAATATATCATATTTCAGAAAGCAGAAAGATGAATAAGGGTAAGAAACAGGCATTTAAAATCTTCAACATGAAAAGGAAAGCAGAAATGTTTGTATTGAAGCCAAGCCCACATTACTAAATTCTGTCTTAAAATGTTTTGGTAAAAATATATATCTCCATACTCTATAACACTTTATTGTGTGAATTAGACAAATTTCAGCTTTGAATTTATGAATCCTGAGGCTACATATATTTTTTATTTTCTGTGTTTTGATCCAGTCACTTTGCTAAGAGGATCTTGCAAAGCAAAAAAAATCCTTCCACCATGAAGTAGTTGATTCCTGTAAATAGAAGTTAACAAAAAAAACTAAACTAAACTAAACTAGACCAAACCAACCAACCAACCAACCAACCAAACAAACAAACAAAAATCAAACCAAAAAAACCTAAAAAACAAACCAAAAAACCAAACCAAATCGACCAACAGATGTTGTCATGTTTTGTACCATACCACTATTGCCAAATCTTTCTGAAGCATTCATAAACTCCACTACTTTTCTATTAGGAACCATTATTGAAGCTGCAGACAGCATTTGGTGTCTTCAGGCAGGCCTTGTGGGTATTTGCAATAAATTATGCTGAAAATATTTTAATGTGGCTATGAGTAATTCATGGTTTAATTTTGGAAGATAAAGGTGAAAAAATATAACTCCTCTGCTCATAAACAGTATTTCAGCTGTTATCCCACTGATGTCTCAAGCATTTTCATATAAATTTATATTTAGATTTTGAACGAGAGTAAAAACCTTCACAGATGACACAGGTCTCTTATTTCCTTCACCTTGTTTAAGATAAGATCTTAGTTTTTGACATAAAAGCTTAATTACTTTAGAAATCACATGTATATTTGCATGTGATTTAAAGCATTCCAGCAAGTATTATCAACCTGAAGTGCAGAGCGTCATATTTCTCAAAAGTCTAACCGTTAGTCCTTTCAGGGAACAGATCTATCATCCCTATCTCAGCTGAGTTAGCATCAACAAATCTTTTAGAACACAACCAAGATCTTTTAGATCTTCTATCATTTAATGGAATCTGTCACCCAGACTTACATACTTAGGATCCCTGGACAAATCATAATTCCTAGTGTCAAAGACGGTAGTCAGAAAAACTAAGTTGTTAAGTGAAGACATCACCTAGAGTGGGAGAGCCTGAAATAAAAAAATGTGAGATATTCCTGCAATTCAGCTATCCTGCCCTGACTCCCTGCAGCACTTAGATGTCAAATTCTAGGCAACTTTCTCCTAGGTCAAAACTTGTACCAGGCTCAGAGACATCTGAGGACCCCAGGGGATACCAAGAGGGTTAAAGGACAGGGTTAAATAGAACCTGTAGGAGACCAGACTTAGCAGTGACAGGAGTAATCTAAGGCACCTAGAGCAATTACAGATATATTACATTACTATGTAATGTAAGAGAAAACTTTTTCAGCTAAGATGACGAGAAAGTAAAGAAAAAGATTTGTGGTGCAAAAGTCACCTTCATTCCCTCCAATCTGCAAAAATACAGTTAAAATTATATTGGTAAGATTATTGTAGAAAACTATTAGGTCATCTCCATGTGGAAACATAGGGAATTGCCTGAAATTAAACAGAAAATTCTGACTCGTTGCCCAAAAAAGCCGATTAATAGCTGCTGTGCTCAGTAGCTTAACAGAGCATTTGTCTATAGACATGTTTTCATAGATATTTGCAAAGATGGCCTGGGGGGGGAAAACAAACAGCTTAGGATGTGGGATTTTTTGTATAAGCAATGACTCCAAAAAATTAGCTGTAAAAATTTTCTTCTCTGTTTTTTCAGAAGATTGAGTTCAATCTTCATGTCTGCATCCTATCTGTATTCTGGCTCAATCAGCTTTAAAGGAAGGTTTTTGGAATCTGCCTTTCCTCATGTTGACCAAATTTTATAGTTTAAATAAGGCTTCTGAAAAGATACAAAAGGTCTTTGAGAGACTGTTCCTCTTAGTGATGACTTTTCTCCCTTATAGTAACACATAAAACATAGTCTTTCAGTTGTTTGCAGAATAT
The DNA here is from genome assembly GCA_025920805.1 of Petroica traversi. Taxonomy (NCBI): domain Eukaryota; kingdom Metazoa; phylum Chordata; class Aves; order Passeriformes; family Petroicidae; genus Petroica; species Petroica traversi. The sequence continues at coordinate 111,653 of JAHLSL010000023.1, forward strand.
TTGCTGCTAGTAATTCTGATGTTTTGTCTGCTTAAATCTATCCCTTTTTTATTTTTTTCCCCATTATTCACTCAACTGAGAAATATTTTTTAACTTCCAGCATCAGTTTTGATGCCATTACATAGCAACAATTTAAAGTTCTGACTTATGGGGAGAAAACTGACAAAAAGGCCAAATGTCAGGTGCTGAGCATGGTAGCAACACATCCAGCACCAATCCAAAGATCCTAAATGCCATAATATTCCAGTTCAAGAATGACAGATTCAAGATAAGTTCCTCCTGTTGTAGCAAACCTGTCTTAAGGCTGGCAATAGAGTTATACTAGCTGAGTGGAACTGTGAGAGAAGAGTTTGGTCCTGAGTAGATCTCTTGAATCAAGCAAAAACCCGAATAAAATATTTACATGTAGTAAATGTGCATGATCAGGAAGTTATAGCAAATACTCCCATTACTCCCTGTCTCTCTGTTTGAGGAATAATATGAAGAAATCCCTTTTGTTTTTCAATAATTTCACCTTAAGAGAAATGCAGATTTCAATAATAAATTGAAATTACTTTTCGTACATGATTCAAAGGCAAAACTCTTTGTCTCAGGATAGTTGTATGATCTTGGGAAATTTCTTCATTTCTATGTGCACTTTTATTTTTTTTTTTCCTGAAGAGTGGGAAATATGGCTACCATTCTCAAGGATTCTGATACAAAAAGGCATGAATGGTGTTATATAAGCAACAAAATTCTTACACGAATACCACATGTGATCAGTACAAAATTGCATGAAAAAAAGAGGATTCATATTTTATATTTAGGCAACAACAATGTGTTCGTTAAGTTTTTTGTTTTTTTTAAATTACCATTATTATTTCTTTTCTGCAGTTATGAAGATAAATATATTTAATTAGAAAATTTAAATGCAATGATTTGCTACGGAGAAATAAATGTTCTCTTCTTTTACTAGAATTATAAGAATCATTATTATTAATGTCAGTGCTTAAAGATACGTAAGGATATGTTTTAGTTTCTGACAGATGTTGATTTGCATAGGATTTTATGTCAACCTATGTTTGATGGGTTTGTTGCTGTCACTTCTTTTTCTGATCATTGGTTTCTCTAATTGCCATACTTATTACATATTGATGTTATTGATCAGTTAAATACAATATTTAGTTAGACTAGTTATTATAGTTAGACAATATAACTTGATGACATGTTCCACTAATACTACAGTGACTTTTTCCACAGAATCAACCGTTTGCACATTCCTATGGGCTTTTCAAACTTTAAAAATGTTTTTTAGAAATTTTGATTTCTTTTTTCTCCCAGAGGGTTCAATTGCAGAAAGACATGAAGATATGAAGATGCAGAATCTGGAACAAAACATTCTATTTTCATTTGTGTGTATCTGAGTTAGGTACTGTTGTTTCTGGTATCAATAGTCATAGAGAAGGTCCCCCACTATATTGTTTTTCTCTTTTGCAAAAGCTACACTTAGAATAAGACACATGGAAATAATTTAAATATTTTCTTTTTTTTCACAGAAAGTAAAAAAGTCCTTCAGATATTGGCATCTAATTGTACAAGATTAATTTTAAGGTATGATGTAGTTTTCAACTTTTCTTACTAGTTAGGAAAAGTACTGGTTTCTACCAGTACTTATAGAAACGCTTTTGCACATTTCTTGTATATTTGTTTTCTTTCATAATTCAGGACAGTTATAGGGAGTAATTTCTAATGGGAGTGTGAAGTCCAGAGATTCATAGTTTGAGTATTCTAGCCAGCTTACATTATATTTCACAAAAAAAAAAAAAAAAAAAAAAATGCACGGATCTAGGCAGTTTTGCTGCCAGTGAAATATTGAAAATAATTATTTATAATTTTTTTTTTTTGCTAGGAAAAAAGTAAGTTTATTATTAACTAAATTAGAATATTCACTCTTAGGCTTCAATTTTTTTACCTAAGGTAGCATCCTGCAAAGTAATTTCCTCTTATGAAAAATATATATTGAAAAATGCATATCTTACAAAAGTTTTGTTCATTTCTTCAGGTGGGCTTGGAAGATAACAGTCTGCCATTTTCTAGTAGCTGTGGAGCTTTACCCTTATACAGATCAACAGTTTTTTTCTGATCTCTTTATGACAAGAAATTGACAGTAATTTTCAATTCTTTTGATCAGATGTTGTTTCCAAGGCAGTAGCAGCAAGAGACAATTTGGTTCTAGTGAGGAAAAACTAAGTAAGCAAGTAAACAATTAGAAACTTGATATTCCGTTGTTACTAACAATAACATGTCCCTTTCCTCTAAATGTGCAGCTCTGTGTAAGTTTTCCTTACATAAATTATTATGCGCATTTATTGGGCATTGTGGATGAGATGTTTCATCTCTCCAACCATCTTCTGCTCCCCAGAAGCAGATAAAAACAAATACACAGAGAATTAAAAAGGAATTAGCTCAAGAAAATAATACAGTAGATCTGGAGCAAGCAGCACAAAGACTTCTCTGTTAAAGGGTTCTTCAAAATAGTTATATTTAGCCACCAATTAACATACTTCCATAATTTTTTACAACTTCTCCTTGAAAAATTGTATTTTAAATTTATGGCCTGCACAATGGCCTTTATCATTGTCGACCTCTTTTCAAGCATTTTTATTTGTTTGCTTGAATATTATTGCTTGTAAAATTTATTAATGCCCACTTTTCTTTCATTGACAAGTAGGAATTATTACGATTTCTGAATTCAGTATCTCCATATCATCAGATGTTTCATACCTGCCAGTTCTTGCCTCAGTACATTTCTCTTGTGACAAAAAAATTCACATTACTTTTATTGTACTCAACAACTAATTTCTGTCATGAAAATTTTCATCAATGGAGTAAAACAGACAAAGGAAAAAAAAATAATATATTTAAGGGATTTTTGAATGAAAATATCTACTTGCAATTTCCAAAACCATCCGGTTAGGTAAGAATGGAAAAATACTGAAAAAACCAAAACAAAATTACAAAAAAAAAAAAAAAAGCAAAAAAACCCCAACCTAACAAACCACAAAACCCACAAAAAACCTACCTAGATGCATAGAAAAAAATCTTCTTGTGACTATTCCTTCTCACCATCAGTTTTTCCCATCTCATTCTCCAAAGAGAGTCTCACTAATCCTAGGAACCAGGAATAATTTGGGAGAGGTCATAGATCCTGGAACGTGTAAAACTCCCTCACCTGTTTGTAATGCCATTAAGCAGAATATAATACATTTAGAGCAGAGTGCTTAATGAACTATGTAATCAAGATACTCATATTCTTTTATGTAGCAAACTGTCCCTAATCAAGTAAAGTAGCATAAATTATTTTCATGACTCAGTTCTATGGAAAAATGAAAATTATTTTATTTCAATTGATTGACCTTGTCCTAGAGAGACAAAGAATAGATCTTCATTTGTAGACCGTGGGTAAAGGATGTTGTCATGAACAATCAAGAAATCAAAAGAATGCAAGGAGAAGAGAGGAAGGCAAAGGATTGGTAGTGTATAATGATTCTTGAGAAATTTAAGAATTAAGTATACATAAACTAATAGCAAGGATCAAGTATCACAGAGCATTTTCAATAAGAATAACAAGGCATACAAATTAGGAAGGAAAAATCTGGTTCTTTTAAGAGAAGATGACAACTGCATGTCAAAAGAAAGGAAAGCAGCATAATCTGCTCACTTTTCATTTAGTCTAACAAAATCAAAAGTGCACATGTGAAATTCAGTGTTCTTGTCTCTTTTTTTTTGTAAGAATAGAATGACAATATATACATAACACTGCATAATTTTCTTTATTTTGCATGAGGATAGGAATAATATTAATATTTGACTTTCACTGGGGAAGAAAAGGCTCAACATTTAAGTATTAACACAAAGTATGAAAATAAAATACAGACATGATAAAAAATCATCAGCAGTACTTTGTGCATTAAAAGACACATCTGGAAGAAGCAGGTTTTATTAATTCTCCTGATGATAACTTCCTGTCTGGAATCAGATTTTTTTTCATCTTGTAGTGTAATTTGTGAGGCAATGATGCATGCTTAGGGTAACTTCTATGTTTAGATAATTAGATGACCAGCTCCCTGATTCCATTAGAGCTTTATTTTGGTATAGCTCCACAAAACAGTCTGTTATTCAATTCTCTTTGAAAACTGGGCTATGAAATGCAAAACATTTGGGTGGCTTTCCAGATTGGTCTTTCCCAGCTGATATTATTTCAACTTTGGGAAAACTTCAGTTTTATTTGAAAAGATAGATCAGTCAGATAGAATGTCATAGTCTGGCTTTCTCCTGGTATATCAGGGGAGGTACAAGGAAAATGGTGAGTGCCCTTATCCAGATTGAATAAATCTCCAAATACCAAAACATCGTTAATTCCTTCTGACAAAAATAAATTCTTTTACTCTAATATGAGCTCCAGTATTTTCAATTTCGTTTGGGAATGTATACCAAGAAAAAAGGGGGATAATAATGAGATTGTAATCTGGATTCAGAGCAAAAGGTATCTAACACATTTAGGCAATAAAATTTTGAGAAATATGCAAAACATGTACTTTAGGTTTGTACAGAAATCCATTTCATAATATTGGTCCCAACCAGCTGGTTGGTCTAAATCACCACTATACCAGTACAGTCATCATTTTGATAGAAAACCCACAGAGAAACTGAAAATGCACTAAAATTTTTCATCAAAATATTAAAACAACTTTTAATGTAAATATAATACATCCTTACTTGTCTAAAAAATGAAAGTTCTTAAAATTATAAACTCTAAGAGAAAGTATATTGAGTACATTTACCAGATAACTCAATATATTTCCAATTAATAAGATACCATATTTCAATTCCTTCTGCTAAGATGAGAAATGAGAGTGTGGTCGATTAACAACAGATTTCTGTTGCACAGGCTATATCAATAAATGTGGATGGTAACTTTTTTTTCTTTCTTATTGCATTACATTGCTTTATTTTCCTTCCTATGTTATCCTTTTGTAAAGCAGTAAAACTTGCTTATGTGTTTTTCTGCACTCATATTTTATTAACTCTGTATGTAATTTCTCTTGGTCAGTTTGAAAACCTAGAACTAATAGGACTTGAGGTAAAAATACTGACCATTAGATAAATACTGTTAAGTACAATTTGAAAAATTAATGATATCAGAAGTCAAACAGTCATTCAGTAGATAAGGAATTGATTGGATGGACGCAGAGAGAGTTGTAGTCAATGATTCTGTGTCCAGATGGAGGCTGGTGATGCATGGTGTCCCTCAGCTCTCTGTCCTGGGGCTGATGCTCTTCAATACCTTAGCCAATAACACAGATCATGTACACCCTCAGCAGGTTTGCAGACAACTCCAAGTTGAGTGGTGCAGTTCACACAACAGAAGGATGAGACACCATCCAGAGGGACCTGGACAAACTTGAGAAGTGAGCCCACAAGAACCTCAAGAGGTTCAACAAGCCTAAGTGGAGGTGCTGCACCTGGGTTGAGGCAATCCCAGATGTGAGTACAGACTGGGAGAAGAAGACAGTGAGAGCAGGAGAAGGACTTGGAAATTGTGTATGAAAAGCTGAACATAGACCAACAAGTCAACAGTTCACACTCACAGCCCAGAAGGATAGCCACATCCTAGGCTTCATGAAAAGACACCTGGAAAGCAGCTCAGGAAGGCAATTCTCTCTCTCTCGTCTGGTTCCAGGTCTGGGTTGTCCAGCACAAGAAAGATGTGCACCTGCTAGAGTGAGTCCAGAAGTGGGCCTCAAAGATTATCTGGGTCCTGGAGCACCTTTCCAATGAAGACAAGCTGAGTGAGACAGCAGGGGCTGTTCAACCTAGGGAAGAGTAGGCTCCAGGGAGACCTTATTAGGGCCAGTCACTGCATAAAAGAGGCTTGCAAAAAAGAGGAATAAGAAATTTTTTTAAGAGTAGAAATTGACAGGACAGGGGCATGCTTTGAAGTTGAAAGATGGCAGGCTTAGATTACATATTAGGAAGAAATTCTTTACTGTGAGGGTGGTGAAGCACTGAACCAGGTTGTCCAGAGAGGCTGTGTCCCATCTCTGGAAATGTTCAAGGCCAAGATGGATGAAACCCTGAGCAACCTGACCTAGTGAATGGCATCCCTGCCCATGGAAAGGGGCTGGCAACAGAAGATCTTTAACGTCCACTGCAACCTAAATCATTCTATGATTCTATCATTCTATTAAACATAATAAATCAGAGTAAGCAAATATTTGTCACATTGATATAGACAAGACTTGTGTTTTATTGCTGGAAAAATATCTACGAGTACCTGTATACAGTATCAAGGTTACAGTGAACAAGGTGAAGATGATGGACTGTGTTGTTAAAGAAATAGTATATAAATCCAGAAAACTGGCATATTTGTATACTGCAGTATTTATATGTCACATTGACAAGTCTATGTAATGCTGAAATTATAAAGCAAGAAATACAGTAGCTACGCTTGAAAGTGACAGGTACTAAAGATTTATAAGAGGTTGAAGGAACTGATTCTACTTTGATAGACAAAATGTCCTAAACTGAGTTATTAAATTATGAAGCAAAATGATGAAAATATCTGAGTAACTTTTGAAAAATACTGAAAATGCTTCTGTATATAAATATATATATAATTATATATATGACCCTGGATGTGATGATTTTACTATCTACTGGCTCCAAACAGCCTCATCTCTTTTTCAAACTGTTTCAATCTATGTTCAGTCTTACAAACTTTGTTCAACTATTGATCCCCATTGGTCAAAAACAAGAACTAATCAATGTATCTAGCTTGTCTGTTAGAATAGAAGTTTTGCATTGAGATGCATTTCATTTTACGCTTTACATTTTTTTTGCCTCTAGAATATATGTCCTGTTTAGTGATACCTTATAAAGAGCCAGAAAATCATATATGAAATTTTATATTCCTTAGTAAAATTTAGCAGCTTTATCATAACCTAATTTTTATAGTAAAGAAGATGAAGTTATCAGATTACTACAGAATATATGATTGACATACAATATAAATTAGAATTAAAATAATATTTAATTGAATAACAATATCAAAATAGCATTAGAAATATAGATACACACATCTACAAGTTCTATTAAAATCTTTATTAACATTAAAATACATAATCTGCATGAAAGACTCTCAGATGAAATATTTTATTTCAGATGTTTTATTTACATAGGTGAGTGAAATTCTTTGCTTTTTGAGTATCTACTTCAGTTTTCACTTGGAGTGAAAGGGGTTCACAAAATATTACTTCTGGATATATGCATTGAGCATTTTTAGAGCACATAATAAAGTAGCACATATATGCAAAGAAGTTGCATAAATTTCAATATCAGACTTCCTTTATTTTAAGCTATTTCTTTAGATTTTTAAGACCTTGGGATTTCTTATTTAATGCTGAGCATTTTAGAAGTGTCTTATAACAATATGAATAGTTACAGTGCTATATAACTAAATTATAAATTACTTTTTTTTTTTTTACTAAGTAAGGGAAGATGAAATTCCTATATTAGAAAGTTTAATGTATTTTTAACTACAAAATGAGAAAGCCAACAAACAAAAGTTGAAAAATGAGAAAAAATCTTTCTCCTATAACAGGATAAAGGAGCAGATCCTTGCCCTTCTCATTATTTTTCACTGATGTGACACCAAGGGCTTAGCTAATGTCTTGAGGGGTAGTACAATGCAAAAAGAATCTTTGAATATACAGGTCTTGAATCAATCAAAGCCTCACCTGCTGTCACTAATGAGATTATTGTCTGGAATAAATTTTTTTTCTTCTTTTTAAAGGGAAGTAAACCCCTTCATTGCAGCTACCTTGATCTCTCTCATCACACTGTATAGTTGGGTGAAGTCAAGGGCTGACAGCAGCATGTTTCTGTCTGGGAATTTGGGACCAGTGGAAAGGATATTTTTCTAGATCTTGTAGAGCCTTTGCTGTTCTGAATTATCAAGGTGTGGTGAAACGAGACTGTACACTTCTCTCATACCACCTTTGATCTTTAGGGATAAAAGTTAGAGAAACACAGAACTGAGTTTGGAAGGGACTCTTAGAAGTCATTTGGTACAGCTTCCCCTATTCAAGCACCTAAAACTGGGTGCTCAGAACCACGTCTAAACTGCTTCTGACCGTCTTCAAAGTGAGAGATTACACGGACCCTCTGTCAGTGATCAGTCACCCTCACAGTAAAACTGTTTCCTGACATTCCTGACAGAACAAACTCTGTTTCAGTTTGTGCCCATTGCCTGTAGCCCTGTGTCATTAGGCATCACTGAAAAGAGCCTGTCCTTGAAACTATTTATGTACATAATAAGACCCTTCCTTAGCCTTCTCTTCTCCAGGCTGAACTGGCCCAGCCACCTCAGTCTTTTCTCATATGAGAGCAGCTTCGGTTCTTTCATCATCTTTGTGGCCCTTCTTTGGACCCTCTCTGGGAAGTCCATGCCTCCAGGGAGCACAGGACCAGACAAGGACTCCAGATGTGACATTACTAAAGGGGAAGGATCACTCCCTACTTATTTGTTGACAGGGGTCACTTGAAATTGGAGTAGGTGGTCCTTGAATGTTAGATCAGGACTTTCATGAAAACCTCTTCCTCTCCAGGTCTTATCCTTTAGGACTCTGCCAAACATACTTTTGAGCCAAAGTCTGTTGTCCTGAATTCCAAGGCTGAGTTGCTCTTCGCACTTCTCCCTGCTCTCAGTACCATCTCATATTTACGCAACCTAGGTTTTTAACCTAGACAATCCCAACAAGCCCCTTCTTTTTTGTGATTCTGATGTGCATCAGGACACCTGCTCTTTGGCTCCTCCATCCCTTGAGCTCCTGGACTGCTACCCCTCTGCTACATTTGAGTATAATAAAAGGGGGGCTTGTTTCATGGTCCTGATACATTTATGAAGGATGTCACCTTTTTATTTTTTGCTTTTAACAACACCTTTATAGTGAAAAAACACTTTCCATTCATTTTGTACTTTTAAAAAAATCCATACCTTTGCCTGCTTGCCAACAGAGTCACTGCAGTAGAGTAAGGTGCTTTTCCTCTTTACTGTAGAAACTATAGAAAGGTTTCATGTTGGAAAGGAAGAAGATAGGTTCTTTCCATAGGAAGAAGACATTTTGATAGAAACTACATCAGGAGACACTAGTGTTGAGTTACTTTGAGTCTTATTATTGTAATAAATTTCTCCTCAGCTTCCCAAGTGAGTGCTTCATTCCTGAATATTCCTCCCAGTTCTCTTTAATTCAAAGAACAGCAGAAGTAAATGAAAAAGTCAACTGAAAATCCTAAACTGACAGGCTTAGTCATTGATGCTAACCTTTAGAACCCTATAGACTCCTCTTTAAATAACAACTCCTCCTTAAGGAGACATAACCCAAAGTTATGGTCCCTTTTAGAAGGGACTGTTTACCACAGACATCGGAACAAGAGACTCTTTTCTTCAGTGTTTGGGACTGTCTCATGCAATACTATTATCTTAGACTGAAAAAATAAATATATTCACCAATTTTATTATCAAATATATCATCCTGAGTCACTAAAGTTAGGCTTTTTAATATGTAAATAGAAAACAAGTTAGTTACTGCAATTCCCTTTGGCTCTGGCTGGCTGGATTGTCTTGGAATTTTTTATTTGGTTAATGCCTGGAGTTTGGAGTGTTTCCTTTTTTTTTGGGGGGGGGGGAGAGGTAGGATTGGAGTTTTATTATTATTATTATTATTATTATTATTATTATTATTATTATTATTATTGTTATTGTTATTGTTATTGTTATTGTTATTGTTATTGTTATTGTTATTGTTATAACCTATACAGAATGTATAGAATTGTATGCCCATGTATAGATATAATGTGTCTAGCTCTTAAACACTAATTTAAAAGTCTTGTGCATTACTCCATTATAAACAGAATCCTCCTTCATTCACATTTTCTTATAGAATCACAGGTTTTTGCACTTGTCAAATATGATTGCAAGAACAATTTTTAAAAATTAAAATATAATATACATGGCTATAAACATGTTCAGAGTTCACACTTAAAATTTTAAAATGTGTTTAGCTGTATCAAGCAGTAACTAATCTTTAAAGTCAGCAAGAGAAATTTCATTTAAATTGGTATCTGCTTCTAAAGATGTAAATTACCTTTATTTCTCCATTGTTCATTGAAGGGAATGGTAGCTCCTCTGTACAGAAACTTAACACATTTGCCATTAATTTAGGTTTTAATAGAACTGTCAAACTTGGTTCATATAAATTTACTCATGAGCTGGAAACATAAACCTCTGAACTATACCTTGAGGTCAAAATCTTTTACTTGGATAATCTATGGTGATCCACAACTGGCATTTTTCCGTTAACACAAATAAACAAATCTCAGTTATATGGTCCCATCAACTGTTAAATTTTTATTTAACAGCATCTTAGTTGGAGTCAGTGGACAGTTTTGTCCTAGGGCCTCCTTTAAATGTAGGAGAGATGACATTCCTCTCTTAGGGAAGCACGATGATGTTCTGGAGTTTTATTGGCTTTCTGTGAAAATGTGCAGATAGATCCTGAGGTGATCTAAAGGTTCTTAACTTCATCCCTTTTCCACAGTAATTTTGTTTCAGATTATCCCATGTATGCTAAGAAAACTAATTAATCAATTTAAGGTGAGGAAGGAATTGTGGATGTGTTGTCCTCTACAAAATTGAAAAATGTGCAAATAGTTGTCTCCAAAGAATAGCCAGTAACAGGTTAAAATCTGCATAAGAATCAGAGAACAAGGTAACAAGAGAACCTTGTGGCTGATGTCTGGTACAGGCCAGCTGATCCAGGGCTATTGGTGAAGTCCACTTGCTCCAGATACTGGAGGTTTCGTGCTCACAGGTTCTTGTCCTGATGGAGAACTTCAACCACATCAACACCTGCTGGGAAAGCACAACAAGCTGTAGGCAGTCCAGAAGACTCCTGGAATGCATGAAGAATGACGTACTTAGGCAAGGTAATAGACAGCCCCTACCAGAAGGGATGCAGCACTGGACCTGATGGTTACCAACGTAAGCAGGCTAATCAGTGGAGTCAAGTTAGGAGGCAGCCTGGGCTGTGATGATTATGCACTGGTGGATTTTGCAGCCCGGAGGAATATGGACCAGTCAAAGACTACATCAGGACTCTGAAATTTGGGAAAGCAAACTCACACACCCATTCTCTTTTAATTTTCTACTGTCCATGCAATCGTCACTTAAAATAATGATGCAGAGTAGTTGGTGGAGGACTCAGAGTCTACACAGCTTCAGCAACTTCTATTTATCAAGTAAAGTCAGAGGACAAAAATTAAATGTTTTAAGCAACTCATTCTTATACTTAAGTACATTTCTTTCAGAGAGTTTGTTTTGTTTGTTTTGTGTTGTTTTGTTTTGTTTTGTTTTGTTTTGTTTTGTTTTGTTTTGTTTTGTTTTTTACAACCAGGTTGAAAATCCCCTGAGGGAAGAGGTAGAATGAAGAATGTATTTAGTTGAATGCAGACTGAAGCACTTGCTTTCCCAGTATTTCCTATTGGTACTGCAAGGAGGAGGAATATATCAGGCTGTGCACTATATGTTAAGCAGAAATCCAAGAAATCACAGAGAATACCATGGAGGTTATAGATTTGAAAAATCTGAGAAACTCAGTATCAGCCTACCTGTTTTGGATCAAAATACCTCAAGGTATTATTTATGAAATTTGACACTCTGCTTGGTGTAGTGGAATTATATGAATGATACTATAGTTATTTTCTGGTTTACCTACAAGACTTACCAAAGTTCACTTAAGATAGTTTTGACAGCTATAATAAGGACAGTGAAAGAAGCTGTGTTTTTCTCAATAATACATTTTATGTTTCTACTTACCTTTCAAGACTACTTTAAATTGATCAACTAAATTGAAAAGACCTCTGAAACTCCTGTAGTGGAAGTTCTCATAATCAATATCCTGGTGTCGATCTGGTGGGACAAGTCAGTCTCCCCATGAATTTCTGTGTCTACAAGACAACAGTGTGTCCTTGTGGCCTGACAACCAAAGATATCCTGGGCTGCATTAGGAAGAGCATTCCCTGGAGGTCATGGGAGATGATCCTCCCCCTCTTTTCAGCACTAGTGAGGCCATATCTGTAATGTTCTGTCCAGTTCTGGGCTCCTCAGTACAAGAGAGGCTTGGAGCTCCTGAAGTGGATCCTGCTGAGGACAATGAAGATGATTATGGGATGGGAGCATCTCTCTTATGAAGAAGGGCTGAGGGAGCTGGACCTGTTCAGCCTTGAAAAGAGATGATTGAGACAGGGCCTTATCAATGTCTACAAGAATCTGAAGGTAGAGTGTCAAGACAAGGGAGCCAGGCTCTTTTTCATAGTGCGAAGGTTCCATTATGTAAAGGTTCTAGCAATTTTTTTCTATGAAATTGTATTTAAAAAATCCCCAGCTTCTTTGCCATTTTTCCATTACAAGACCCATAGTCAAAACCCTTTCAAGTTCTAATAGAAACTGAAAATCCGGAGCAATATTTCCTTGACCTTCTCTGACTCTCTTCCTTGTTTCCTTCTTCTCCTTGTCCCCCACCCCATCAATATTTAAGAAGCTCATAAAATGAGAAAGACAATAATTAGAGTTTCAAAACCGAGTTTCTGCATTTTCCAGCTATTTCTGTTTCAGGAATTTCTATAAACTGAAAATTATAACCAACATTGTCAGGAACGTAGTTAACCTTCAAACTGACTCAAAATTGGATTATTTTGTTTCAGCTTCCACATTTTACTCTGATTTATTCAATTCTTAGATTAAATTTAAATATTTATGTTAAATTCATATTTTTATATGCTTTAATGATTGGAGTGTTTTTTTTCCATAGATCTACAAATGCATGAGTACCCTTTTCATACAAATATCTAAATTTCTTGCTAAAATCATTATACACTGATCATACTAGAATTATAGAAATTAAAAAATGAAAGTGACTGTTGAGATAAAAAAAACCCCAGCATTTATTTCTATCTTCCAGACTTCCATCCTGTTCAATTATATTTCACAAAAAAATGCGGAAAGTGCTTGAAAACCATTTATTCCCAACTCTATGTTTCAGTGGTATTTGAGGACATTGTTCTTAAAGAACTAATGGGAGAAGTGAACACATGAAATTGTGTGGGTTGATATTCTTCAGTTCACACTCTTCTTCTGTACAGTCAGAGAGAACTGAACGTCCTTAAAGTTAAAAGCCCTTCTGAAATTTTTTCTGGTGTACCACAGATGTGCTGTGCCAAAAGAGTTCAACATCAGCTAGACCATTTGTACCTTAGTCAATATTTAGTCAAACTGTACAGATTTAGTTCTTTTAATCTGGTTTACTTGTTTTAATCATTCTGGTTATTTTTACTTGCATTTACTTATATTTACTTACATGTAAATTTCTAACATTTTGTCAGTATCTTTTTGGAAATGTGGAACTCAGAATTGAATAAAATAAGCTTAAGAAACTTTCAGATACCTTTACTACCACTATTATTATTATTATTGTTATTTTTATTGTTATTATTGACTACAAAACTTCATAATACAAATATATGCATAAGGCCAAGTTTTAATAATAAACTTAGATTTGGCCTCAAAATCAATTGCAAGATGAATCAACTGTAGATATTTTTGACACCGTTATATAGTTAGTGCTGGGTTACCTTTGCTTAATTACCTGTAAATTATGCATCCAGGTGAAACTTCTTTATGAGAAAAGTCCTCTGAAATTATGCCTTGCTATATCTGGATTGCCTGTTCATAAGTATCAAATAAAATATGAGCAGAATGGACTAGAAATGAAGAAGTCATAGCAGATAGTTTTATAACTGCCACTACTATTGTGAAACATAACATCTACAAAAATATTTTACAAAGGCATTTGTAACACCTTTCAAATTAATATGCTTAAGTTATGACAGATGTGAAATCTCTTTGACTCAAAGAGCACTTCAGTGATGTTTGGAAGTCCTTGAAGACTCTAACCGCCATGAGCCTAGCATAAATTAATTTCTCTGTGTATCAGCTCTCCAGGCAAGGTGCAGACAGCTTCAGGAACTGCCTGGCAGTGCAATGAGTCTCCCAAACCTCCTCTTGCAAGTCCTTTAGAAGAATTTAAATAAAAGACAATTTTTCATTGTTCAAGAAAATCATATTTTTGTGACTCATAGACTCACTACATTCATTCTGGCTAATAGGCCCTTAAAAACCTGTTTGTGAAAAATTCAGGAGGTGCTCAAAAGCTAGGTATAATGTCATTTGAAATGGACATTTAACAAGGAGTACTGTTGTTACTCCCTTTATGTTTCGAAGATGCAGGCAAGAGATTTAGCTGATCACCTTCTTTCTCTAGGTACTAGAAGTTCCAAAACTTCTAGTACCTAGAGAAAGGTGTCACAGCACCAGCTGGTAAATGGGTAAATCCCAACTGTGAGGGAGAGTCCCACAGGTCAATATGAGGCACAGCAATCCTCTGCAAGCAGTTAACATGAGAAGCATTACTATATAAGCATGGCAAAGATGCAACTATTAAGCCTGGCACTACCTGAACTGCTGGAAGCTGCAAAAAGATTTGAAAATGCTTCTTTAAGCATATAAGTGGGCAATTTCTGAGGAAAGGTTTGTTATGAAGCAGTGAAAGTACAAATGGAACAAGTCTGTGGAAGTGAGCTAGAACAGTACATTACATTCTGAGAATAGTAGACTCGGGTAGTCTTAGTATCACTAAGATCACCAAACAGGCTTCAAGATAAAGAACATTGAAACCACATGTATATGAAATTAGTATTAGCTGGAGGATTTCTGATATAGTCAGGTCAAAGATATTCTGATGCTCAGTATTCTATCAGAAAGGAAGAGATAATTGCTTTGAACATTATTCAATGTGTGATGGAAAGGATGCTTCTTGTTCTTTTCGCGAGCTATTGTAGATCAAAAGTAGCACTATTAAAGCCGATGAAGTTAAACACTGATGAAAACAAAAACGTTTTAATGAGAATCCAACCGAAGGTACTGAGGTTTTACAGAATCTTTATTGCATGTCAGTACCTAGAAAAACACAAACAAATTTAAACTTGGCAAAATAAGTGACAGGAGAGAACGTGTTTATGGAGTATGTAGTACAAAAGGACATGGCATTCTTGCCTGTTGATGTACACTGGAAGCAAAACTGAAGGGGGAGTTTTCAGAAATGGCACAGAATCATAGAGATTGGACAAAAAAAACACATATCAAGATGTTCTGTTTTGAATTTAAACTGATTCAGCAAGGTACTTACTGTTCCTGGAATTATAGATGGGGTTTTCAGGGCGACTTCTTTCTTTGGAAAAATATAGTTTGAATATTAGAAATCTGTCAGTAGTTTATTTTAAATGTAATTAGCATTGAATTGTAAGCAGAGATGTATGCCAGGAAGAATGGCTTCAAGTTTTATTACTTTTCACGAAGACTTTTGGTTACATGTGGCTACATACTGTTGTTTTCTAATGTGATGCATAAGTAATGCCCACAAAAGAGTGTTACCCATAAACTTACTCTTTCCAGCTCTGAATATAGGCACGAAGAAAAACTGTAGACTAATCATACAAAGGAAAACTAATTACATTGGAAAGGAAAGAGCAATTTAAGTATTTTGTACATTAATATTGTCTCATAATCTATTAACAATCTCTTCACACATTATTTGCTGATGAGACTCTTTTTCCTCAGGTTGACAATATTTTTAAAACTAAAAGGATTAAAAAATTTCTTTTTTTCATAGTTAAGCTTCATGAGGTGGATAATAAAAAATATCTGAAGATATTTATAATTTTTTAATAAGCACTTAATTTTTTATTCTTGTTAATTCAGAAGTCAGGCAAACATTGTTTAACTTGAACCATGTGAATGCTGCCTTTGGTGTGACTGTATGAAATTAATCACACGCTCTATTGGATTAGATCATGAATATATATCGATTTCACTGGGTTGCCAGGAAAGGAAAAGAGTGGAAGTCGAAGCCAAATAGTATTGGTTTATATTTGTGTACAAGTTATTTGTGGCAATGTATATAAAACTAAGTGACAATTATACTAATGAGGCAGAATTCTGTGATGAAATAAGAAAAAAAATAATAGTGACACAGGGGTCAATATCATGTTCATAAACATACAAAGCTTTTCTGTAGTCTTGCCAACTACAGGCAGACTTGCAACATCACTGGATCATTAAGAAATCAGTCAAATGGGGTTAACCAAATATTTATATATAAAGTTACTGAGTGTCAGTGATGTTCTGTTTCTATTTCCAGTGCTAGATATTAAAATCTATGTTTCATGTTCCAGTACCTTTGTTCTTGGACTTTAATATAAATGCTTGATAAACCATTTGCACTGGTTAGAAATAATATGTGCTTTTAATTTAGAAGTAAGTTTATAAGGTATTTAAGAGCTTATAATATTCTCAAAAGAGCATTTTTCTGGCCCATGGTCAGATTTATAGTGATTTTACCAAACCCACACTTCTGTCTTATCTGAATCCAGTCAAGAAAAAAGCTTTGCAAAAACAACCCTGCTACTGGAGAAAGACTATTTATATGAACAAAAATGCTTGTATTAAAAAAAAAATACAGGATATTTTTCACATATCTACTTGCTCATTGTCTTGCTAGCCTTTGAAATTTTTCAAACAATTAAAAAAAATTTAATACATATATATCTTTACCTGTTCCAATAGTTAAAAGGAAATATCCAGCTCAGAATTAATATCTGTATATTTTACAATTGATAACATGCTAGTAGAGTTGATGAAATCAAACATGTAGCAAGGAAGACCATATCTGTGGTGTGGATTTAATCTTTAATTATAGAAGAGAGAAAACGAAGAGCAAGGCGGATATCTTAACATGATCTGGAGGTTATAATACTATATTGGTACTGACTGCAATGGCAAAAAAAAAAAATTAAAAATGAGGGTGCATAATAATGCAGGAAGATATCTCAGATAAAGTGCAAATATTTGCATGTTGCTCCAAAAGAGAATGAAGGAATGTTTTTTTTTTCAAAAGTTTAGATAATTTCTTTCTTTTACAATTTTGATCTTCAAATGCAAGTTCTGTGGTTTTATTTTCTTGTAGAAGGAGCAGAGATGTTTGTATAACCTTCTTTGTGTCATTATGAGGCAACTGAGAGAAAAAAGACCTGACACCAAAAGTTAAAAATACAAATGGTATTTCTACCTAAAAAATAATTACATACATACAAAAAATGAATATATATATTTCTGTTTTCATAAAATGCATCTCAGTGATACATTGTTACAGAGAACAGGAAGCTTTGCTGTGATGTGCACTGCAGCCTTTTGTAGAAAGATACAGAAAAGATAAGAGAGCCCAGAAAATAAAGGATATCCTTGGTATGTTTAAAAAGAGAATAGTAGGCAAGAATCAACCAATTTTTAAATTGCACTGTTATCAATTCGATGCTCCCTTCAGACTGAAAAAAATAAATGCAGTCTAATGTAAAATAACTTGCTGCCGTGGGTAAATGATTGTAGCATTTTTTCTTCACATGCTGCCCTTATGATGGCCTTGTAATATGCACTGCTGAGGTTAGAAAAGTAAGAATTCAAACACTAGATATATCAATGACTCAGAAATGTATATCCTAAGCAAAAAAAAAAAAAAAAAAAGACTTTGGAACACACACAACACAGATAATTATGATTAATTTTAAAAAAATCCACAATGGGTACATTCAGAGTCTGGCTTTTTCCAACAATAGAAGTAACTGAATAAAAAGCTATAGCTTTTATATAGGTATTAATAAGACATCCTGTAGAATTTATGCTGAACTGCTTACAGAGCACAAATTAGAAAAAACCTACTTCTTATTAATTTCTGTAACTTCTAAATAGATTTTCTATGAAAGGCACTCCATTGTTAATTTCTGCCTGATTTGCCTATAAACATGTGATCCAGAGTACAGCCTTTTGTGTTACTGTAGTCCAGATGGAGAAATTACATGGGAGATAAAAAGTGAAAAGCATAAGAAATTGTATTAGCTCTGTTCCTTGTCTTTCATCGTATGATCAAAAACTAGCACCTGAAATCTGACTTTCTATAGCACCTAACTTCAGCAGTCCCCCAATCAAGACACACTATGAAAAGTTTCCAAAAATTTGTATGAACACAACTAGAAAATTTGTTGCAGCCCTTATTGACTACTGTCCTTTGAATACACAGCTTGGCTGCTCAGAAGTGTGTAGTGACCAAGCTAATAGGAACTGATCAGTGATTTCTATGGCATCCCTGAAAATGAGAATCCTGATTCTGTGCAAGAACTCTTACACAAAAATGGCAGTCCCCAGACTACTAGAGTGAAGACGTTTTGTCTGATACTTGTCTTAACCTGTCAGTACAATTTATGAGCCTACTACCCATATTTTCTTTAACTGTATTTTATTTTTGTTTTGTAACTAGAAAGTGACACCCTGTCTCTGTATTATACTCTCTTTCTCATCCTTTGCTGGAAGTTTTTTAAAAAACAGCCAGCAGGAATTAATGTTTTCTTTTCCATGGGAAACAGATTTCAATGACAAATTCATTAAGTAGACACAAATTCTATATTTGTAAATGTTGAGAAATTTTTTTTTTTTTTTCTGGAATCAATCCATTAATGATGTTGACTTGATACTATCATGTGTAGAAAGATAGTAATAAGAGACACAGACAGTCAGATAGAGAAATTTGAAACTTTCCAATGGCTTATTCCTGAGGCGGTACAGCACTCTATCTCAGAAAAAGTGTACCATGTTTGCTGAGGTGTATTATCTCTCAGACACTCTTTAACATTTAGTCCAGTCATTTATTTAAAGGCATTTTTCTTATTGGAATTTATACTGGAATTTAACTTCATGTGTCTGATTAATGTAATACAGTGTATATGTTTAAAATGGTCATAGATATTTTAGTTTCAAAGATGATGTACATATCTGTTCTTTTGTGTGTTGCTCTGAGTTTCTTTTAAAAAATCTTAATTGTCTAGTTACTAGGTTTTTAAGATAGTTTCAGTTTCTAATGACATGGTTTTGCAAATGGAATTCACTGTATCTTTATTTTTCATCTTCGCAAACCTGTTTCTTATTTTCCAAAAATCATATGATAACAAATGAGATCCCCTCTATCTTCTCCATAATTAACAGGCCCAGTTCCCACAGTGCCTTCTCATAAGACTTGCTCCAGATACCTGACCGTCCTTGTGGCCTCTGCTGGGCCCTTTCCAGAAACTTCTCCTTTCTGTACTGAGTAACCCACAGCTGGACCCAGCACTCCAGATGTGGCCTCACTGGGGCCAAGCAGAGGGGTGCTATCACCTCCCTTGTCCTGATACCACAATCCTCTGGAGACATCCCAGGATCCCACAGGCTCTCCTGGCCACAACACCTCTGCCAGCTCACGGTGATCTTGTCACCGACCAGGTCCTTCCCAGTAGAGCTGCTCTCCAGCAGGTCAGCCCCCAGCCCATGCTGGTTATTCCTCCCCAGGGGCAGGACCCTACACTTGCCCTTGCTGAACCTTGTTAGGTTTCTCTCCACTCAACTCTCCAGCCCATCAAGGTCCCACTGAATGGCAGCACAGCCTTCAGGTGTGTCAGCCACTCCTCCCAGTTTTAGATCATCAGCTGATGACATATTCTATCCCTTCATCCAGGTCACTGATAAACAAATTGAATAGGGCTGGACTCAGTATCGATCCTGGGGAATGCCACTGACTACAGGCCTCCAACTGGATTCTACTCTGCTGATCCCGATCATCTGAGCTCTGCCATTCACCTGGTTCTGGATCCAACTCAGTGTCCATTCACTTAATCCACATTTCCTGAGCTTATCTAAGAGGGTGTTATAGCAGATCTACTTTCTACTTTGTGACCCAGAATCCACACTTCCCTTCCCCCTGTGCCAGAAAATACTATCTATGCTGCTGAGAAAGGAATCACCAATAAACAACTACAGCATCAAACATATCCATCAAAATGTCCTTTTAGGAAGTGACTTTTCATTACCTTCTTCATGGAGTGCTCTTCCCCTTCATTTTTTTTTTTCCTTTTTATTTGTATTGCTTCTTTTCTAGAAATATTTTCATCAAACCTACCTTACTTTTATAACCTCACTTATAGTAAAAAAAACCTTTTTGTATAATTCTTAAAAAAATCTGCAATTTTCATATTTCTCTCAGAGATTTGAGACTTCTCTCATGCTTTTCTATATTATACTTTTTTCCATGTTTTTTTTCAATATCAATAATTTTTGAGCTATCCCACTATCAAACTCTATCAACTTCTTATAAATCTTAGCATAAGTGTTATGAAATTGCCTGTGGATATTTTTGCATTGTGGTTCCCATACATACTTCTGAAACACTTAGCAACATTTATGCTGGTATCAGGCACTCACTCTCCAGAAATATGTCTAGCTACTTTCCTAATTAATAAATAAATAGTTATAAGTGAATTCCCTTTGTCTAGAAATGGCCAACATTTCAAATGCTGGTTTCAATCCTAAAGCTGACATGTTTCCCAGAATGGGGACATTATATTCAGATATATTCTCACCATGATGTGCAGGACTCTGTGTTGCTCTTTCCTCAGTCATATATCTGCCTCTCTTTAAAGCCTGACATTCCTTTCCTCCTTAGAACTTGCTAGACTTATCTTTTGTATTACCCTCTCATATCACTCTCTCTAATATAAGCTTGCTTCTTTTTCTGGAGAAATACAAAATGAGATATTGTGACTTTGAAATTGGTTTTGTACAATAATATTGCATCACAGAATATTAGTCTTAAAAACACAGTCAGTTGAGGATCAATATAGTCCATATCAGTGCAAAATGAAAGGTCTCCTCTTCTTCTCTCTGCAACATACTGTATAGCAGGATGAAAGCTGCCACATACAGCACAGACAGACAGATTATTAATAATGCTCATGACCCACAGCATATTTTAAACTGGTCACCTCAAACACAGGAGCAATGCATGTTGCTTTTTTTTTTTTTTTCTCATAGTCATCTTCAACATGGTGTTTTGGAGATAGTAGTGGAGGCTATCAGTAAAATCAACCAAAAGGAATTTCTGTTCAGACTATGACTGCTCATAAGCTTCTCTGAATATCAAAGCAGTTAGCATGGTTTAAATGGAAAATTAGAATAGAGTGCAAAGAGACACCAGCTGCTAACAGAGAAAAGTGCAAGAAACTGGAACTGGTATTTAATTATCTTTGATACCTCTACTACTCTGTCAAATCTGGCTAAGATCAATAGATTCAAAAGCTACAGGAACACATACACAGACAAACGTGCACACTGACCTTCCTCCCATAATAAGCATTGCTACAAAGCCTACTTGGCTGATGTGTGCAAGGGATGTTCCATGTTGCTCAAAGGGACAGCACACACTGTGATGAGTGGCCAGATCTGTGTGAAGCAAAAAGGACATTCACTAGGCTTACACTAAGATATGCCTCATTTGTAATCTGGATGCTCCACAACTGCTTTGCAGTACATCCAGGAGAACACTCAGTCACAAGTGGGTTAAGGAAACAAAGTCAAAGGTTATTTCATCCAAATGTTCCCCTGTTTGTTGGACTGTTCAGTAGGAAATATGACTCTATAAGGCACACCTATTTCACCTCTGTATGGTGGAACAGATGGACAATACCAGTCTCTGTTTGAATCAAAGGTAAATGCCATCATTTTTTCTCCATGGTGTCTGAAAGAATGGCATTTCAAAAGGCTGTGTTTTGCCTCAGAGCGACTTTAAACCTCCCCTAAAGTTCAACCCTAGATGGCATTGTACTGGATGAAATTGGAGGCAAAAGCAGACAGAAATCAGTTCATAGGAGGGACCAGTGGAAATTTTATGTATAAGGCAGGATAGTGACAAGGGCACTAAGGGCTCACCAAATGCCTGATCAAGAACCAGATTTATATTTTCAGACTTCTTGAAATCTAACAACTCAAAATCTGATGAATTACCATTCCTCTACTGAAAAACCTTTTCATCATATCTACACATACATATGTATGTACGCATATATGTGTATATTTTGTCAGTTTAATTTTTTTCTGAGTTTAAAATAATCCTTGTATAGCTTTCAGTTTTGCATCTATCTTCATGCATGAAGGATTCGATTAACCTGGATCTAGATCTTCAAATATTTTTTCTTTCTATTTTTTTCTTTTCATTTTTTTCTTTCCGTTTTCCACATTTTCTCCTTGGTGTATTCTACTCTCTTTCTTTCATGTAAAAAAAAAAAAAAATAAAAAATTCTGTTTTGAGTGTTTCCTCCCTGACATTTAAGGCACAAATCACCTCTAACTAATCCCAGCAATGTAACAGTACAGGGATATTTTGATGGATTCATTTTTGTTTGTCTGCATCTGTTCCAAAACTGAAATTCCATTTATTTTGTGATATGATGATAGTGTCACTCTTTTGTGCTTATCCTTTTTCTGTACTTTTTTTTGCACAATGGAATGTGGTTTCTAGAACATATCAACAAACCTAGGCACTTGAAAAATTACCTAATGTCTCCTATTCAAAACAAGGTTGTGCTATGGGTGATAAGCCACTAATGTTCATTTTAACAGTTCATCCAATAAAAAATTGATCCTTCAAATAATTTATTTTCAGTCACCATCATGACTCCTGATTGCATTTTTTAAAGGAAGGATGTTTTGTGAAAGCTGATTGGGTCAATTTTTCTAACTACTCCTCCCTGGGAAAAATCATAAAATGCAAAATAAGAAACAGAATCTTCAATCTGACAAAGCTTATTTAAAAGGGTTCTTCAATAACAATGAATGAATGTGCATTTTATTTTTATTTTTAAAAGAATGTTTTCTGCTGTTTCAAATTGAAAGGTATTTTCCCTGAATTCTCCCTACTCTGCTTCACCATGACAAATGCCATAAGCTAGGTGTAGAAGGGTACAGATTGGATATAAACATTTCTAGAAGCAAGAAATCATTCAAGATGTAGAAAGGGAAGACTAGAATAATTTCAGTGGATAGGAAATTAGATGCTTCTGTAGTGAAGGTAGAAGAGAGAAGCAGGTTTGTGCTTAAACCTTGCTCTGACACAGGGAGATACACAAGTCATGGATGCAGTAAAAACTTCCCTGAGATTCTTCACCCAAGCCAAATGCTCTGTAGTTGTAAAAGAAGCTATTTTTTTCTAGATACATTTGCAATGGAAGGCTGCAATTCTTTTTTTCAGTTGTTGCATCAAACAAATTGCTGACTAGCAAAGGTCAGTCAGTAAAATGCAAATGTTGATTTAAACATTTATACTAACTGTATGTGCTGACATTTAGGAGCCTTTATTTTGCTCATTGCACACTGTAAATCCTTGATCAAGTTGCATCATTTATCACCTCAAAAATTTCACAGCAAAAAGGTAAGGGAAAGTAGGATGGGGAGAGGAATGGGAAACTTTGGAAAACTTTAATTACACATATTGTCAGCACAAATCAAAGATGTATGAAAAATTATCTCTATAGTCAAAGAATTGCTGAGGAACTAATGTTTGCACAGTCTTCATACAGGATGGGTTCCCTCCCTCCCCTTTTCTTTTAGTTGAATAAAAGCTGTCTTTAGTCTTGTCCCTGACTGAGAATGCTCATCATCTGCAGCTGGATGGCATTAGGTGTGTCTCTGAAGGACATCCTCCAATAGTTCTGTCTGAAAGGAATCCGATAGTGCTCCAAAAATTTCCCTAATATAAGCTGAACAAAAATGAACAGGAACCATTGAAAAATTAATTGAAAACCATGTTTCTGTTCCAAACTAAATATCATTTCAAGCTCAACCTGCAAAATATTTCTAGCTACTTGCATTAAATAAAAACTATAGACTTACCAACATGCAAAATAATGTTACACTGGCTATAATATTACAAAAAAAGGCAGAGTGATACAAAAATTGCATATCCTATGACATTTAATCTAAGAATTCTAACTATTTATTTGAAAATTTTTATTATTGTTTCTAGGCATATAAACAGTTCTTCATTGGTCTTAACACTGTTCACTGCTGCTAAAACTATGAACTTCTGAAACCCATAAATATATTTAATGGTATCTGGGATGTAATCCAAAATTTCTAACCTAATTATTGTAATTATGATTAAAAAAAAAAAAAAGAAGATGGAGATGAGAGAACAATAACTATGTTTTTTCCCCCACCCTCTGTCTCTCTAGATTGCTAGTCTTATAGAAACTGTGTCTTTTTAAATTTATGAACTGAAATTAACACAACTGAGGCCTGATCTCAGGTCTCTACTTCCATAGCATTAGCAGTAGCAGGCAAGCAAAAGATTTCTATGGTACTACTCCTACACCTAAAGTTATGGCTATACTAAAGTGCTTTTCTGATTTTGACCTAGATAAGGAGCTGAGAGGGACCTTGCTACTTGAGCCGTGTACAGTAGTTGTTGAATGTCTGTAAATTACACCTCATTGATCACCGTATTTCAAGTAGTCATATTATTTCACCACTTGCTAATTGATATTCACCCTCCAGTGATGGAGAAAAAAGCTTAAGTGAAGTAATGTTAACAATTTTTTACCAATTTTGCTAAATTTTTGTCACCATATTTTAGGTAGGTACATTACAGTAAATATTGGTCAGACCAAACATTTGGCTGATAAACTCTTTTTCCTCCAGCATTGAATTTTCTTAAAGTTTAGTTAATTGGGTGTAGATTTAAGATGGCCAGCACTCAAACACTTCACTAATAGAGTTGCATGCTTTACTGATCTTAACAGTTGAATGGTATATTTCATTTATGTTCATTTGCATAATTTGCTGATTAAACTACATGTTTAATCTGTTGACCTTTACACTGTACTTATCCTACATTTACAGAGATGTAATCAATGTGCAGATTTTACTGAATGGAGAAGACATCTCAAAGCTTATTTAGCCCTTAGAAAATTAATTTGAAGCTATCAGCACACTGTCTCATTGCTGTTTGTTGGTGTTCCTTCTCTTCCTCCCTCAAGTTCACTGGATGGAAAATCAAAATAATCCACACAGATAATAAACAAACAATATCCATATTTACCACAGGCTATATCTAGTCCTTTAGTGAAGGACGCAAAAACACTGAACCCAAAATTGTCAAGGTTGTAGAACCAGCAAAACCACGTCCAAGGAGCAGGAAAACAGACCTGCTGTGCTTACCATTCCAGGCAGGTCTGATTCACTCTGTGAGCACTGGCTACGGAAATGCTTCCCATAAGACTGCTAATGGACATCTTGAGATGATAGGAGCTGAATGAAGTATTCCTTACAACTTTTTTGTTCATAAATAACTGCACAGAGTTCACATGAAAAGTGAGTCCTGGTAGAAAGCCCTACAACAGCATTCTCTCTGTTATTGTGTCTCCATCTATCTGGGACAAAGATATATAAGCAAAGAAGACATTTTTGTCAAGGACATGTTCAAAACACTCTTCACTCAGGGAGTGACTTTTTAACAAAATAACTATCTCATCCTCTAAACTCTTTTTTACCTTCTTTTCTCATCTTCCTATAACCAACATATGAAGTGTTCAAAAATTTCCATTCTCAAAACCAATAAAAACATTCCCTTTTTTTTTTCCCCCTTTTCCCTGCTATTTATAACCTAGGAAGTGAGGACTCACTTTTTGATAATGAAGTTCAAAATCACTCAGAAAGAAAACATTTAGCGTGTGGAAACTACTTAGAGGATTTAAAGAGAACATCATAATCCAGATTCTGGGTGCATTTGAAGGCAATCATCTGGATTCAATCCTGTGCAATATGCTTTCAGATTACCTTGTCTGAGCAGGGAGTTTGGACGAGATGACACACTGTTGTCCTGTCCAGTTTTACTCTTTCTGTGATTCTGTAAGGGCAGCAAGTAGTTCTAAACATCTCAGAACAACCCTGGCTGCACTTGCAACAGTTATTCAGGGTTTTAGTTGATTGCCTGAAGACTAGATCATGGAGCTGGGTCCAAGACAACTTTGTTGTGTTATCTTCAGTGTCATCTGTCAATCTCCTGTCCTAGGCAGTAGTATCCTGCATCAAGTCCTAAAATTGACTCTTGTGTGGAAGTCATAAATGCTAGGGAGCTGTCTGAGGCTGGAAAGCTGCAGACTATCTACCACTAAGTGTAAGAATGACCCTTTTTGTCAGCTATGATATTGTTGATGAGATTTCTCCCTATCAGCAGCCAATTTGAATCATGGCCTATCACCAACACTGGTGAGAATTTGCTTTTCTGTTGAAGTAGAGAATTACAAGCTAGTGCATCTTTCAGAGAATTAGGTGGAAATTTACAGAAGAAAGCCATGGTAAAGTTTCCAGTTTGTTCAATTTGAGAATTCACTTTGGTTTTGAACGTCTTTATTCTATCTGAGAATTATGTTGTGTAGGGAACACTATAAACTGTGAAGGAGATACTGCAAGCCCATGTGAATATGACAAGGTGAGCTTTTAGAGAGTTTAGTAAAAGGGAACATGAAGAGAGAGGATCACACACTGTATTGGAAAAAATCTTAAAGAATTTATATTGTAGCTGAAGCAGCATGACTGGGGGGAAGAGAGGTTGCTAATACAAATTCATTCCCAGATGGGCAGCCCAAGGCTGGCCCAGTCTGTAGCAATCTGGATACCTGAGGGCTCTTAGCAAAAATCACAATGCAACAGAAACAAGTGGAATTAAAGCTGAAGAAAAAGAATAAGATATGGCCAAAAAGTGAAAATGTCTGGGAGTTGCTGAAATGGAGACCCAGAGGAAGTCAACTGAGGAAAGTAGAAAATGTGCTTGAACTGCTATGGCGAGGTAGTGAACAAGAACCCAACAGCTTCCATCGGCTGCAATCATCATCTTTGGTAAACTGCATCTGTAGAATAATTTGTTATTCAATATTATTGCATCTGTAGAATAGCACCTGTAGAATAACTTTCATATGTAAGTAGTTTTTGTGTCTACTGAATGTCTGTACAGCTGGCATAAGGCAGCAAAATTCTGTAAGATATCTCTTTAACTGTCCATGTAGGTAGGACAAAGACTATCTTTTCTCAGCACCCTATTTCCACATGAACTTTTTGCAACACAAGCTGCATAGGAAAAACTTTATTTGGCAAGTTCAGTATGGTATTTCACCACCAGCAATTATGAAATTTAGTGAAGCACCAGGGATGGAATTTTAGGAAAATATCTATGAATTATATATTTTGATGTGATAAAAGCAAGAAATCCTTGACCAGCGATGCATTAGTGGTTTGTTGTTGGTTTTTTTTTATCTATTAGGAAGTGTTGCATTGTGACAAAAAATGAGAAAAATTTAAGAAACTCACAGGATTAAATAAATAAATACAAAGCTTGTCCTACCCATAAGCTCTTAAAAACTATTTTTCAGCAGCAGAAATCAGGGCAAAAACATAGAAACCATGAATCACAGGTTCATTATGTTATTTTTAAATACTCTAGGTAGTTCCCACATGCTCCGTGTTTTTTTTTTTTCTGAATGATTTTGACCTTCACAATGCATAAAGAAAGAGAAGAAAACCGAAACAAATCAGAAGTGACCTTATCTTTCATCTCCAAACTCATATAATACCCAGTTTTCATGTGGATCAACAAAACTTCTGCACCCATAACATCCTATGTAGGTAAAGAGTGAATCTGAATCTCATATTCTCCAGAGAAGTGCATAACTGAAACGACAGTAAATTATAAGTATGCTTAAGGTGAAGGGAGACAGATACTTCTTATCAAAAGAGACATAATCCCAAGTCAAATAGTAAGAGGTGCAGTGAAATAAATAGAAATGTCAGTACTAACTAAGATATTAAGAAGGTAGGAAATGCCTCTTCAAAGAAAACTGACTGTGATCTGTGTGGTGCGGTAAATTATAGAGATAATTGTGTGAATTTCATAAGCTTTAGTGACAGAAATATTTGGTTAAAACCTTGGCATTAGGATTAAGAGGAAAGAAGTTTGGGAAAAAATTAGGAAGGAAACAAAAAGTTTATAAGCTTCATATATTTAGTGAGACAGTAAAAAAAAAATATATGTAAGTGACTGCTCCTGATGCATTCCACTTCATAAAATTATCCTTATTAATTTATTTAATAATTTTTGCATAAATTATCTTAAAGAAACTTCTCTTTGAAAACAAGAGTCTGTAGGGAAACACCCACATGACAGAAGTTGTGTGGCTGGTGGTGATCCACAGATTGTTTGTGCTAAGTACCGACCTAACTTAAAGCCCACCTACCCCCCACAGGTTCTCTTGGGATATAACAAGGTTATGATTAGTTTAAGAAGCATTTTTTGCTGGTCTAATAGACAGAGTGAAATAAAGGGCTGTGATATATTGAAGAAGAAGAAGAACTGTAGAGATTTGCTTCTTTTTATTAAGGATCAGTTCTCTGGAGCTGAAATGGATATGCACAATCCATTCTTAAGTGCAACCAAAGCAGAGAAATATCCATGCCTCTGGTTCCCTTTTCTATCTTTATACATGTCCCTCATCTAACAGTCTCATCCCTGATGTAGTCTGAAAGTGAATTGCAACAACATGCACCAAACTGTAAATATGTATTCAATCTTAAGGTGTGGTAATTCTTAAAATAGAAACTTTTAGATGACTGTTGTAGTGCACAGTAACCCAATTTAGTAGAATCCCTAAACAGAAGAGAGGATTTTTTTCATTAATGGAATATTTAAGAAACATATTTTTATTGAAATATATTGGAATATATTTGTTGATATATCTTGGATACATTAAATAAACCTATAAGTCTTGTAAATTCTGTGCTTGAGATAGACCAGAATGTGTTTTGGTAGCCTGAATTACCTAAAAAATACTTAGGAAAGCGTAGTACACTGAACAACCTGCCTTAATTCATATGGATCCCAAGATATTTATGATAAACTGATGTCTTTCTTTTGTATTTTTCATTTTAAGTAAGCAAATTTACTTGACTTAAAATTCTGGTGTATTATTGCACATTATGAAGAGAAAAACAAAACCAAAAAATAGACTTTAGATTTGTTGGTGCTTTTTTCAGATTGTTTCCTCTGTAATCACTTTAATTAACATAGAGCATAGTGTGACTACCGATTTTATTGAAAATCAAGAATCCAACTGGATCACCAAAGCATGCAGCTGGATCCATAAAATATCTAATTGGAACATCAAAGTACGCACTGTAACACATAGGCAATATTTGTACATTTTGAGGTATTAAAATCTGCAGCT
Source organism: Petroica traversi (assembly GCA_025920805.1). Lineage (NCBI taxonomy): Eukaryota > Metazoa > Chordata > Aves > Passeriformes > Petroicidae > Petroica > Petroica traversi. The sequence continues at coordinate 140,996 of JAHLSL010000023.1, forward strand.
GAATCAATAAAATATTGTTTATCAGAAGAGGAAAAAAACCAAAACAATGAAAATGTGCAAGTGAATCATGAAGACATTAAATGTGAAGAGTAAAAAAGATCAGGCATTACATAAACATTTTAAGTATTATAGTGTAAGTTAAGTAAAAAATACATGAAACCAAAACTAACAACATTTGCAAAATAGTGTTTCAGAATGCTATGCCAAGCAACTTTGAGTAGCATTTCTTTGCTGAATATTTACAAAGTGTGGCTGCAATGATGCTTTTTGCATATTGCTAGCAAAATGCATAACCAGGAGACAACAAAAATGATGGCTTTTTTGATGGAACCTTTATGGATGCCATGTGTTATGCTTGTATCTCATGGCATAGCTCACCTCGTCTTGGCAGCCCATGAGAACAGGCATTATTTAGTATTATTTAGACTATATTCAAGTTACCTTCCTACTGGACAATGCTGTTGATTTTCATCAGTACATTCTCTCTATTCATAATTTCACAACCCGGGATCTGAGTCTGGATCTGAAATTTATGTAAGTCAAATGTAAGTCAGTCCAGCTTCACTGAACTCATGATTTACACTGGCGAAGTATTTATGTCAACTCTGCGTCTGGTCTTCCCAATGGAAGTCTGAGACAGTTTTATGAAGTTTCACTTCCTGCATCAATTTGCATCGGATAAGGGGCAGATGTGCCAGAGTGCTCCAACTGCTGTGCAGTGATGCAAAGCAGTTACAAATCCGGCTTCCTGTGCCAAGTTTGTAGCTACTTTGGCATGCTGGAAGAGTGCAGAGCAAGAATACTGTATCCATGAATGTAAACTCATGCCTCCAGCAGCTATGTCATTTGATTTAATGTTGATTACCCATTCACGCCTTCAAATTTTCTGTGTATAGTATGATTTCCTTCTTTTTTTGCCCACAAATTATTTTTTTTTTCTTCCTTAATATGCACAATGAGTACAAAGATTTCTTTAGGTTATAAATAAAAAGAAATCATACAGGCGTTACAGACTATACTTGTGTAAGAATAACTCTGGGAACGACTACATGAAGAGAATAACTCCATTAAAGTCAATGGATTACAGCAATGAAGCTGTAATGCAGTTACAGAACAGGTACATAAACATCAGCAGAGAAATAAAAACATATTTCCACAAAACAGGAAATGCACAGACTAAGCAGAAAGATACTGAATCTTTTGAAAACAGATTTACTGTAAATTAGTTGTGTCTATATGGTGAACAAGACTGTAAATTCTAAAGTGTTTTGAATGCTTCTGAGACGTAGGTGACCTGAAATTATAAGTTATATAAAACATCCTTTAGATTAATTGAAAGAGCAAATTTCTGACAGCATGCTCCCCATCTTAAAAAAAATAACAGCTTTTGTTAGTGTTTGTGAAATCCATGAGCTCTGCATAGTCACATTTTTACCTTTTAAGGTTTTTAAACTTTATTTCACATTTTAAAAATTAAAGAAACAGTCCTGTTTGGGTATCTGTTTTAGAAATGTTTTTCAGGATGAATTAAAAAATATCTGGACCTTAGCTATTATACTTGAATTAAAGTGGCAAGTCAATATGAAGCTGTATCCATTATTAAGATCCATGGTTAGGTGAAGTTACTCCTAAAAAGAATGTAATATTTGTCCTTTGGCGTTTCACTGGGATAACCATTAAAAGTATCCTTCTGATCCTGCTACTATGCCTGAAAATTTTGTTCAGTCTTTCTCTGCCCTCTGTATTTTTCTCCCCCTCAGGTGGTTCATTGGCACCAGGAATTTTCTGGAAAGTAATCTGAAGTTGTTACTTACTCAGTGGCTGTAACTACCTCTAGAGAGTTTTACACAGTGTCCTTTCAGAGAAATCTTTCTGTCTCTTCAAAGGCCCCTAGAAGAAAATACTCCAAATCATTGGGCCAAGGCATGGCTGGCTCTGTCTTCACTCTCCTTCACTGAAACTCCATTTGGATGGAACTTGCATGGAATTTTCTCTAAGTGTAGTTTCCAGGGGTGTCACCCACAGGTCTGGTTGACATCCTGCCTACATTTAAACACACTACAAGATAACGTGCACCTCATATTTGTTATTTGCAAATGTTTGAGCCTAGTTATAAAGTTCATCAGCTATTGGTGAGAGCTTTAGTTTTGTGATTTTTCACACCTTTCACTGTTATCAACTATTTGCATTTCATATTTATCATCACAGAATCATAGAATGGGTCAGGTTGGAAGGCACCACAGTGGGTCACCTGGTCCAATCTCCTGCTCAGGCAGGTCCATCCCAGAGCACATGGCACAGGATTACATCCAGATGGTTTGTGAATATCTCCAGTCAGGCAGGCTCCACAGCCTCTCCGGCAATGTATTTCAGAGTGTGGTTACTCACACAGTAAAGAAGTTCTTCCTCATATCAGGTGGAACTTCCTGTGCATCAGATTCTGCCGATTGCCTATTGCCCTACTGCGTGGCACCATGGAGAAGACCCGGGATCCATCCTTTTGGTACCCTTCCTTCAGATAGATATCTATTAGTCCCCTCTCAGCCAATTATATTTCATATTTGATAATTAAGAACATCACAGTTCCCAGTAAAGAGCCTGTTTAAACCAAGAATTTTATAAATTCTGTTTCATGAGCATATATTCTTTTCAAGCATTTACTGGTATGACAGCATTTTTCAGTGGTAACAATATTTGCTCTATCAGACTTTGCTGGCTACCAAGCTGGCACAGCATTTCCTTACCACCTGTTTCCCATTGCTATTTCTGTTATACATCTTATTTCCTGGGTTTCTGCACTTACTTATATTTTCATTGTATCATTCGTCCCATCTTTTCATTTTATTGACATTATAACATACATGTTTTGTACCAGATCTTCTGTTCATCCACTCTTATTTTCTAAGAATTTAATTAGAAATTATTTTTAAAATATGTTATGAGTACTTGACAATTTTTATTGTTGTTGACTTCTGGGCTTTTTTTTCAGTTACCTTTTTCCTTCATTCTTCATATATCAGAGGTTTTTAACATTATTCTTTTATCTCTTCTCTCATCTGAATCACTATTACTTCAGAATACCAAGATATATTTTTAATGTTGTAGAATTTTGCCCCCAAATAGGCTTATTAATGTGCTTGGAAACACAGTAATTTTCAAAACACCCCAACAAATTCCTATTTAATAATGATTATAAAAATCTGAAAGTATTAAAATCTGAAGAAGTAGATGCATTGAATTTTAAAAAAGGGTTAAGTCTTCAAAATTCACATTATGAATTCCCTTGCTAATGAAGTTTCTTAGGTACCCCATATATTTATCTCTGTGCATGACTGAAACCTGCCTGATTCTAAGTATACCTGGACAAACCTAGACATTAATGAACTAGATATTCCTCTGTAATTGATGTAGAGATACAGATATACTAGGAGCTAAATAACTAATTTTTCCACTAAAAGTACAACTTATTAAATGGGACAATTTGAGCGGTTGGTGTTCAAAGATACCCCTTTAAGTCAATATCAGAGCCTCTACTTTCAGAGGAGGATGGATAAAAAAGATATAGAAAGCCTTCCTCAGGCAAAGAAGAAAATTTTCTATTGCAAAGGGTTTCCCCCTTGTCTAGAGATACTGACCTTGCTAGTATTATGGCAACTAAAATCTATGCCAGCTTTTAGTTAATGAGAAGAGCACAATGTACTCACATATAGGTGAAGGCTAGAGATTATGAGATGGGGACTTCAGTCATAACCTTCTACTCAAAATTGCCTTTTACTTAGCTAATACAAAACACTCAGTATTTCCTAACGGCTATTTTGAGTCACTCAACTCTGCAGACACAATACAGAAAACTGAAGGCTTTAATTCACTAAGTAAGTCATATAAAGTTAAGGCACTGCAATAGCTTTAAAATTGATGAGGACAGAAAAAAGAATTTAACCTTCAGTCCTGATTATGCATTTTTCAGGTTAAGGAAAATTAAAAAAAAAAAAACAAAAAAACCAAGACAGATATTATATTTCTCATCAGAAGAAAACCTGTTTAGCAAAAATAGTCTTTTTTTTTAATCTAAGTTTATGAGCAAGAAAGAAAACTAAATTAATGGAGGACTAAAAAAAAACATAACTAATATGCATTTCTAAAATGTTTTATTAAGTAAAAATAGAAAACAAAGAATAAAAAGCAAATACCAATAAGACTACCTATACACTAACTAATGAGCTTTCTAAGAGATCATTCGAATAATGCATGCATATGAAAAGGGGAGTGACTAAAAGTAGGCCCTGGTTCAGTGATTACTGAAGCTGGTGGCAATGGGATAAAAGTGTAATTTCAGTATTTAAAGGCCATGTGTGTCAAATGTCTGCAGAACAACCAGATCTTTCGGCTGTATTCTTCAACCTTGCACTGTTTCCCTCTTAACTCTGTAAATTTCACAGAGCTATGACATATCTTTCTGGCATTAACAGATTACTTCTCAGTGCATTCATTCTTTTGTGTAAGAAAATAAGTATACAGCCTACATCTGCTATACCAAGGAAACAAATTATTATATAGAAAAATATTCAACTAGTTGATGTTCCATAAAAAGAGGTTTTTACAGCAAAGAAAGCGCTCTGAATAAGTGTCTGTCCAGATATGTGTCAAAGTGATTTCACACATTTTCTAAGCCCAGTTCCTGATGTCTGTCAGCACTCAGCATCCAGCATCAAGCAATAAAGCTTATCTGATAAAGTGAGAGCTATATGAAGTGCTATTGTTATTATTATTATTGTCATTCTGTTGTGGAGGACCGAATGAAGTTGGTATGTGAAGGAATTTGTCTGAATAAAAGATATTACCCCTGTATTTGCCAACAATATCTTAGAGTTTAAAATGAGAAAGAGACTAGTGAAGGGTAAAGTAGTATATTGGTTAAAAGATGAACACTATGAAACACATAAAGGAGAAAGGAAGAATAATAAAATTTATTAAATTAATGGATCCAGAGAAAGAAAAAAAACAAAAACAAGAAGGAGTTAGTTAACCCATTAAGGATCTGGACCTTTCCAAGTGAAATTGTGCCATCCACTTGAAATTGTGTCCTATTAGTTTCATATTTATGTTGATCCATTTTCCTGTGTCAGTACCTATGGTGCTGTGTCTGCAACCTCCAATCACAGATTCCTAGTTAAAGAAGGTTTACCTTATGAATTTATTCCTAAATCTACTCACAGTGACTGGTGTCTCTCTGCATACATTGTGTAGGTTAATCCAAAGTTTCTTCAAAATTGCAAGTTTTTTCATGGAAAACCATGACAATCTCAGGTCCCAGGCCACACAACATGCAACAGGCAAACAGAAAGGGGGCAAGATTTTACAGGACAAGAAAATAAAACCCCATCCATCCCTTTCATTAATAGTATTATAGCCTAGCATGTGTAAGCATAGTACAGTTACATTCCTTGGATCATGCCTTTCTTAGAATAAATATTTTTTTGGAAAAATGCAAAAATAAATAAATGAAAATAATAAAAAAATAAGACATCAGAATTATTTTCTTCAGAAAATAAATTTATCCAAAACAGCTGTAACATAACGTCCCTGCAAGTGTTTTTGGAATAATATACAATTCCACTAATTAAAAAAAAGTCATTACCAACTTATTGTATGAGCATTTGGCATTTCCTGTTCAGTCACATAAATACCCAGGAGAGTTTCAACAAGGACAGTTTCAACAAGGACAGAAATCTCTTACAGGATAAAAGATGTGAATTTGAACGTAAAATAAATATTTTGTATTTTGTATAGGCATAATTTGTCTCTTTAAAAATACATTAATTCTGTTTCTGTCCATAATGTCAAAAAAAAAATCGCTTTCAAATGAATGCACTTTAAAAGTACTATATACATAGTGAACATTTTAAATAATTGCAACTTAAAGTGACTTGCTAAAATTAGCCCTGAAAATGGATCACAAAGACAAGTGGAACAGAAGAAAAGAAAAACATCCATGACGACTAATTTCTCCTTTGTATTTTCAATTCTTTGCTTCATTTTTAGACCTCCTTTCAGTAAAGCTGAAGATTTTAATTCAACAGGACTTAACTTTCATGATCTCTTGGCATGAATTGTCTAAACTAGAACAAGTTCCTAGTCTTTAATATACACAAAGAAGATCACAGATTTTATTTTCATATGACTTGGAAGGGACCTCAAAGATCATCTAGTTCCACCCACTGTGCCATGGACAGGGACACCTTTCACTAGACCAGATTGCTAGAAGCCCATCCAGCCTGGCCTTGAGCACTGCCAGGGATGGAGCACCCTCAGCTTCTGTGGGAAACCTGTTCCAGTGCCTCCCCTCACCCACAGCAAGATTGTTTCCTAATATCCAATATAAACCTATTCTCTTTCAATTTCAAGCCTTTCCTCCCTGTCTCATCACTGCATGCTCTCAGAAATAGTTTCTCTCCTTCTTTCTCTTTGGCTCCCTACAGGTATGGGAAGGCTGCAGACAGGTCACACAGAAGTCTTCTCTTCTCCAGGCTGAACAAACCTAAATTTCTCAACCTTTCCTCACAGGAGAGCCCAGGCTTTCTTGGCTATGAGTGCACATTTCTGCTTCATGTCCATTCTTTGATTCTATTATGAAATAATATATTTGTGAATGTAAGGATTTTTCTTCTTCCTATTGTTAAATCTTTATTCTCTGTTTTTGACATCAAAGTTATTTGCACAGAAGCTAATCATTATGTCACAAATATTATATCAGGTAGTGAATAAATAAGATGACATCTGTTAGCTTTGGGGACCATCTGTTAGGCTGGGGAATTATGGATGGGATGTTAAATTTAAATTATATTAATTGTAAGCACAATAGGAGGGTGTAATAGGCAGTAAGTATAAGAGACTAGTGCTCTCTGACTTCTCTCATGAAAAGCAGGGAGAGTGGCTGTAGTCAAAAGAATTGCTACAACAACTTAAAGGAAAGGATAAATTAGTGAAAAACAGAAAAATAATTTTAAGAGAGTGGAAAAAAAGAAACAACTTTTGCATGGCCATAGATACTGGATTAGAAGATACTCATTTAAGGAGGCATTTAAGCACATGCCAGACTAGAAGTACACAGTTAAATATCAAGTAAATTACCAAAATATGAGAGGGATTTCAAGAAATTGAAACTTTGTAGCACAAAGTTTTCCTTCACAGACTCTTCATTTTCAGAGTCAGACACTTTGACTTGTATTTGAAGCTTTTGATGCCAGAATTATATAAGTAAATTTTATTATAGGTAAACATACTGGACAGATTTAAGGGCAATCTGAAAGTGGCAATCAGTGTTGAAGGTAAAGTATACCAAAATTTTCCAAGGAAATTCTTCTGCAATATCAGGTTATATATCAATATACATACAATATAATACATACTATTATGCATTATGTATTGTTTATATTCACATGCAGTCTGTGTCTGAGCTTGAAGCACATCCATCTTACATGTTTTGGACAGACATGAAGTTACTAAGATGACTTGCAACGCTGATTTGATTCTTCTTCCTAAATTCACAAAAGTTTATTCAAATAGCAAAATGTGGATTACTGAACAACTGCAATACCAGTTAGTTATCTGAAACACAATTTAGGAGTCTTCCTCTACTTTCTGCTCTCTTGGAAGGTATCAGGTATGCACATTAAGTATTTTCAGTGCTTCAGTTTAAGCTTTGCTAGAGATTTAAGACCATTTATGGTTTTTATGCAAACTATGTTTTACATAATATCTCTCTTATATCTCATGCAGGGTGTCATAAGTTTTTCCCCATACTTCTTTGCTGCTTCAGGCAATTAAAACAGTTGATTACATTTTTATTCTTTCCAACTGTATTTTTCTCTATATCCTTTTGCAGAATAACTCACATTTATGACTAAACCTAAGCTCTCCTAACTTAAGATATAGCTATCCACATTTATGTCTACAGAAGCCATTGAACTCAGTTGACTCTTCCTTGCTGTCAAATTTAGCAATGGCAAAAAAAAAAACAAACAGGAAAGAAGTACTTTTGAGAAAAGAGAGGTTACATCATTATTAAAACATCCTCTCAGTCATTGTCTTGAATCCCATTTCATTTACACTTTCTTCAGTCAGTCATTGTCAAATCCATTTGCAGATTCCTCATAGCAGAATAGCAGGTTTTTTCCCCTCTTTTAAAGCCATTCTAACACTCTGGAAGTGCCCTGTAAATAATTATAAAAGATATTGGGAATACAATGCATTTCAATGCAATTCCTATGCATTGATTAATATTGTAGCCAGAAGCTAGGGTAAGATAAGATTCAACCAATATCCCAGTTTACTGAGACCTAGACTGATGAATTAACTTTATTTGTTTCATTGTGATTAAATCAGAGAATGGATCTCACAGTTTTTATTTTATTTTAATTTTGTTTTTACTTCTCAGATAATCTAATGAAAACCATTCATAATAAAAGATAATTGACAGGAAAGAAACCTGAATAGTTTCAACTGTGCTCCACTAATTAATTTAATTTCAGCCTAAATGAAACCTATCAAAAAGATCTTTTTTTTTAAACAGATGACAAAATTATCTTTGGGAAAAAAGAAAAAGAGACACTTTTGTATGATTTTTCCTCTATTGTAAATTTTGCTATAAATATTCACATCTAGATTTAGTCCTAAAATGGAAACTGAAAGAAAATACATAAAAAGAAACAGTGCCTTATCTCTCATGTCCTAGAAATCCTGGATTATTCCTATTATCTAGAAGTTCTCTCAATGTCATAATTTCTGTATATCTTCTTTATGCAAAATGTGTTGTACTGTATTAGATGCTATTGTTAAACACACACTCTAGTTTTAAAGTTACCTGAGATAACTTCCAACTGCAATTTCCAAGGAAATTTACAGTAACAACAAAGCAATATAAGATGAGACCCTCTCATCTTTGTATTTACATTAATGTTCTTGGAAAACATTAGGAAAGAACACAGTTAAATAATTCTATGTGTTATGAGTCTTCAAAACATCTTTCATTGTAACAAACATATTTTTTCATATGACAAGATCTCATTCTTAGAAATTATGGCTGATCCCAAACCTATCTTATGACCAGCTTATAGACAGTGACACCAGTACACAAGGATGTGGCATGAATTATCATATGCTTAATCCTACTACTATTAATAATAATTTAACTAAATCATATACTTTCTATCAGCCAGGGTAACTTGCTTCCAGAACATCGTTACAGCTTTTACAATTAATAAAAACATCCAGAGGCAAAAGCAAAACAATACAAATCTTCAGCCATCAGTATTATACGAACCATGCTGAGAAGTCTGCAGGCTAGAATAAAAAAACTTGGCATAGAAAAAAAAGATAGAAACAAGTACTGCACTAATGTATAGAGGAATTAATGAGACATAATTCTAAATCAAACTTGTACTCTTAAACAGAATATATGTTACATTGTAAATCTCTCCTAAATTTTTAATTTTAAAGCTACACAAAAATGGGTAAAAGACATCACGGCCTTAAAGAATATTAATTTATTTGGGACTTTTTTGTTAAATGACACATTAAGGATTAAGCTGTGTCATCATTTGTAAATGCATGTTTTATTGAGAGAATGAGGGTAAAGACTTGGGATAAGAGCAAGCAGAAAACACCTCAGTATACCTGCTGCATCATATCACTATTGTTTCTTGATTTCTTAACCTTTCAGTGATCACTGTGTTGAAGCTCCTACATGTTTCTGGTATCCCATCAGTGTTTTTTGTTCTCCATAGAACTTAAATGACAGCTGAGCTTCACGGAGTTTTCCATTATGAAATTTCCATTTCCATTATGTTCCAAACCCACAGCCTGACTACAGGAAATTTTTGTGGGATTCCAAAATATAATTCAGTCTGATCCACTGAAAAGGAGGCTGTTCACAGCTTAAATATAACTAGGTATTAGGTAAGGAGAATAGGGGAATTGTGTTTTTTGAGAGCAAAAAGTGTGGGGTTTTTTTAATTCTTCGATAGAGTTCACAATAGAAACATAATTTTTCCTTTATCAAATATGAAGAATGAATGTACTCTCTGGTTCTAACTTCCCAAAATAATAGGACTGACAATTCACTCATTGTTTCATGAATGAGTTTCATTCAGATTCCTGTTAGTTCTTCATTGTAAAAAAGATTTCAAGCCTTCCATCTGCTGCTAGATATAACCCTTCCCTCAAAAGAGATCTAGATTTTTTTTCAGTTGAATTACCAAAAAATATTTAGACAAAAAATATTTAAGTCTAGTTATGCAAAGTGTAAATGTTTACACAAATATGCAAGAAAGAGAGTGAAGACTACCAAGAAAAGAAGAAACTAAGGAAAACCTCAGTGTTTAATGCATTTGGGAGGACCTTTTACTACATGGCAGTACACCGACATTGACGGTGCATTTTGTAACTCTATGTATTAGCAGTTCTGCCTGAAAACTTTATAAAAACCCTGCCTTTGTTATGACAGTGCCAAGCCAATGGTATATGCCTTCAGGAAGGGTCTATCACTACTTGCAGGAGGTGATCACTTAAAAAAAATTAAAGTCAGTTAAGTCTCTTCCCAAAAAAACCATTAAACCAAAAATTTTAATGCCAGGATGTGCAATATCAATGAGTCTTAGCATCCATCCTGAAAGAATTATCTCTTCAAAAATTACAAAATGCATTTATTATGGTTTAATTTTGCTCCAGTTGTGTTTTAACACTTCTAAAAGTTGCAGGTCTATGCCATTAAAGAAAGTGAGATGGGAATATTCTATACATGGTTCATTGTCAAGGTTTTATGACTATAACAAATTAATTTCTGGTGAGTTGGCTAAATTAGGTTAATATGTACAGAAAAACATATCCTTTTTTCCCCATAAATCCAAATGGTAAAAGATAAATAATGAAGTCCATGAATCAGAAATGGATTTAACAATTTTAATTTATTGTGACTGAAAAGTGTCAATTATAAATTTAGGCATAAAATGAGGAAAGGGTCATTCTCACATTATATGCAGTCATCACTTTCTGGGTTTTTTAAAAACATCTGTAATAGTGTTTGCAATAATAATAAATTCTAAGGGCTCCCAACCTCATGCGGTATTCTGTGAGACAAGTGTATAAAAACAGTTTGAAATGGAAAATGTTCAATCTAATTTTTTCCCCAGGGTTTCTCCACTGTTTGATTAGAGAATGCCTGCATTCAAACATATTACCATTCTGTCAGCAGCACTCACAGACTTGTACTTTCACTGCATGATAAATGAAGTTTACACTGTTTTTGTTGTGTGAGGATGGAGTCTAGTGATGCAGTGATGCATCACGTGATCTGTAAGTGTCTGATTTGGTTAATCATTAAACATTACATGGTCTTAAACTTTCAGAAACTCTGTGCAAACATGGAAATCAGGTGGGAATGATCCCTGGGGTGTTTTACATCACCCTAGTACTACGGAAATAGAGAAATCATAACAGCTTCTACCACCAATGATCTATCTGGCTGATAGAATTTTTTTCCCAGTCATACTCGTTAAAGAATTGTATGTAAAATTAATCCATGTTTAAATAGGTTTATTTGTTGACACAGTCAGAGCATCACAGAATACGCTGAGTTGGAAGGGACCAACAAGGATCAATGAGTCCAACCCCTGGCCCTGCACTGGACGCTCCAAGAGTCACAACATGCCCCTGAGAGCCTTATCCAAACACTTCTTGAATTCTATCAGGCTTGGTGCTGTAACCAGCTGTTCCAGTGCCCAACCATCCTCTGAGTGAAGAACCTTTTTCTAATATCCAACCTAAACCTACCTCTGACTCAGCTTCATGCCTTTAGCTTGGTTCCTATCTCTGGTCATCAAAGAGAAGAGATCAATGCCTGCCCCTCCTTTTCCACTTATGAGAAAGCTGCAGGCTGCAATGAGGTCTCCCAACAGTCTCCTCTTCTCCAGGCTGAACAGACCAAGTGACCTCAGCTGCTCCTCATACAGCTTCCCCTTATTTCCCTTCATCATCCTCATTGCTCTCCTTTGGTCACTCCCTAACAGTTTAATGTCTTGTTTATATTGTGGCACTCAAAACTGCCCCAGTGCAGAGCAGAGCAGAACAGTGCCCTCCCTTGCCCAGCTGTGATGCTGTGCCTGATGCCCCCCCAGGACAGGGTTGGACTTCCTGGCTGCCAGGGCACTGTTGACTCAAGTTCTACTTGTCATTGACCAGGACCCCCAGATCTCTTTCTGGGCCACTGTTCTCCAGTATCTCATTCCCCAGACTGTACATACATCATACATACATTCACCTTACAGTGAGGCTTGGTAAGCAGTACATACGCAAAATGTGTAGAAATTAAATTATTGCTTTGGGGTTTCTTTTTACACAAAATGTTCATCCATTCTATAAGTTGATGGAACAGTTTAATGATATTCCCAGGTCTACCTCACTTTCGGCAGGAATACAGAAAGCTGGTCTTTTTGGGTTTTCTTTTTAGTAGAATATCAGCGATTACTTGATCATAATAGAAAAGTTCCTAAAAAAAAAAAACAACAAAAAAAACCCAAAGAAAGAAAATAGTCCTGATAATGGCAGGCTCTTCCATTTGCCAGGCAAGAAATGCAATCAGTCAAAAACTGAAAATTGACATTAAAAATTATTACATGAGAGTTATCATTCAGAATTGTAGTAAAAAGTTAAATGAGACGGTACATTCCCCATTCCACCTAACTTCTTTCAAGGTTGAAAGTGTTTCTAAACATTTTGCTTTGACTCAAAGTAACCATGGCTTGACACCTGCAGGTCTTTCGATTTAGGAAAAGTTTCAGACTAGATGATTCTGATAGTCCCTCCTTGTTTTAAAATACATCTATACGAGCAACCGGGGTGGGGTGGGGGGAAAGACAGAGGGAAAATCTTCATACTCTAATTAATGAGCTAGACTTAATTACAATGGGCAGTAGAAATAACTGTGAAGTGATTGATCACCCCTAGGTGATCTGCAGCACCTTTCCATGGTGTTGCTCACAAGCAAAGCCAAAGGGCTTCACTAGACTAACAATATCTTTTTCCATAATTGTACAGTACTGACATCCATACTGCAAACTAGGAGCTCCAAACTGCCTATTGACTACTGGGGCACAGACCTAATGCTTCAGTGTCCTTGACTTTATGGAAATACACATTTATTGACTGAGGGAATAAAACCATACTTGCTCTATCTGTATATTTATCTTAAGATGAGATCTACCCTCAGGCAAATATTCAAAGTTTCCAAATGTCATCTTCAGCTATATAAATATCTCTTACATAGAAAATTATCAGTGTTTTCAGACAGTTAATTCCATAGATAAGTGTAATAGGTCACACTGGCAGGAAACTTATTCAAGGAACTCTAGTTTTCATCTTGGGTGCAAGACATGACTGCATATCACTGAGCACATCATGTGAATAATCTAATACAAATAAAATCTACAGATTTTTTAATTCCTATTCCATTAACCTGAAAGATTAGGAATCCTAAAACTGTTATAAAAATAACCTAAAGAAATGTTTTATAAATCATAGCTTTCATTTTAATTCATGCCTAACATTATTCTTTCCAGACAACTTATTTATTTTGTTCTCTTTTTCCTGTATATCAATCAGAAAAGCAGGACCATGGTTAAAAGCAGAGTGCATGCTTCCCTTTCAGAACATCTTTAAGTGTAAATGAATACAAGAAAAATTCTACTCACAAGGTATTTCATTTCATACTCTTGCATAATCTAATCTGAGTTAGATTTTACACTTGATTCCAAAATATTCTTTTATAAAGATATCAACTTGCACCTGTAGACCTTCTCTCAAGCTCTCAGTGGGTCTAAATGGACCCAGTTTGAGCACTGTAACTGTTCCGTATCAGTTTAGTTTGCATCATTTTCGGCTTAAAAAAGTACTGAGTTGGCTTCAGAGTTTGTGTCTTTCAGATGTCAGGATGATTACACACAGCAAAGAATCTTCAGATTAAGGAAAGAAAACAAAAAAATAAACATTTTGAATTAAAGCAATCAAGGTGTCAACATTGCTTTATCTAAAAAAAAAAAATTAAAATGTACTAAATGTAATGAAGAATTACTTCTCTATATAGGAGTCTTATATGAGATTTTTATGTTCTCCGTCAGCAGAAAATTCCACTTATCCCAGAAACATGTTCTTGTTCTCCACAAGTTCTTCTACAGTTCTCTCCATTGCATTTTTTCTACATTACTTTTAAATGTTTATATCCTCCTTTCCCTTCCTCTTTTCTACTCCTATTTTCATGCTCAGTCCTCTACTCTAACCAATTTAGAATTAATAACTGAAAAATCTTACAAAAAATAATTGCCATGTTAAACAGATATAGAAATAAGTATATATTTATATCATTTTATTGGTGACTTAGCTCCATACTTTTCAAACTGACAGATTGCTTGGATCATAAATAAGGAAAAAAAAATCATATTGTTTGTGAAAGAATTTGTTCTTCTACAGGATGGATCAGCAACTCATAGAAACTTTAATGTATTGCTCACTGTAATAGGAAGAGGCAGCATGTGCAGAATATTTTATTTAAATGTATTGATCTTTTGACATATAGTTAAAAAAAAAAAGAGAAGAAATTATAGGAGATCCAATGAAAAAAAAAAAAAAACCCTTAAATTGTATTTTGTAGTAGTTTTGCATACATCAACTGGCAACTCCAAAACAAAATTCTTTACAAATATATTAATGCTTGAGCTACTCATTTATCATGTAAGTTTCAGACAAAACTCATAAGTCTCTTTCATGTATTGTTGATGAAGGTCACAGAAAGGCAGACTTTCAAATGACCTTCTCTCTCCCTAAATTACTGCAATGAAACAGTAAAATGAACATGTCAAGAATACTATATGATTTTCAGTGGCAGACACTCCACCTAAGTGATCCTTTCACATCAAATGCAGGCTACAAGATGCCTAAGCTGTAACTGGGCAAGTCTGTTCTATCTCCTCATTTGTCTGCCTGCTGAGATGAGGCACAAATTATGTCTTTTAAATCTTTGAACAGGTAAAGAAGCTGTGTGTTCAGAATTAAATGGGTTCTATAAATAGCTGTGGGACATAGCATTTAGTGTAATCATTTCTGCAAGGAAATACGGTCTCCTTTCTGCCTCATCCAATAAGCACTATGTTGTGGGACCTAAAAACCTTGGATGCACTGTCTTGTGGTCTCTCTTCAACAGAACCTTGCACCAACAAGAAGAGAACAGAGATGATCTCCCAGAAAAATTTTAGCCTCCTGAGGAAAGAATATCCATAGGGAATATCCCAGACAGACATGGATACTGACTATATATTTGGTTGTTACTGCTGGGTTTTGTATAGTCTCTAAACTGCCTTACACTGAAATGAAACTTCTTTGACAAACCAGGACACCTCTAGCAATCAAAAATATAAAATAACAACTACCTTTGAATTCTAAGCAGATGTTTCAGAACTAATAGTTTCATAAGACTCTTAAAAAGACAATTACTCCTAACCAAGAAGTTCCATCTTTACCTGGAAAAGGAAGTTTTTATATTTCTTACGTATTGTTTATGTCACCTGCTCAAACATTTTTGCTTAGTGTTGCAAGTTGTCACATTATCCTCTGCAGAGCATTGATTCTTTTATATAGAAGATTAGGCACTTATTTTAAAGTTTTGATCGTGTGAAGAGTAAAATACTAATGCCGCTTTTGTCATAAAGCAGCAAATAACACACTCATGAGTCACCTCTTTGAGGAAACTGAACAGGGAGAAAAAGATAAACAACAAAAGTCAAGTATTCTTACTGAAACTGTCCAATCTATCTAAATCTAGAAACATTCATTTATTCTCCTTTTCTGAACCCTCTTTCCTCCCCTGCCTCCTCCACTGAATGGACACCATGTGTCTGTTCACCAGTGCAGAGAACATACAGTGGATTGTAAGAATTGCAAATGGAAAGGCCAGAATGTCAGATGAAATCTTGGTTGCTTAAATTACTAAGAATTTTCTAATTAATATCAGTAGGTATACAGAACAGTTTTATCTTGCTGAACTATGAATTAAATTAAAAAGGTGGGGGGTGGGGAGAGAGAGAGAGAAAGAGAGAGAGAGAAAGAGAGAAAGAGAGAGAGAGAGAGAGAGAGAGAGAGAGAGAATAATGTTCCTGGTTGGACAAGTGCAGCTCTAATACCATCAGTACAGAAAAGAGACTGAAAGAAGAACTACAGAGAAGTTATGATTAAGAAATTCTTAGCTATTTATCACCTTTTTTATTTAGTCTTGCTGTATTTCTGGCTGGTTGGCTATGCATTTATGACTGATGAATTTAGCATATCAACTGTTTTCACACTGTATTTATGAAATACTTCTAATGGCTTACAGTGGAATATTTTGCTTTTTGATAAAAAGAATAAGCCATCAACACAACAGGCAGGATGAAAATGGAAGAAAACATTTGTTCAGAAAGCTTTTAAATTACGTTATTTGTTCATGTTAACATTTTTTTTCTCTTGCTATGTCTATCTTCTTCCACGAGGACCAAATCAAGCAATTACATTGGAAAAAAAGCCCCAAACAACATTGCCTGATAGTTCACATTACCAGGGGAATCAGCAGGGAATGATTTGCAAAATTGTTGTTTGCTGAGCTCATGTATCAACAGCTGACATCCACAACTGTTGAACTAGGAACACAATAAGCTGAATTGTAGTGAAGTACAGAGGGGAAGAGAGGGGAGGTGCTGATCTCTTCTCTCTGATGACCAGTGATAAGTAGCCAGCAAAAGGCATGAATCTGTGTCATGGGAGATTTAGGCTGGATATCAGGAAAATGTTCTTCACCCAGAGGGTTGTTGGGCATTGGAACAGTCTCCCCAGAGACCTGGACACAGCACCAAGTCTGAGAGAGTTCAAGACTGATTTGGACAATGCTCTCAGACACAGAGGGTGACTCTTGGGGATGGTGCTGTGCATGGCCAGGACTATGATGATCCTTATGGGTCTCTTCCAACTCACCATATTCTGTGATTCTATGAAAGAGTAAAAAAAAGTCATGCTTATTAGATGTGCTTATTATATGTGCTGTTAACACATAAAATAAGGCACTACAAATTAGAAAGTTTCTGCCTTTCCCTGTTTCAACTACCCATTGGTAAGATGGCGTAACACAGACACATCTTTTTGCAGGAACATTGGGGAAATCCATACATTATTGTTTGAGGCGTACTTGGTTACCCTATAGTCACTATAATTCTCCACATAATAATTAGTAATACAGTGCCCAGAGTAAGTTCTCAAATAGAATGTAGTACCTGTGATGATCAGCAGAATGCACAGGAGCCTCTCACCCATACGTACCCACCTATTCAGGAGTCAGAAGATGTGGGCAATTGATCTGAGGACAGTTTTTTGCATGTACTGAACTTGAAGTTTCCTCGATGGATTGAAAATCTTAAACAATTTTGCAGTAATTAATGCAATAAATAACAGTGTTGGAAAACTGAAGAACAGAACAAAGGGATCTTGTAAAGTGTGTAGAATGAGCAGGAACAGATAAAAAAATTAAAACAGAAGGCCTAGATAATAATGTATGTTCATCAGTAAGTCAAATTGTACTCACTAGAAATTATCATGAAGTTTCTTTGAGAATGTATTTGTGTCAGGTTCTCCTCACCATTGAAAACTAATTGGTGATATCATTTTGGTACAGCTCTGTGTATTCATTAGGTATTTAATAGAGTGTGAAGGAAATTTTAAAATTAAATATGTACAATAGCTCACTCATGGTTACTTGGCCTATGAAAATATTAGAAGAAAACTAAAAGAACTTCTTTTTTCAAGACAGCAGAGGTGAGTGAGCCAGATAAGTCATGGACATCTTCAACTTTCAGTTTTAAAATAACTTTTTGGAACAAGATTCAAATATTTACCCATGGATTCCCAAGAATATTAGGTAATCCATTAGTACATAAAATTGATTAATGTTTCACTTTTAAAGAACTATGAAAACATTAATTAATACCAGTGAAAGTGTGTGGTATTATTATACATATGCCCTATGGTAGAGTATCTGCCTTTTTTAATTCTGTTTGGAAATGGTCTGCCCTGTGGAAAGATGTGACTATCAAATTCAATGCCTGCAGCACATTTGTTGACCTTCATCAAGCTCTGCCTTTTTTTATGTTGCAACATTATTTTGTTTTATTATTTTACCCGAAGAGAGCACTCTGTGATCAGTAAAGAGATGCTTTTATCTTAATAATTGTTCCCATATTCATAAATATTCAGATTTTCAGTCTCCCAGGAACACTGTTCACTATTTCATGGTATTGACAAAAAGCAATGAAATAATTTCAGCTAAGGCTCTATACACAAAGGCTGATAGTCCAGTTATGTTATTCGTAAAAGACCACTTTTGTTTGAGCCTGTTACATTCTTTAAAATTCTAAGCTTGCAGTCTACAAATCTTTCACATTAGGTGCAGCCACATTTAATTCCAGAGAATACTTAAAGAGTGTCAGGCCTTGAATTTGGAAAATTTTGAGGGAAACATTCTCTTTATTTTTACTACCAATTTGTGGTAGAGTTGACCTGTGATTAAACATATCAAGGACCAAGGAACACATCAATACATTTAAAAAAAAGAAAAAAACAAAACCAGAATGAAGCCTGGCAGCAATATAAAACTGGAAAAATGTCATTAAATTTAATAGATTAAAACAGGCACTTAGAAACACTCTGTCCATAGTGTTTTAGAAGGGAAGAGAAAAATTTAAATAACTTTCAGTATCATCTCCATAGAAGATATGAATATGAAAATGGTTTGATGATGCAGTGAATTCAGCAAGTCATCTTCAACTCAGAGTCCTTCAATTAAGTATGGGTATAGAATAAGCTATGTATAATTTTGTAAAGATATATGCATTGGAATGAGAATGTCAGAAGCATCATGATGACTATGACTTAGATAATCTCCTGCAGAGACATCAAATTATATATTTTTACAAAACTTTTTTCTTTGTATATGAGTGTCTCACAAATTTTAAGAAGAAAATGAACCAAAAACTAAAAGAGAATCAACATATTATATAAACTATGTAGAATTGTACAGATATGTAATTTTATTTGGGTTTTGTTAGAATTTTAGTTATGATGATACTCCACTGCCAGGTGCTACTGAAAAGAAAAATACTTAAATATGAATGCTTCAGATTATGCAGTCACTTGAGTATCAGGAAACTGCCTGAAGTAAGACTATTATGGTTATCCCCACCATGGTTTAAGATATTCATGTAAGTGTAAAATCTTACTTCAGGATAAATCTACAATATACCTTTGTCCAAAAAACTTGGTCTTGGCAAAGAAAATTTTGGCTGTTGGTAGAGCAAAAGAAAGGACTTATCACACTACAAATATTTTGAATCTTTCATATCATATTTCTAAATTACATTATATGTTAGTACTGTAGGTAATAATTTTCCTCTCTTAAAAATGGTTATAAAGTTTAAAATATTAAGACTATAAATATCTTACATATCTGAAGTAAGGGATTTATGCCCTCTAAATTTTACATTTGTCAACTATGAGCAAATTAGATTTTGTCAAGTTGTCAATAATGCATATTATTAATAAAACCAAAAAATTTGCTTGAGCGCTAAGAATAAGCCTTGTACTGAGTAGCCCAGTAATGGTCCTTTGTGGACCTTAGCCTGGTGGATATTTTATCCTAGTGGCTGAAGTTCTTTACTCCCAGTACACCAAAATAAAATATGTTTTTTATATTGGGATGTGGTGGTTTTTTGTCAGTAAGTGTATTTTTTCAGTGAAGCCCAAAGAACCTAGAGAATAATTCTCCTAATAGCATTTTTAATAGGGGGGAAAAAAGCATAGACATGTATTGTGTGATTTGTAAAGGTATTTCTGTTGCTTTAATGAAGAACTGAGTGCCGAGTTACAGCCTGACCCAGGAAAACAAAAATCTGTCTTTTTATTATTATATAATTATCAGTATTTCCAAATCACTTTTGTAATAATTTAAAAATAGCTATTATTTTGAAAAAAAAAAAAACAAACAAACAAACCCTCATTTCTAACACAATGTCCCTACACCAGCAAATTGTGTTAGTTAAACAAATTTCAATTAGAAACCGGCAGGAAAAAAAAATCTTATATCATTGAATGTACAAGTTCTTGAAGAAGCAGGCAACACTCAGTTTATTAGGCATTATTAGACACTTATTTTGTGTTCTAGAGACATTTGCTGAACTTCAAAAGTAAAGAATTTCTACTTCTCTTAATGGTTTATTCCAAGATTAAACAAACATGACTATTCAAAATTAACTACTCATTTGCAGCCATTTTATCACACAATTTTTTTTCTTATTTCAATGGTTCTATGATTTTACTTGCACTTGACAAATGTCCCCATAAATTCAATTGTAAAAAAAACCTATTGTGTTATATTATGGATTTCTTGAATCTAAAGCACTTATGAAGCAACAGTATTCCAGGTAATATTGATACAATTTACTCAGCCATGACAAATTTGATTAACCAATATTTTTTACTATGAAATTCTAAAAAAAAAAAACCACAGAAGCATCTTGGCATGGTGGAGAAAGATGCACACAGCAACTGTGTATTTAAGTATTTCCACTCTGTTCATTCTTTTATCTCTGAAGGAGAAGCTTAGAAACTGCTTCTGACATTGTATGACTATCTAGGAATTTGGAGAAAAGCCAAAAAAGAAGGTGAATTTTTAATATAAAAACAGAGGCAAAAATGTATGGCAGAGAAAAAAAAAAAAAAACAGCTCTCATTTTAAATTCTTTTCCACTGTTCTTCACACTGGTGGTATCATGATGCTGTCTGATTAGTCATCAAGAGACACTTCTGGGACTGTATGGAGGCCATTCTGTGCTAGCCAGTAAAAAAATCTAAAAAGGTTTGATACTTAGTCTGTTTTTGGGCCTCATCTTTATCATTACCCATTTTCATCATGACATTACGAGCATGATAATGAAAATGTAACAGCCAAGGTGGGAAAAGGAGGGACAAAGAATCTATTCTTAAATACATGGGTGATGACTGGCACTATACAAGAAAATGAAGCTATCAGTTCATTAAGAAGTTTTTATCCTCATGAAGAAATCAGCAGTCAAATAATAACACTGGAACTGAGAGCCCTGGTGAAGTTTTTAATTGCCTATTTTCTCATCAACGAGGTTTACTGGCTGCTTAATTAATGAACATGGAGTTTGTTTTGGATATTGTTTTAAAATAGAGGTGTTTTCACCTGGGATGACATATGCAAAGTTTTAAAGTAAAAAATAAGCTATGTGAAATAGTGATTTACCTATCTAAACCTAGATATGTAGTGATTGGCATACTATCTTAAAACTATATAGTCATGATGAATTTTTTTATCCCCGTAATGTCTCTTGGATGCAATAGACATGGATACAAGGAACCTCCGCCCACTTTAGAGATAAAAAAAAAAAGCACAAAGTATACTATAACTTACCTAAACTGACACATCTGATGTGTGGTTACACTGGGAGCTATAAAAGTCTTAATGATATGGACCCTTTTATGGATAAAAACTTCTATAGATTATTTTTTCTCATTTATAAATATGGCATACAAAAATAAATTACAATATTGCAAAATAAACACAGTGAGAAAATAAGCAAATATAAATGCTTGATTTGTGCATAGTGCAGATTTTATACAATTTCATTATCATATAAATAGCTCACATATATAATCTTTCGTGCGTTAATTCTGATAAATGTTACAGTAAGAATTAAGATTAATTGAGGTTGCTTTGAGAGATTTGCTAAGAGTTATATCTGCGGTACTTTTTAGCCTAGTTACATTATGTTCCAAAAAGTTTCAGTATTCTATTAGTGATTTACGATATCTGCTTACTCATATTTTTATACACTGCTAAACTGTGTAAAATTGCTTTTTTCATTCTTAACTTTTGATGCTTAGAATTCTTCAATGTTTGTTTGTGGTTTTTTTTTTTTTTTGAAGCTTGAGTTTTCTGATTACACAGAGATCTGCTAGGAGAGTCAATTGCTAACTGTTTTGGAAGTTAATACATGGTAGCTGAGAAGCATTAAATCTGCACAAACCTACAAAGGTTCATAGCTAAGATGGGCTACAAAAAGAAAGTGAAGGGCAAACATTATTTGTTGTCATTGAAGGACACTAAGTTTTTCCACTGTCACAAAGGTCTCTAGGAATATATTAATTCTTCCTTTAGATTTACACATATAGAAATGCTGCATATCCTTTTGTGTAGGCAGAGATTCAAATAAGTTGAGAGAAGGAAAGAACTTAATCTGGCATGTTTAATAAAACAAGAAGTGAAACACTAGTAGGCTGATTTCTTAAAGACTTACACCTCACACAGGTACTTTTTGTGTTTGAAAACTTAGATTTATACTATAACTACATCAAAATGTCAATATTTTTTTCTCTTTTGCATAAACTTACAAAACTGATATATATGATAAACTATGAAAAGCACATTTCAGTACAAAAGTCTTTCATTTCACAGCTATACTAAACATAGATTTTCTTTTCAAAACCCTTTAAAAGTGTTGTGCCACATTACTGTATCCTGAGAGCCTACAAACTGCATATTTGGGCATTTTCTTTTCCATTAGTGGATTGTATCAGAATGTTCTATCATTGTCTTTAAGCTGCACTTTAGCATTTGCAAATTTTCATGAAAGGAATCAAATTAATTAAGATCTCTTTCCTTTTAGTTTTACCCTTTCTTCTCCTGCATACTGACAATTTTTCTTTGAATGTCATCCATGCACTTAGGCTAGAGGACTACAAGAAAACCAGACTTTCTTGCGTGGCATTAACCACCCTGCTGCTTTGGTACTCTATCCAAAATGAATGGGCACATTTGATCTTCAGTCGGTAGCGCCAGGCTCAACAATGCTTAGAAATTAATTTCCCCAGAAAACTCAATAAAATATAAAAAACATTTATCTCATTTTCAGTAAATAAATGCCATGTCCCATAGTTAGCGTTATACTATAAAATCACACAATAGCATATTAATGAATAGGGCTATTCTCTGTTGTTACTTTGCACTGTTTAGAATTCTGTAATGCATATCATGCAAGTGTTCTTCTGGGATGAAACAGTAATAAATCTTTAATAACATATGAACAACATTTCAGTCTGGGCGACACTTTCCTACAGAAGTATTACTGGATATATTATAATAAAAATAAACAAATGAGGAGATATTATTAAAAGTTTGCCTCTTTTTCCAGATTTGTCTTGTACTGCTTGGAATTAAACACCAATAAATCTTTAATGAGGTATGAACGAATATACCAATCACTTGAGAGTTATTGACACATCAATATCCATAGAAAAGTATCTTATTAAACTATTGCAGTTTCTTTCCTGATATGCATTATATATTCAGTATCAATAATACATGAGCATTTTTAATTCATTTCTGTTGTTACACCCTGTCCTTACTCTTGCAGCAACATTATTAAAACTGATTTTATAAATATAATTTTCTCAAGATACATGTGTTAAATGTGACTGGTACTGAAGAGTTGTAAATGTAGCTGGTTTCAAATTCGTAATTTATTACTGATAAATAATACGTGGCTTAACAAACAGAATAGCATTATACTTAAACTGTTCTTTCTACAAGATTGACCCAGAAGGAAGGAGAAAGCTTTTCTTTTACAAGTTTGACCTATATTTGTAAATTACTAATTTGCAAAGATCAAAGAGCTATGCAACTGTGAATGCTGATCTTTTCACTTTGACATCTGGCTTCTGAGAGTTCTCACTGCAATACCATCCACATCTTATGCTTCCACCTGTCAATTGCTGTTACACTGAAGTTGTGGTCCTAATCTGATTCAGTGTGCAGCATTCCCCTAAAGACAGGGAAAACTCACTTTCCTTTGGCTCCTGTCTTCACCTGACACAGTGTCACTTACAATTGTTTTCTACCAGATCAAACACTGAAAGATTTTGCTGTGACATTGCCCTGCTGTCCTCCCAAGTCAATTGGACAAGCACTGCTTAGGAATGAGACAGCTTGAGAACTGCATTTTGTAAATGTAGATTTAAACCACTTGGCAGAATTTAAGGTTCTGCAAAACAAGAGAAAAGCTGCCTCTGTGTTCTGTACTGTTTGACTACACCCATGACCAAGTATTTTTTCTTCTTAGCCATTTCATATTTTTACTTCATGAATGTCAGATCACTTTGCAGTGATTAATGAATGGTATCTTGTGAGATCTATGCCTAACAAGTAAAGCTAAGTATAATTTCCTGAAATCACTGGTAAGAACAGAAAAACTTGGTGCCATGATGTGATTATTTCATGTAATCTCTGGTCTCTGTCATGGCTGGATCACTTAAAAGACATCACTATGGTTTTTCCAAAAGGCACTTTGTATTTCATCCTTCTAGACATGATTTACTGCCCCTTTACTGATGTTCTCTACTGAGCTCCAGATTTAGAACCGAGGACAGAAGGACTTTGCAAGGGTGGAAGACAGTGGAAGTTAAGGTACATTTGAAAGGATGGTCAGCAGTGGCTAGAAGTCCATCTGGAGACTACTCACAAATGCAGACTGGGGGACGAACAGATTGAGAGCAACTTTGTTGAGAAGGACTTGGGGTACTGGTGTATAAAAAGCTGGACATGAGGTTTGGAGAAGAGAAGGCTTCTGAGAGATTGTATTACAGCCCTTCAGTACTTGAAGGGGGCCTACATGGCAGATGGGGATAGATTTTAGCAATATTTATTGTGATAGGGCAAGGTGTAGTGGTTTTAAACTAAATCAGGGTGTATTCAGATTATATACATACATTACATATCTATATATATACACACACATATAGGACATGTTTTACAGAGAGGGTGGTAAAATACTGGAACAGATTGCCCAGAGAGATGGTAGATGCCTAAACACTAAAAATTCAAGTTGGGGTTGGACATGAATCTGAGAAACCAGATCTAGCTGAAGATGTCCCTGCTAAGTACTGTGGGATTTGACTAGAAGACTTTAAAATTTCCCTTCCAACACAAAATATTCCATGATTATATGTTTCTACAATCTTCATTATGCTTAAAATTAAAACATAAAATTCGAACAAGCACTGCAGAACCTTTAGCCAAGGAGTTAGTTGGAAAGAGCACAAAAAATGAAGACAGTTGAGTTTCTATTGGTCCTTCATGTCTTAAGCTGAGTATATTTCTGAAATAAAAGAACATTGGAAAAATCACTAAACTTTTGATTTTTCTATTTTTCATCTTTCAAAAGATACCTTATGTTTTCATAGTGTACAGTGGAGTAGTGCTGGGTTCCTTGTGGTGAGAAATTTCATATTAATTGTTTGCCTACCTTGTACACTCTGTTATTAGTATTGTTGTTATTACTGTCCATTTTCTAATTTTATTACTGTTTCTAGTGAATTGGTCTTACCTCTGATGCTCGTGAGCTTTACCTTTTTGTGTCTCCAATTCTCTTCTCTGTTCTGCAGCAGGGGAAGGAGGGGAGGAAGTGAGCAAGCAGGTCATGGTCTGGGGTGTTTCAGTGGGAATGCTAAACTGGAGAATACCATTCCTAAACAACAACAATTACATAAAAATACTTTTCAAGCCACAATGCTGGCCATATGTTGTGAAACTTCTTTCATGATAAAATTGCATTCAGGTCTAGTAAAGAAGATAACTTCTCTAGTACAAACAGGCCAAGTATAAAATTGCTATCAAAGAGCTGGTACTCTGAAGAGCATGAGCTAGACATGGCAATCAAAAGACTGGTTGTGACCTGTGCAGTATTCTCTTTGGTTTGCAATATGATGTTCTTTTTTCCAAATTTTAAGATCTCTGAAAATTCTTCCATCACAGGCAGATCAGTAGAGTTTGATTAGTATTATGTTTGTTGAATCAGGTTCTTCAAAACAAAGTAAAACAAAGTAAAACAAAGTAAAACAAAGTAAAACAAAGTAAAACAAACATTTAAAAAGTCCCTAGAAAAGAATAGAAATCTTTGCCTAGAAGTTTGTAGACTTTTGCACCTCAGAGTTCTCAAGGCTGTTGCCTCACTCGAAAAGGTCTGATACAGACCAGATCAGTCACACGTGCAAACTGAGGAGTCCAGAGCTCTGTAGGAGCTCATCAGGACCCCCTGGCTCTCAGGCCACACACATACAAGAAAAGAGTGAGAAATTTAGTTTAATGAGGAGATTGGATGACTGTGCTTTTCAGGCACAAGCTCCACAAATGTATCAACCAGCAATCTGCTTGCCATAACCAGCCCTTTATATCCCCTTATTCCCTTTCCCACTCTTGTCATTTCCAAATAATGTCTGTTTTTCCTGGATTTGTGTAATTCTGAATAGTTTTCTCCCGGGAGTCCTTAATGTCCCATACATGGGAGATCAAAACCCGCTATGAACAGGTTCTCTGAAGAGTTTCCCCTGATGACTTATATTGATGAGTTGCATGTCTGGACTCTGGAAGTGAGGCTTTCCTAGAACAGCCTGGATGGGACCTGGTCAGCATGTCCCTTTTCCTCAGTCCATCATTTCAGTTCCCTCCACCTTTTGTTGTGCCACAACAAAATGCTTCTCTGGATTTGTGGAGATGTGTGGGACAGTAACTGGGGAACAGTTACTTGGTAGGACAGTACTTGTCATCCTCCAGGTCCCATTGTCTTTCTGAGCTTCTTTGTGGGTAGGTAGATGAGTTTTTTATCGCATGCCACAAAAAATGGCAGATAAATCATATTAAAAAACACCTTTGTCTATAAATGGAAAACAGAAAACAAGTTAGAGACGTAAACACATTATAGAAATCCTTAAAGCCTTTGGACTTCAGAGATGACTAAGTTGGCAGAGAGTCTATTGTCCTGCTACACTTGACATTTTTGCTCCTTTTAGGACAACTTGCCTTCTGAATCTCAAATATTATCAGTATTTCTGCAGTTATCTCAAGCTCTGTTTTCACTTTTTGTAAAAGTGATTATTTAGTATGCTTACTTAGAGATGAGATATTCAGTTCTACTGTCTTCCTGCATTAAAAAAAAAACCAACAAAAACCAAAACAACCATCGGGTTTCTTTTTTATGACTTAGCTCCAAGCTATGATCTCTGAAGAAAGAGTGTAATGGTGTTTGATATATATGCCTTCTTTAACACAGTCCAGAGTAAAAGAGCATATTTCATTAAATTTGGTGCAAGTTTACTTGCAAGTATATATTCATATGAACACCACGGTTCCAAATGAGAAACTTCCTAAAGAATATACATTTACAATTTTTATTATTCTGTGAACAACTACCCTGGCTTCTTTCTTTTTTATTACTTTTAGGAGCACATGGGAGTCCATTGAATTTGCTTTTTAGAGCTTCCTGTGACTGGTAAAACATTTCAAATTGTGTTTACCATATTTTTTTAATCAGTTCCAAGCACTGAGCAGTTACTTTTGCATGCCTTTCAACACTTGGCAAAGTCATTTAAGTGCTCTTGTGTAACATAAAGCATCAGTATAAGTTTAGACGAAACAAGTGGCTGTCTTTCAAGTGTGATAAAATATTTAATAATTAATATTTCTACATCTTCTTTAATGGAAAAATATAAAATTTTTTTAATGAAGCTTCCAAACACACATGACATTACAAGTTTCTGTATTGCTCTATTTTTACTGAAGTAAAAAAAAAAAAAGCAGAAAATAAATATTAAAAAATATAAGGCAAAAAAATATTATTGCTTTCCCCACCAACTTGGTTGACACCAGAATATAAGATGGAGTCTTACAAAAATGTAGATAAAGATTATTCTTTAAGTACCTATGACATGATGGGAAACTGGGCCATCACAACTTCTCTCAATAATGGGGGAAGCCAGTATAGTTTATCATAACATTCACTCTTCAGAATAATCCTACTTTAATTAAGGTGATTCATTTCTTAATTGGACACATAGAAATGTTTATGATTTCAATAGACCAAACCCTTAGAAAAACAACAGTACAACTCTTAGTTAATCAGTTTATGGCTATCTGCAACTGTCAGATTAATGCCATGACAAAGGACTGGAATTTTCTGTGACTCTGCACCCCTCAGAAACACAGAAGACAGACCCCCCTTAAACAAAAGAAATGAGGGAAAACTGGTGTCCTGGTAAAGGATGTTTAAAGTGATTCCTCTGCCAACAGGAGAAACCTTATGTAGGAATAAAATAATATTTGAGTAGAACAAAACAATTGAGCTATAGTTTTCATTCCTGTCTCCTGCAGCTATAATGTAACATCTAAAATCTTTCATATACTTCATAACCTCAATCTTAAATTTAGGTTTTCTCTCCCATCCTGCTCTAAAATGCCACTGTTCAAATAGCAAATCTTTTCTATCTTCAAGCTTTAAATGTATTCAGATATAGCATTATATGTTCTAGATTTCTATTTCCCTTTCTGGAATATACTGACTGGTTTTTTTCTTTCTCCATATGGTTTCATTGATTATTATTCATATAACACTGTTTTAACATTTTTTTCCTTTGCCTTATAACAAAAATTCATAGGAAGAATTCTAATTTCCAACATGATCTGTATATAGCGAGAATAGAATATTTTCCAGTATCTTGGGGATTTGTCATTGTTTGGGACTGCCCAATACCAATAGGTTTTGTACAGCAGCAAATATTACATTCTGATATATTTTTACAGCTTATTTATCTCCATTCTTTTAAAGTCTTCTCAGGAAAGAACTGGAAGAATTTCCACAGCTACAAAGCAAATAAGTTCTGCAAACAGAAGTTCACTTCCTAAATATTAATACTGTTCCTGACTATTTTTGGTGAATATTTCATGATAAATATCCAAATAATGCTTATTTAAATATGGTTTGTTAATCAGATTGGTCAACTGTAGGTCAAGTCTGCTTTGCATTATTGCATTCATTGACATCACCAAAGAGCTAGTGTTAGTAAGAAATTATTGTTGTATACCTTCAAGTGCCCAGTCAGTGAAAATATAACAAGCATACAAATAAAATCACACAGAGAAAGTGTGTCTGTTATTTCTGAAGCTTTCTCTTTAAAGTGTTTCTGTATGTCTTATGTGTTACACTTTTATACTAACATTATATATTTCAAAGGTTTATGCATGGGATATAATATGTCATAAAATTCAAGAAATATTCAGAATCAAGCTTTCTTTAGAAGCCTTCAAATTGTTTTATAAAGTTATTTGAACTTTTTCCAGATTAAAAAAACAGGAGCTTTGATACTGAAAGCAAATATTCTGTGCTACTTCTAGCAGTGGATGTGTGGTGAGTTGACCCTGGATGAACGCCAGGTGACCACCAAAGTTGCTTCATGACTCTCCTCTTCCAGCTGGACAGGGAGAAAATACAATCAAAAGCTTATGATCAAAATAAGGAGACAAAAATATCACTCACCAATGGTAACCTGTTCCATGACAGACCTCCATGGGCTGCAGGGGAACAGCCTGCCTTACCTTGGTCTTCAACACAGGCTGCAGGAGAATCTTTGCTCTGGCATTTAGAGCACTTTCTTGGCCACTTGGGCACACTGCTCATGCTCAAGAACAGAGGATTTTTCTGTTTTTTATTAGAATGAGAGCTCAAGGAGTCAGCAGAAAAGGAAAGGCTAAACACCCGAAGTGTCATACAAAATGGATTTAAAAAAAATGGTCACAATCAAAACTACAGATAAAGAAAAAGTTGACGATGAATCCCAGGTTATGAGTCTGAGTGATGAGCAGAGGGAAGGGAAGGGAAGGGAAGGGAAGGGAAGGGAAGGGAAGGGAAGGGAAGGGAAATCGTTATTTTTAAGCCTAATCTTGGTGGTCTTTACAGCAAGGTATGTGACTACTATATTATTTTCATTTTCTGACAAAACACAACTTCATTTCTATTACAGTATACTCTGTATAAAATATTTAAATAAGAAATTCCATAGGAAGTGAAAGTCACCTAAACAATAAGTTTAGTCAATATTGTTATTAAATAATAAATTATTGATGACATTAAGGGCAGATATAGAAAACCCGTAATAGTTATTCTCATTTAGTTTTTACAGTCTTTATTCAATTTCTGTACTGTTGCACAGCTAAAATGTTTCTTCTTTGACTGTGACCGGTGGCGTGGGCCAGACAGCTGACCACAGGGACGGCTGGTGGCTCGGCGGCTTGTTCTGAGAGCTTCCTTTTCGTTAAGTCAGCTTCAGCTAGGGACTTCTTTTCCCCTCGCCACGAGCCGTGCTTCCCTGGGATGGTGGCCGCTGTCCTAAAAACCGGAGAGCTGCTGAGAGAGTGTTCCTTTGCCCGGAGCCCCAAATCAGACCCAAGACACGAGGGTCCGCTCTGCTTGGGCTCAGGGGTAAAAGACCCGGAATAGCCCAACATTCAGACTTTTATTCTGAGGGTTACAACTTATCTCATAACGGTACAGGGGAGGACACGGAGAAGGGTCGAAGGTCAGGATGCAGTCAGGAAGGAGGAAGGGAGGAAAGAGTGAGACACAAGATACTATTGTTAACTGAGGGGTAGGCGGGGGGAGTTCGACTCCCTTTCCACGGCCAAACTTAACTCTACCTTCAGAGGGACCTCACTTTCTAGGCCCCCAGAAATTCTTCAGGGGATATGTCATTCTCTGAGCTTGAACCACCACTACATTTGACTTTTACTTTTTTTTTTTTTTGACATTTAAACAATACCGTCTTTCCATAGTATCAGCCTTACTGGGTTTTCAGTTACATTGTTTTATATAAAAAATCATTTTTCTCATATGAAAAGACCATAGTAAAAACAAATTATCAGTAGAAATAATTTATTTGACTATAAAACATCATATTAACAATGAAAACCAGATGATTACATAATGTATTAACAAATTACCTGATAGGTTTAGTTGGTAAGACCTAGGCCTCACCTGGGTATGGAAACCCAAAAAGTGGGATAATTTAACAGTGATAAAAAGTTATGGATTTGTCTGCATAGAGTTTTGACAGACAAAACACAATGTATACCCAAGAGGGGGAAAAAATTAAAAATAGAAGAGAAAGAGTAGAGTTACTCAAAACCTTGCTTTGCCATGATGCAAAAAATCTGTCACTCTAGGTGCAGTCTCATGTCTGGAGATATAGAGCAGAAGATGTAAGCTGAGTTTGTTTCATTTGGATGAAGAGAAAACATAAAATCATTTTTCTGCCAAAATTTGAAGTCACTAGTATAGATAGTGTAGATAGATGTCAAAAGAGAGATAAATTAAACCCTAGAAAAATCTATTTGTCTTCATTGGATATTAAAGAACACTCTGAAGTTATGCACTAACATATACATTTGTAGTTCACAGATAACTAAAATTCAGTAAGATGATTCCAGTGAGATGCACAAGACTTAAGCAAGTATATATGCACTGAAATATTAATACAGAGATGACAGATGGGCTTGTGTTTGCAGGTGAGCTTACCTAAGCTAAGGCAGAGAAAATATTAAAGGTTAGTCCTCCTGAGTATTTCAGGTGTGGGGAGAGGGCAGGGGCTACACGTATTGCACATATTGTCAGGAGGATGGGTAGGAAATGAAGATTACCTGGAAGTCATTACATTAATGCATAAGATGAGACTCAAGTTTAAGACTTTTTTTTAAACCGGAGGAAGAAGATGCTTAAACGTCTCCAGTTTTGCGTGTAAGGCAAGAGCCTCAACTGCTAAGCTTTTGAGATATTGTCATAAAAAGGGGGAAGAGGAGCTTTTCAACCTGATTTTGATACAAAGGATTTCTGGGGACAAGTTGCCCATAATGACACGCATATATAAAGAAAAGAGATGACACTATGTTTGTTGCTTATTCTGTGGATCTCCTGACCTATTCTGGATCAAAGCTGACTTGGATCTGCCCTCCCTCAGTGTGATGAGATGAACCAGGTCCTAAATGAAGCACAGCTTCTGAGGTTTTTGGCCTGCAGGCTGGGTCTCAGATGTTTGAGCAACAATGATATGAAGCAACATATATTGAGAGAGGCAAACAGATATTTGGTTGGTTTTAAGAATTTTAAATGAAAACCAGAATGAAAAACAGATTGAAACTGGGAAGCATTCAAGCCATGAAAATATTATTGGCCAAAACCAAAGCAGCTTTGAGATCTCTTAGGGGGTTTTCTCAGAGTTGGTGCTGTCCCCAGCACTCATTCAGCATTGCATTCCACCGCGTTATGTAATGACAGCATAGAACAAGTTTAAATTCACTATCCATTGGATTAAAACAAATAATACACAAAAATTAGTAAACCAGACAATGTTGTTTAATATATTAATTGTAAGCATAATTGACAGGCAGCTGGCTGTACAATTGTACTTGGTAGCTCAAAGGGAGAAAGGGGAGAAGCATTAACTCATACTTTGATCTTTCCTTAGCCTGCAATTGTGAAAGCTATTCCTGTTAGCTCTGATATTTTGAAGGATTATGTCCTTCTCTTTTGTCACTTCAAAACTGACTTTCTCCTGGAAGGTTTGGACAAAGATTAGTTCTTGCTAGGAGGAAGTGCATATGTTTTGGGCATGCCATTTGACTGCAGGAAATATCTTGTTCTTGGCTTTTTCTCCCAGTAAAAAGGATCAGGCTCAGCTGAGTGAGCTCCAAGAGCTCTCATATGACTGCTGTGATTGCCCACATTTGATCTTCTTTGGCTATTTTCTTTTGTTACAGTCCTAGAAACATCAAGGGATTTAAAAATACCCTAAACCAGATCAAAACATAGCATGGATTTTAGGAATCTTGGCACCATTAAATTGTACAGCTGCTCTCTTGCATAGTATATATCCATACTGCAGTTATATATTTTTCCTGGTTTATTAAGCTCCTTTCCAGCTGGCTTCAATGCCCAGCTGATCTTCTTGTGCTTTTGGGACTCCTCTCACCACCCACACATTCAGAAGCCTGTAAATAGTCTGTGGAGCAATAAGAGCTCTGACCTTATGGTCCCCTTTGGACACTAACATAAAATAAATAACCCACTGAAACAGCAGGGTAAGTATTTATGAGTCCTCTGTGGGAATCATACTCAGTATAAGGAAGAATATTTCAGTGAAACACTTCAGATCATACATGCTTTGTTTTATTTCCTTTCTAATCTTGAAAATAGGCAAACTCTTTTTTATTTTTCCTTTTTTTATCTTTTTGTTATAGTCACATTATCACAGTTTGGAAAACATTGAGCTAACTTGAAGAAAGCTCAAGCTGCTCTTGAAACATTCTCTTGGTCTAAAGTTTAGATATTGTCTCACTTGTATAATCAAGTGTCTGTCAGTCAAACCTCTCGCAGCTTCACTTATCTAATTAAAAATTTGTCTCTGCTTTTGTTTTCACTTTGCCTGCATTAAGCCTCATGTAGTAGTCTGTTTGCTACATTTGCAATATACGTCTTATTTCAAGTCTCTCCTTTATTCCCAGCAGCTGTCATAGTTTTCTTTGTCTTTTAGAGTAATATGTTCTTACTTTAGTGATTTGTTTTATTATATCCAGTTGGTGTACCTAACTTTATTATTTTCCTATTCCCTCACTACTTTTTTTTATTTTGACTTCTTCTACATAGTTTTTAGCTTATGCACTTCTATAATTCTTCGGTTACTAGATGCTTTCAACAGAATTTCTCTTCATTTTCTTTCCTTATATTTTTCTCCTGTGGGATTTACCTTATTGGTCTTGTCAGTTATTTAAATCACCTTCACTATTTTTCTGCTTTATATGTTGGTTTTAATACTTATTTTGTCTTGGGTTTTTTCTCATGATAAATCCAATAACGTCTCTGCTTCTTATATTAAAATGCATCTCTGCAGTAATATAAGAAGTTTATAGTGATGACATGACAACTAGTATTTCAAACTCACTGCTCCTTTTCAACTCAGTGACAATGTTAAGGCTTCAAAGACAGAGAGGAAAGTCTCTATCATAAAAGTGCTGTCTTCTCTACTACTGCTTTTAGGTAGTAAACACGTGAAACCCCAGGTCTTTCCAACAGTGACCTTTTTCTATGCCAGTACATGGAGAAAAGTGACAATGTGGGTACCTTCAGGGAGGAGTAGGAGCAGCTCTGTTAGAAACTCAGAAATTCTCTCTTTGATAGCAGATCTTTCTGCAATATACTCTTCTGTTGCCCCTATCCTCTTACAGTCCTATAAGAATGGAATAGATGCCCTTCATGAACAGTGTGGTGGGCTTGGTGGACATTTTTCTAACCAGAGAAAGGTGTTTTATTCTTTCTCATTACTACCACAGGGAAACCAATGCCAGTAATTAACTGCTAAAGCTTAGCGAGTGGTACAGATGTACGGATATGTATTGTGTATTGGGTCTGGCTGAGGTGGAACACATAGCTAAACACAACAATCTGCTATATTTGACTAACCTGCAGAGGAGGAGTGGGGTAATTCTTTTTTTTTTTTTTTCTTGTATTAGGTCTCCTATGCCTACTGCAATCATTGCAAAATAGTGCTTGACTCTTTGACATTACATGCCTTGATGTGGCTGAGGAATTATTCCTCATTTATGTAACAAGTAAAAGACCATATTTGTTTTCCTTTCCCATTCTTCTTTTTCTTACATTAATTCACTCTTCCTTCTCATCTACTCCTGCTTTCTTCAATTTCTTTCTCTATTTTCAGAATGCAAATAGAAATCTCACTACTGTGGGAGGATTGTCAGACTGTTAATAGGTTCAGTACTTTGCATTAGTCAGGCAAAATGTTCTACCTCTTCACAATGACTAAGGAGGTCACCACCACATCTCCAAATATCACCAGTTCCAAGAACATTTTGAATAAAGACACATTTGAGAGAAGGAGCTATTACAAGCTGAAGAAGTACGAGAGTTTATTTTATACTGGAGTTTACAGTTGGAGGTTGTGGAGAAACCTGATATTTGAAACAGTTCTTGTTCAAGGACTTTTTATTTACAGAGTAGAACACTGAACAGCTTGAACTATGTGCTGTCCCACATTGCACATTCCTCTTTCAAAAGCAACTCCATTTTCATTTTGCAGATGTCAGAGGGAAATGTTCCTGAAAACATTCATAATGTGTTTCACAAAATGAGTCTGACTAAATTTTGCCAAAAGTCTCAACTGTGTACTTGCCGCCCAAATTTTGAACTTCTAAAGGGGCCATTCTCAACTCTGTGCCTCTGTATTGCCTCCTACTTAGGCTGCAGGACACTTCAGCAAATAATCTCAAAACAGAGGGATTCATGGGCCTTACTGCTACTTCAAGTCAAAACAAAGTATTCCAAGTTTATACTACATGAGAATGAAATGGTGGAACAAAAGTAATCTGAAATTACTGTACTCTAAATGTGAAGAGGAAGGCAATGCCAAAATTAACAGAATGTGAAACAGGATTCTGCAATCCATCACTACCTTCCTCTCAGCTGGAGGTGAGGTTGTTGAACAGATGTGTTGGGATTTCTGCAGAGAAAGGCAAAAGAACCTGGAGAAACACAAAAGGAAAGAATGCTCCACTAAGGACATCTTGAGAGAAGATGACTCTGCTATGCCACTCAAAATATCCAGTCAAGCAGTCCCTAGGACATTACCTCCTCATGATTTTCTCTTTGGCACAAGGTACACAGTAGCTGAGGAATGTCACAACAGAAGGCATTTTATCCCTCTGTGTATCAAGTCTATCTACAAAGCAAAATGAAAAGCAGTCTGATTTCCAATATTTTAAGAAATTTTTATCTCTGATTTTGGCCTAAGACACAGCCTTCACTCTGATGGTAGATTTCTGCTTAGTCTGGATATAAGTAGGTCAACGAGATTGTATGAACCATGTCACAAGTTAAAAAGAAACTGTGTTTGCACAGAGTACAAAACAAGCTCACAGAAACATCTCAAGGCTTCCTCTGTCAAGCTCAAGGATGGATTTTTTTGTGCGTGTGTTTTTGAAAGCAACATACCTTCAAAACTAAGAAAATTACAAGAAGTAACAGGACAAGGTTAACATAGAAAGACACCACTGAAGACAAAAAGACCAGTTTCCACTGTTTTGGACAAATTACTATGGTAGGTTTCATTTATTGATTACATATATTACTATGTCTGGAGTCGAAGATTATCCAGAAAGCTGATTGGAAAATGTACCTTTCAGCCATACTGCTTCCAGCTTATCTAAATGTGACACTCCAAGCTATGGCTATGCATAATGAGACAGAAAAGTACTTCTAGAATTTTATTAACTTGTTTCAGATAGATGAGTTGTCTAAAAAGTAAAATCTTCAATTATACACAATCTTGGACTTCCCTGTTTGCACTTTTCAAGTATTTGTATGTCTTTCCATCAGTTACTTGGTATTTCTGGGAACGAGAGAAATCTGCATGCATAAAGACTTCCAAAAGAAAGTGGAAGTTGGAAAGGGGGAATTTAATACCACTTCTGTATTTTCTTTCAGAATAAGAAAGAGACAAATGACAGCAAATGAAAGCTGTTTCTCTTTTTGGAGTGGTAACAATAGTCCCAGCAGATTCAGCAGCCTGAAAAACTCTGAAAAAGGAGAGTTCAAAATCTGTGTATTACAATATTTCAGATTAGACTATTCATTTCCTGCCTGAAAGTCAGTATTTCTGTCAATCTCACTTCTTGATGTGGAGTTACTTACTGAATTGTATCCATCTGATTAACGATAGGATTTTTTCATGGATGTGAATCACCAAGCTTCTTGTAAAACAAGATCATTATCTTCAGGTTGTAGTGGGATTGGATATACATTACTATTTGCACATCTCTAGAACCAATCCCATTACATATAAATTGGAATTTGATTTAAGCATCTAATTTATAAATATAAGATTGAACCAAGACTTTAGTTTATATTCCTAAGCCATGATTAATAAATCTGCCTAGTAAATCAGTCTTTTTTAACAAACAAACTGGGTTTCATAAAATAGATCTTAATAACCAGAGTATATGAAGTACTGACTTATAAATCACAGATATGACTGAAAATCAGTCATATTGCTTATAAATCAGCAATGCTACTTTAAAAAGTGCCATGTTTCTGAAAAAAGGTGAAAGACAAATGCTCCTTACTTTATGTATGTATATTTAATTTAGGTATTTAAAGTGAAAACAATTATAAAGCTACTTCTGAAATGGTTATTTGAAAAACAGCATCTTAAAGTGATGATAGAGCAGAAGGGGAATTTTATTGGTATTCATAAATGTGCACCTTGCCATTTGTAACTGTCTTTGTACTCTCCCCTCTGCACAGGCTGCCTATCAGGGCTGTAGTCTGCTGTCAAGATTGTTGCAGGTCTGATGCTTGTTATTCTCCTGTTTAGTTTTTTCAAATATGCCCTTGCCAGTCTCAGAAGCAAGAGACAGACTGCTTTAATTTATTCATTTCCAGATGCTATTTTAGAGGTTGGGGCTAAACCACAGTTCACAAACTCCAAATTTGAGTAGATGGAAAAAGTGACAGGAAGTGGTTAACTGAGCCTTAAAAATATTGAAAACAATATTTTTTTTCTAAAATTCTTCAGCAAGTTTCCGCTTTTCTTGTTAAGTGGGAGCATTTGTGAATGATCCCATATTCTTCAGTCATCTACTCAAGGAATAAGTGAAATACCAACAGACTTTAGATCTAACTTAAATGTATATAGGAAAATCCAGTCAATTCTTCCCTAACACTTTTAAACATTTAGGTTTAGTATGATTTGATTTGAATTTTTGGGTGCTGATTTTTAAAAGTGTTTCATATTTGATATTGGTTTTGTTTACTTATCTGTTTTTCAGCAAGAGAGATTTTCTTTTTCTGCTAGTAGGAATAAGTGAATAAAGAAACATATAAAAGCATAAACTGTAATTACTTCATGTCCAACTTGTATAGAAGTATAATAATGAAAATGCTGTAATTTCTTTTATATATGCAATATATCTTTTAGTTCTTTACACCAGTTTTCAATCTTCAAATATTATGAAAACCTTTCCATAAACAGAAGCAGAGACTTTCTTTCCTTCATCTCCAATTAAACACATAATATTTCCTGCAGAGCTCAAAACTGATGAACTTTTAATCTGAGTTTGGAAAGACTCACATTCTCACCCTCATTCATTCTGCTCTTTTCCAATGCTGGACCATCACCCTGACTGGAAGGATGCTAGAGGGAGTAACAGTGGGAAAAAAAATGACTTTTGGTTTACCTTATTATAATTTGCATAGGTATTAAAATATAATCAATGGAAGTTTTCAAATATATCCCGTAGCAAAAGTAAATCTTTGTAAAAACGATGAATAGTCTGTTCTGGCTTTCTCTTTCTCTCATTTAAATAGAAATTTTTAAATACCCTTTCTTCTTCTGTATCCAATGTTTTCAATTGAGATTTTTGCCAAAAAACCATTTTGTCTAAAAAACCCCATATTCTATCAAGGTTTACTTTAAAATATATTTCCTTTCAGAAATTTATGTTTCTTTCTTCCATGTAATTAAAAAGGAGACATTAAAAAAAGGTCTAATATTTTAGTAGATTTTAGATATGTTATTTATAAAATACTGTAGCTCTTTCTAAAAATTATTTTTATTTTTTTTTTAAATTTTATTTCTGAGAGACAGTGAGGAGTATTAATAGCCAAGATCTCAGTTTACTCTGTCAGTCATTTGGGGCTTTTTGTAGACAGATTTGTTGGTGTAATGCTTTCCTGTAATTATTTTCCAAGAGATCAAATGCAAAACAATCAACTACCACCAACTTGGAACTAAAGAAATGGAATTTAATAGACTAAATTTAACCCTCTGGTTCTGTCTATTTATTTTGATGGTAAAGTTCTGTCATTGTCATAGTGATGGTGCAAGTATAAAAAGAGATACAAGTTTTTAAGAGATTTTATTAACCCAATAGAGACAGAACAACTCTCTTTCCTGTTTTGCATGTTTCTGTTGCTACAGCATACAAAATACCACTAATCTGTCCCTTTAAAATCTGTGTGTATGCAAATGATCTATGTACTTTGAGTTACTGTGCTTACATTTCTATGCTACAGTGTCCTGTCTACAAAATGAAGATTTTTCTTTTTTTTTTTTCCTCCAGTCTGTATTTTACACATCTTCTTCTTTTATGGTTTTATTTTTTGCAATATCCTTGTGGACAAGTGTCTTGTCCACATCCCAGGTATATTAAGCCTTATGCCATATAAAGAGGTTTCCTGGTCACAGCTCAAGCATCTACAGGAGGAACAACAAACAGAATTAATGTTACAATTTTGTTTTAACTGCTTTTGAGTTATTGTGGTCAGAAATAATTTCCTGTTGTTATTATACTCTGAAATAATGTTAGGGTCTGATTATTAAAAAATGAGACCGTTTGCCAAAATCAATAGGATGGATTTCATTTAACAGTAAAGTGGGGGGGGCTGGGGGGAAAGAAAAAGAGGCAGACAAACAGATTAAGAAGAAAGATAGTCACCACCACATAGGTCCCTGTGGCATCCCAATGACCCTTTTTCTTCTGTTCCTCTTGGTGTTGGGAGTACGCAGACTGTTCATCTGGTGGCACCGCTTTTATACAGTCCATGTTGTGGGTATTCACGAGGTATTCATGCCCTTCCCACAACTTGGGACATAATGTGTGTAAGTAGTTGCTTCCTTTCTCACAGCTTGCCATGGTGGGAATTTTTGTCCGTCCAGGTCACCAGATTTCCCTCACCAGGCCTGGTATCTTCTTATTGTTGTCATCTGTGGTTGTCTCATGGGCTGCACCAGTGTGCAGTAAAATCCAAACCTTTCACTTACACCAGGCAAAGTCTCCAGTGACTTAAAAAAAGGAAAACATTGCAACCATTTCTTTAAAAAGGTTAAAAGGGTGAAAAGGAGGACCCTGATCAGTCAGCCATCAGTGGGATCATGGAACAGATTGTCCTGGAAGATATGTCAAAACTTAGAAGACAGAAAAATTGCTAGAAACAATCAGTGCAAGGAACTCCACTTGGGGTGAGGTATTCACTGGAATCAGTACAGCCTGAGGGATGAATGGATTGAGAGCATCCATGAGGAAAAGGACGTGAAGATACTGTTTCACCTGAAGATGAAAAATTTTAATGTGAGACAAGACTATGAACTTGCACCACAGAAAGCCATTCTTGTCCTGGCCTGCTTTAAAGGCAGTATGGACAGCAAGGCAAGGGAGAGGATTCTGCCCCTCTACTCTGCCGTCATGAGACCCCATCAGGTGTGCTGCATCCAGCTCTGAGGTGCTGAGCCCAAGAAAGACATGGATCTGTTAGAGTCCAGAGTAGTGCCATGGAAGTTTTCCATGGAACTCCTCTCCTATGAAGACAGGATAGTCTGGCCTTCTGGAGAAGAGAAGGCCCTGGGAAGACCATACTGAAGCCTTTAAATATACATGGGGGCTTATAAGAAAGACAGAGTCTTTTTGCAAGGGTCTGTAGTGACAGGTAACAGTTTTAAAACAGAAGATGGTAGGCTTGGGATGAAAGATATTTTTTGTGAGGATGGCAGTGAAAAAACTGACAGAGGTTGTGAATGCCTCATCCCTGGAAGTGTTCAAGACCAGGTGAGAGGGTGTTTTGGGTAATCTAATCTAATGAAAGATGCTCTTCGAAGCTGGGTTGAGCTAGATGACCTTTCAAGGTCCCTTCCCAACCTAAACCATTCTATAAATCTATGATTTTATGAGGACAAAAGCAGAGAATATTTAAAGTAGTTCTTTACGTGTAGGGTGGATTTTTTTTCAAAATTTGCTGATTACATTATCATATTTGTAATATACATAAATGTTTTGCTTTCTTATCACTATCTGTGCACTGAGTCCAAGACAAATACATTAAAAACAGAGATATTGGGAAAAGCCGTGTATCTTCAAAAACATTTTGCTCATTGTTATCAGCAACAGCAAAATAATACTTCATACATTATTTGATGCTGTAGGAACAATCTTAAAATTTAGGCTGAAATGTAAATCCTTAAATCTAAGACACCCGTCACTCATTTAATTGTAATTTCTTGATTCTTGTAGGTAACTGTGAGGGGCATTGAAGATACAAATGCCATAAAAAATAGGAACATCATAGAAAATAACAGACTTTCAGCAGAATGGAAGCTTACTGACAACTACTTTATACCCATTGTTCTCCCACTTCTTTATTCACCAGATTCTGATCAGTCTGTCAAGAGGAAACCAGTGTTTCTATAGAAAGCTTTTACTGTAGCTGGTTGTTTTCCATTTGGGGCTTGCTTTTGCTGATTTTTTGGGGTTTTTTAATCCATTGACTAGTTTTAAGGCTCCAGGGGGAAAAAAAAAAAACCCAGATATTTTTTGAACATCACATGCCCATTTCATTTTTATTTTGCCACTGAGGATGGTATTCAGTCAAAATTAATGGGAGTAAACCAGTATCCCTGTATTTGTCAAATTTTTAGAAATATTCTATTGAGAAAAGTTGTTGGATTGAGGTAAATCCAGTGTGGATTTTACCTAACTAAGGATCTGATTTAAGTAACATACAGATAGTTATCTCCTCCTGTTTAATAATATTGGAGGTATTTACTTCAGAAAAAGGGATTAAACCGCAATCTAAAACATTGTCACATGCTGGATGTTTCAGGTAGACAAACTGATTCCTTTTTCTGTCATCTTTTTTTTAAGAAATGGTCATCTATTTGCATGGCTGAAAATTTTATGAAAATTGAATGTAAAAAATCTGATTTCTGGACTGTTTACTCAACACTTTTGCACACAGTGCACTCTTAGAGCCTCTTCATTCTTGTTCCAGAAGAGAAAGAGTAAGTAATGGCTAGGGGAAGTGAATACTCTGATTTATTTAAAAAACTGTGAGATACTCACTAGCTCAGAGTGTTTCATTCAGTAGGATTGAGCTGCTCTTCCCCACAGCTGGGAAAGTTGGGCAGCAAGTAGTAAAAGTTCTGCTCACAGTTACCAACCTTGGGTGTCATCCATCAGGGTGTCTCTCTGGGCTCTCCCGCCTTTCATGTTCATGCATCTCTGTGATCTTTGAGATGTTTCCTCATTTCCGGGTTTTTTTCCTCCAGCCACAGCAAAACTAGGGACTTCACCACATCCTTTTTGATGCTACTTCTTTCCAAGGCCATTTTATTTTTGTGAACCATTTTTTTAACTCCAGCTCCTCTGTTTTGTATCCTAAGCCTTCAGTTTTTCCTGACTAAACAGTCTGTATATAAATGCACAACTTTGTAACTGGTGTTCCTCTTTCGTGTCTTTTTATTAACTGAAGGATTTAGGATGTGCTAAGTCTGTTTAGATCAGGTGTTACAAAAATTTGCATCCAGTCTATACCAGTTTCATCTAGCAAGTAGAAGATTTTTGTTGGGGAATTTAAAAGTTCAGTATTGAGTACTCAGAGTCACATAAGTTTAATTTGTTTGCTGACTCCTGTTAGTATTCGCAGCTTAATTACTAAGAAACAAATATAACACATAGAACATAACAGATAGAATTCACTTGAGCATCATTTTAAAAAATCATAAAATTAAATATATTTTTACAATAGGAATAATTCAATTCCTGTATGAATGTGGAAAAAGTCACTGAAGGTCAAATAGTTGATTACACAAATGGAACAAGACTGGTTTTTTGTGATGATGAAAAAATATTTATACTGTGGCATAAAAATGATAACAGTCATAATCCAGAAGATGAGCATTGGGTAAATGCATGTATTTATGCTGTGAGATCAGCACAGAAGATAACATTTATAAATGAGATGGAAAAAGAATGCCTCAAGGTGATTGAAAAAAAAAAGATTTTGCTGAAAATTCAAAGCCCCAGAAAGCTTGAAGAAAGAGAAAGAAAAGATTGATAAAATATAATTATGATTGTGTTTTTATGTTTCTTGTGTCAGTTCTCATTTCACATTGGTCCTAAAACAACTAAGACAACAATTGTTCGTTTCTGGATGACGGATTGCTGTCAAAAATAGAAATGTGCAAAAAGCAGCAAGCAAAAAAATCCTTTATCTAAGGACTTAGCTATTTCATATAACAAGCAGAGTAATAACTACAAAATGTTTCATTTGGTTTGAAACTGCAAATGAAC
The DNA here is from genome assembly GCA_025920805.1 of Petroica traversi. Classification (NCBI taxonomy): domain Eukaryota; kingdom Metazoa; phylum Chordata; class Aves; order Passeriformes; family Petroicidae; genus Petroica; species Petroica traversi. The sequence continues at coordinate 184,149 of JAHLSL010000023.1, forward strand.
TACTGATCATTGATATTGGAAAATATTGATTTTTTATTATATGTTTTATTAATCATAGTTGTTTTTCATATATTCCACAAGAAAGAAGAGTTCTTTTAAAGCAATAAAGGTACTTTTATGCTCTTTTGGATTTAATACAGCTCAAAATTTTCACCCACTGATTTTTATATTAATTTATTATATGATCTCTTTGAATAACAGGTCAAGCAGGATTCAGGAACTGATGCTCATCTTGAAATGTGCTGGCATTTTCCAAGTAGTTAGTATTACTAGTTTGGTTAAAAAAAATGTAAAACAGGTGATTTTACACCTTAAATTTCAATCCTCTCCTCTCTAGTATATCCCACTAACATCAGTGTGAACCTTGTTCTTACAAATTTAATATCAATTGAATTCAGTGAATGATGGAAAGTATATCAGAATTAAAATTTATCCAAGACCATTATAGCTTTATAAAATATTAAATCCTCCTGTAAGAATAGTGTCCAAAAGATTTGTGTGTTTATAACTATGTAAATTTTTGTTCTAAAATGTAAGAGCTGCCTTAGTTAGAAAATTGTTTAAAAAAGGACAAATCAAAACTCTATCTATGGTGGAAAACAATAATTAACCTCAATAAGAAATGTCAAATATAAACAGATGGAGGAACATATGCTAAGTAAAACGTAAATGTGAAGAGAAATCATTAAAACCTAGAATTTCAGATTCTCTTTTTTGTTTGTCTGGCTTACCTTAAAGAAATTTCAAAATGTTAAGTTATAAATATAAGCAAAATTCCACCAAGTACCACAGTAGTGAAACAACGCAACTTGTCCAAGTAGATAAGGCCCCAGATATAATGAACCTTCACAGGCACCTCAAGTGTACTGCTGAAATGAGGACAAAATATGATTGAAAAAAAATGCTGCACCACATTATGGCAAGCCTGTCTTATCTATCAATCTCCTATTCATCAATATTTCAATGTGAACATATTCATCATAATTTTCAACAACTGTTGCTGCTAAAGTATAAAAAAATTGTCCAAATTTCATCAATTTTGCAGCTACAGATACAGTGCTTAACAAGCAAACCAGTGAAGAGAAATAATAATATATTTTTAAAATTACGAGAAAAAAAACACAAACAAATAAATAAAGAAAAAATCCCTCCAAAAGAAGCCCAAACCACATCTGTTTTCTGCTTATTTTCTTGAGTAAGTTTTTCTCTAATTCTCTTTCTTTTGGGGGGATTAAAGTGATGGTTTCTTGCTAGTCAAAAATGAAGGGTCCAAATTTAATTCCATTATGATGGGGTTTGTTATTTTCTTTCTTTTTCTCTGTTCTTCAGTTTGTGTTTTTTAAACTATTGATTCTCTCGATTAAGAGGGAGGAGAAGCAAACACATAAACACTTAGTTAAAATTTAATTTTCGATTTGGCAAAGATTTTGGATATAGATTATTCTGTGAGAAGAAAGGGATCATAAAACACTCTTCATTCTCATTAACAGTTTCAAAAGCTTAGAGGATGAAGAAATTCTGGATATGTTAATTCTTCTAATTTAATTAACACTACTGATTTCCATTACCATCCTCCTCACACTTAGCAGGTACACATTCATCTCTCACCTTCAATGAGAAATAGATACCTTTAGGAAAGAGATTAAAAAGTCAAGAGTTGGAGCCCTGCAGCCCATAGTTATGGGCCCACGCTGATTTCAATGAGCAATTAGAAACCGTCTCTGTTATGTTACCCTGTGTACACGTTTTTAGGAAGTGTATAAATCTTACTTCAAAAGATTCACAGTGAATTTTCATTTCATGCGGAGCAATTCTTCTCCAAAGCTAGTTTCAGCGTTCTATTAAAGAAGTATGGAAAATTCCTTTGCAATAGGCTATAAAACTTTAGCATTATTCTGCTATAAAAAGAAGTACCAGAAATGAGCAGTTCTGAAACTATTTGAAACCAAAGAAATTCAGTATTAATCAATGAAGCTGAGAGCTCTGTACAGGAGAGTTTCAAACATATTAGTTCCCCTGTGTGAAGCAACAGAGCTGACATCACATATCAGGGTAATTTATTCTATACCATTGAGTGAGGCTGTGAGAAAAAAACCCACATTTTTCTTGCTTTCCTTTTTCTTTAATCTCTATGAACTGAAGCGTAAAGCCACTCTTGGACATTATAGTGTTTTCCCCTACCTTTGGGGATGAACACATGGAATTGGAAAGGGTCAGGCTTAACAATTACGTATCCTTGCTATTCACAGATAATTGTCATACATAAACCATCTGTAAAAATTTTTAAGAATAATTAGAAGTTTGTTTGTTTTGCACTGCTGCTGCTAGAAAGCCATTACTTATCCTTGTTCCTTTCTTTCTTAGTAAGTACTTTAATCTTAATGCTAGGACTGCATTTGAATGCTCTCAAATAATGTACAAAAGGTTAACATGCTATTACTGAAGCAATGCATTCTATCTTCCATTTACCTATGTTGCTTTTGGTTTTTTTCAGATTTTTATTTATTTCAAAAAAAGGTTTTAAGTTAAAAAATATAATATTAATCTCGATTTTTTTTTATTACTTTTAATGTCTTTTATTCATAAGGAAAAAGCTGGCACAGCATTATCCTGGATACTCATTTTTAAATCTTTGCACAATATCTCTGTACTGCATAGGTTCAGCAAGGTTTAAGTTGTGGGGTGGTACAAGAGTGGCTTCTGTGAGAAGCTGACAGAAGCTTCCCCTGTGCCTAACAGAGCCAATGCCATGTGTGTCCAAGATTGACTCCTTACTGGCTAAGACTGAGCTCCTTAGCAATGATGGTAGTACCTCTCAGATCACAGAATTCAAAGAGAAAAAATCTGCTGTGTGATGAACAGACTGCAACCCCTATTCTGCATCCCTCTGTGCTGCTTGATTAGGAGGAGGTAGAAAATTTGGGAAAAACATGAAGCCTGGGAAGAAGGGAACGGTTAGGGTAACAGTGGGTGAAACTCTCTTAAGATTTAGTTTTTATTTCTCTTTGATCTGATATGTAATAAATTAGATGGAGTTCTCCAAGTTGAGTCTGTTTTGCACATGATGGTAACAGGCCCCTATCTCAGAGAGTGTTGAGAGAATTATATTTTGTCTCCTCTGTCCTGCTGAATAAGGAAGTTATAAAATGGCTTTGGTGGGCACCTGGCATCCAGCCAGGGTTAATCCACCAAAACCACATTTTAAAGTATTTTTCAGGATATCACTTTCCAAGATACAACTCCCACTCATTGAGTTTTTTAGCATATATTATTAGGCTTCCAGTGCTCCATAGTAAATTTTGATTGGCAGTCAGGATCTTTCTGGAGTAAACTAATGTGCAGCCTCCAAAGCAAAACTTGGGTCTGGTTCTTCAAAGTTTGCTCTAGAAATCGTCTTCAAGGGTGGTATAGATGAAACTACACCACAACTGGCTGCTTTGTCCTGTGCAGCACCACAGCATCCATTAACTCTGTCTTGTGGTCACATGAACATACAGACCTTCAGTTTCATGACATGAAAATATTAACCTGAGAATATGCATTACTGTTCTTAAGTTGATGAAAACTAAAAGAAACTTACATGAAAAGGAAAACAATATCCATCCTTGCCATGTGAGGACATTTCAAGTGGGCAACTTCTAAACCAGTCAGGGTTGCTAACCAAAGAGGACATAGTTAACATCTGCCTTAGGAGTATTTGTTTTCTTGCATTTGTCACAGATAAACTTATTAAAAGTCAATTGGATTTTGCTATGGAACTCAATTGGGAAGGAGTTCAAAGATGTTTCCCCATTTTAATCTATTTTTTTGAGAAGCATTTTTCATTCATTCATTCATTCATTCATTCATTCATTCATTCATTCATTCGTATATCACATGCTACACTGATATTATGTAGTATTAATTTTTAAACCAGAATATCATGCTTTCAAACATCTGATAGATGTCCAGTATCATTAGAGATACATTACGATTATTAACAACAAATTTTTTCCAGCATCAAGGAATGAAATAAAGTTTGACAAGAGATATTTTCCATAAAAATATATTAGTACATGATTATATCCACGTACTTTATTCCTCAATCAATTTAATTCATTGACTCCCTTTCATTGTTTTTCTTTGGATTGTTCTCAGACTAAATATTATACTTACCTGATTATGCTACTTGTTCTGTTCATTTGGTTTTAATTGGCCTAATAGAATAGTTCTATAATTTTCTTGATGCACTCAGATATATACAGAACAAAGACATACTGTAGATCTCTTCAAGTTAACTTCTTTGGTGTCTGACAGTAAGGCAGACTTTAGCCAAAGTTGTTGCCCTTATGCATGGAAGTACCCTGTTTTGTCAATACAAAGATTTATTTTAAGTAGTAAACATTCTTTTATTTGTATATTTCAGGTTTTATTTCTTAGTAATTTAATTTGAGTTTTGATTAATTCTGGGAAATTAAAACTTCTGAAAAGAAAAGTAGATACATGTGAGCAGATTACCTCATGTATCAAAGTCAAGCCATGATCTTGTTCGTATATATAAACTCATGACTTTTATTCTTTTTGCCATCTTCTTAGGCTGTAATTCATAGTCTGAACATTTCAACCACTCACATCCTCTCTCCAGATTCCAGCAATATCACTCATATCAAATTTATTCCAATTTATAAGGAATTCCAGTACCTCATGAATGTTTTCCAGTTTACTAGAAGTTTGCAATAAGCAAGAGAAAAACATCATTATCTTGGACAAATTGCTACAATGTGCTCACAGAAGGTAGAGTTTGCATCTGCCTCTCATATTTAACTTTAAAATAAAGGCAATTGGTAGATTTTTATTTCCACTTAGGATCAAACAGGTTATTTTAACCTGATTATATCTAGTCTTCAATTTGTATACATTTTTCATATGTCCATATGTATGTATGTATAGATGGATCATCTTGCTGTGACATGACCTGAAAGCACAAAATTACCCTCAAGTACAGCATTATAAATTTAATATAAGCTATCAAACCAGACAGGTTTTTTTTTCCTCCAATGTTCATCTCTTTATATCTCCTATTTCAATGGATAGCAAGCACAGGATAGACATTTAAAACACAAACTTTCATCTTCAATTCACATAGCGTCTCTTTGAAATTATGCCACATATGGAATATGTGCAAGCTACATCCTGATCTGAAGGTCTGGCAAACCACGAAAACCCTACATTTCACTGAAGCAAATTGCCTATTTTAATTGAAGATTTCTTTCTGCTTTTTTATTACCTTTTTTTTTTTTTAATGAAGATGTGGGAATGATGAATATTTGCTGCTGAAACTGTATAAAATCCCCAGAACTTTAAAAGCTCATGTGATCCTCAGTGGTCCAGAGCACTGTGTGAAACCTTGAAGGAATAACTGATGGAAGTTAAAGCAGTCTCTGTGTAATCCATGAGTCTTTTTATGTTATGATCTTTTCCTAAACTCAATCCAAAAGGAATGTGAGAAATTCTCACTCCCAACCACAGAGCCTTCTTAAATTAGGCTGCAGAGAATTGAGCTTCCAGCTCTCAAAGGCCCCCGGGTATGGACTGTGGCAAAAGCAAGGGGCTGTAAAACTCTTCTCAGCAGAGGAATGGGCAGGCAAGGGTGGAGAGCACTGCTGAGGAGTGGTGACACACAAGCACTGTAGGTGCCTCTACCAGGGAATCATTTCAGCTGCAGCTCCAGCTTAGGCAAGTGAGAAGAAAAAATACAAAGATAAAAGTAGAAGGAAGGGTTCAAAGTGGCACCTAGGTGGGAATCTTGGGGGCAGACAAAAAAAGTAGTGCACTAAGCAGAAATGAAAGTATAGCCTTGATGGGGAAGACAAGGACCTTGAACACAACTAAAGGGATGGTAGGCAGTGAAAGAATTTTAATTGGAGAGTTTCATGGCCTGAGTTTCAGGAGATAAAACTGACTTTCACAGCAGCATTCTGGAAGGATTTAAGGGGAACAAAGCAAATAGCCTGGCTTTTATCATAACCTGTGCAATGGTTAAACAGAATTTTATGTACATCTGTTATCCTTAGATTTATAATGATTGTTTTAAAAAACTTGGGGTGGGATAAAAAGAGAAAAAGTTTCATCTGTGCTCTGTGAAGAATATATTCTCAGGGACAGAGGGTTGTCTTTATAAGCTGATCATCAGAACTAAAAATGTTATAGATTTGAATATGCTGTCCAGCACACAAATGAGGGCCCAAATAAACAAAGAAATTTCAGCATGGAGGGTAATAAACTCCTTCCAAATCATATCATGTTCACACTAGATCATGATCTTGTTTTATAAATCTAGTCCTGCCAAAAATGTAGAATAAAATCTGGACCCAGTTTGCTGAAGTTATTCTATTATGGACAGCTCAAATAAATTTATGAATTTTTTCCCTGCAAGCCTATACATAGTGCATTTGTCATGTAAAAATACACATTAATTTTTATAGTGTACTAATAATGGGTATTCTTCAATTCAAGACAAAAACTTCTCTGCTTGTGGCAATACACCCATTTGATAGTCTATAATGTTTATGAAATGAAGGCAACAGGAGTTAATTAGCAGTCCTCAGATAGTGCACTGACTGAATCGTACGGTAACTGTCTTAACACACCAGATAGTTAAGGACTTCTAGTGTAACACATAGGACTTCCAGATTCATACATTCTACAAGGATGCTCATGTTCCCACCTAGAGCAACTTTACTATGGAAAATTTGTTAAAATCAAAGGCATTTAAAAACTAAAGTTTGGCTCAAAAGTGAATATGTAATTATTCAGAAAAAAAAGTATAATCAACAATAGAGAGGATCTGAACTCATAAAAGGCATCCTTCTAAGTGTTACACTTCTATCCATTCAAATGAGACGACATTTTCCAAATATTATGTCTATTGCAGGCCTTGTTAAAAAATGTCAGGCAGGCAGAGTTCAGCCTCTTTGAAAGCTTTCTGGAGCATTTATATCTCATGTCTTTGTCTCTTATTTTGGGCTTACTCTGATGGTCTTAAGAAAGGGTTATGATTTCATTTCATAGCTGGAATATATTTTGTGGTTGTGAGGAATTAAAACTAATAAAATAATAATAAAGCAGTAAGCAAATCATCACCAGTCTGCAGACATACATTTGTATGTATTTGGATTATAGAAAGAGGTGCTTCTGCTGGCAATGTAACCAAGATGAGTCCTTTTTCTTAGAGTCATCAGAAATTTTTTAATTGTAAAAATAAATCTGGCAAACATAAAATTCAGATCCATTTGCTATTCTGGCATTTGTGTCTGATAATAATAAAGCAAGGTCTTTTTGCTTTTAAATTGGGACCCAAGGTTACAAAAGAATTCACACAGGTCTTAGACAGCCGAGTACAGTACATGTACAGTACAAATGTACTGCTGGGACTTCAGCTGCTTATGCATCTTTTCACACACTTCCACTCCAGTTTGTCTCCTCTTTGCCAGAGATGGTTTCCAGGTACTCACAGGAGGGTAGCAGTGGGCAGAGAGATAGAAAGCACATTCAGCTTACACTAACCAGAGTATAGACACAGCTCAGATTGCTGTGACACATTTTTTACAGCCATCATTGCATATGGTTTGCTGATCTCCCACCAGTAGCAGGAGTTTTCAATTATATCATCTCATTAAAAAGTGTTCACTCCTCTACACATGTGACAGAATTTGAGAACACAAAGATTAAGAAAGTATCTCAAGAGTACTAAATGTTTTGCCTGAAACTTCTAGGTTTCAGAATGGGATGAACTGTTTGGATTCTTCCTGTGCCTCCTCAAAATAGTGTTGTGTTACCAGGTTGATGGAATTCAGAAGACTCTTCCCCGAAGAAGAAAATTTCCCTTTTCCTTTTACACTGACTAATAATAATTTTAATATTAACAGAATAGGAGGGAAAGAGACCTGATCTATGACAAAGATCCTCTTATGTTAGTCGTTCCACAGGAAACTGTTCACTGTCAGTATGACACCATAATCTCTGATTTCTCCCGACACTATTATATGACACTTAAATAAGGTAAGTATAGCAGAATTGCTAGAAGGAACTGAAGTGTTATTAACTTATTTCTTATTGCATTAACAATAATAGTACTTCCTAAAGGATTATGTATATACAGTCATTATGTGAGACATAAAACCCTCTTCTTAATGGAAAATTCTCAGTTTTGTATGCTACATACTTCCCCCCCGATCATTATACACCACTAACTGCTTCCCTTCCATATTTGTTCTTCTTTCTTCTACTTATCAACAATACACACTTCATTTGCTACAGAATAATCTCTTCTAATTGAGGTTTCCAGAGAAGCAAAGTGAGATAATTCAATTACACTCCAAATAGCTGCTCTACCTCAAACTGTTCAAATATCTTCAAATCAAACCTCAGATGATGGATGGAGTGCACATAATTTTACAAATATTAATCAGTATATCATAAACAATGTATAACTTGGACTAAATCTTGACAAATGAAAGTAAACACCCCAACTTTTTAGCTCAGTTCTTCACATAGAGAGCCAAACACAACATTCATGTTCTCAGAAATAGGAGCAATATCCTAAGCTAAACACTCTGTCAGGTACTTCGAAGCCTAGAGGATGCACAAAAGTATTTCAGCTTCTTTTGGTCACTTCAGAAAAAGAACACAGTCTGACAGAAAAGAAATTCTATTTTGCCTGAATTAGGCTGATCAGAGTTCTTTCAGACAATTAAGAGGTATTTCTCTCTATCTGCTTATATGCCCTCTATTAGCACACTGTCTGAGCAATGCACAAAATTTAATGAACTTGTCTAATGCAGATGTGGAACCTAAGATGCATTTCATCAGTGCTAGGTTAGTGAGGTGAGGCTAAGAACGGTCCTTGATGGAACATCAATGCTGAAGGGCTAGAACTCAATAGAGGGCAGAGAGTTTAAAAATCTTGATCACTCATGATTACTCAAGCTCCCTTGGATTTTTCTCCCTGAACAATAGTGATTGTAAAAGGGAAGGAAGCCAGACTTAATTCTAAGAAAACTACTTTTGAAATTAATTTAGCATGCAGATCACCATGAAAGTGAAAATTCAGTGGCACTGGGACCACAGTCCTGTCTCTCTTTTTGCAGTTGTATAGAAGAAGGCTATCTACATGAGACATTTATCTCATGCTACGTGGGATATAAACTGACATAAAGTTCTACCTGCAAAGGCACCTGATTACCCATTGGAGGAAGGTAAGCAGATTGAGGAGACAGGTTGAAAAGACTGAACAAATGTAATTTGAATATAAAAGATCCTTCATGCGACAATTATAAATAAGAGTCTCTTAATGGTTGAATGATTATGGTATTTGGTGACCTCCAGGCTAGATTGCAGTGGCATGTTGCACTTAAATACCTGCAACCACACGGTTTTACCAGATGCAGGTCAAGAGATTATATTTATGTGGACTATCAAAGGGTATTTCTGATTTCATCCATCACTGAAAGGGTGAAAATACTATATAGGAATTTGTTTATCGTCCTTTAGTAGAAGCTTCTGAAGACTGATGATATCCCACAGGATGAGGCTCCATATGGACATAGAGCAAAGACAGAAGACCTATGGCCAATGTGGCAACATATAACAGTGGACAGTTTCACAAGCTACCTCTCAGAAACGTAAAGATAAATTATTTCCTAAAGACAGATTGAAGAAACCTTCCAGCCAAATAAAAAATGACACATGATGCCAAAAATGTGAAAGCTGAAAAGGCCATTCCTGATACTTCTCCTTTTTCAAATAAATTCTGTCAGATAATAAAGGTAAAAGATGGTAGATGCAGAAGGTAACAACATCCAGAAAACAGTAGTAGTTCATACTGGAGAAGGAACAAGAACAAGAACCTGAACTAGGATGCGCTGATAAAACTCCCCCTGATAGACGACATGCTAAAATTAAGGAAAACTGAAGCAAATGAAAAAGACAAAGGGAACTTCATTTAGACTACCGAGAACAGAAAAAAGTACAATAATTTTAAACTGGAGGTTGTGTCAGGAGGCAAGAAGAAAGGAAAAATTATCAAGCCTGAAACAGAATGCAATTAGGGAACTATTAAGAGACAACTCCAAAAAGTGATTATTAAAAGGGAACACATAAGTTTTTTCTTATGTCTGCAATGGGTAGGATACTCAGAGATACAGTTGTCAAAATCCATTTCTATCAGCTAGACAACCTTCCTTTTTTTTGGGATAGGAAGACATTTTTTCACAGGTTTATAAAATGTTAACAGCTAGAATCTCTTAACAGTAACATTTAGGTGCAAAACAAAACAAAACAAAAAGAAGCTGAAGAATAAAATTAATGTGGAATTACTTCGATTAAGTGAGACCCTTTAAACTTCTATTTGCTTTTGACAGTTTTTAATTTTAGTTATCTCTTACCTAGTGTATAAAATTAGGAGGTGATCACAAATGGAAAAAGAAAATGGCTATCACACAAGAAAGAAGCAACAATAAAGATGTGTTTTGAGGTTTGTTGCTTTTTCATAATTCCACATTAAAAGTACCAAAGAGGATTAAAACCCAAAGGTCTTAAACTCTGTAAGCCAGCAATACTGCATATCCAGAAGAAAGATACAGTCACATCACTTTTTTTTGCCTAGAGATGTACTGTGAAAGGTCAGGAAGCAGAAGAAGGCAGGACTCAGCTGAACTGTTTGAAACAAGGTCACAGGGCCTCTTATGCTCCCAGGGTTAACATAATAAGTAAGATTTTTCAACCCATTCTTTTTAGGTAAACCTCTGAAGACATGTTTTTATGGAAAGAATTCTTACATTGAAGACTGCAAATGTAAATGAAGTGTAGATCAGATGAGAGGATTTGATAAATTAATTTTCGGTTCATTTTACATTGGGTCTCTGAAGCTCAAGAATTTTATGTGAAAAGCCAGACTGCAACATCATAGATTATTTTATCTGGTTGATATGCCATGCACTTTTGAGGCATTTCCCTCAGAAGTCCATCAGACAAAGACAGGGTATAAAATATACAGGAGGGATACCACTGTGGTAGCCCTCACAGAAAAGGAGTGGGAAAAGTGGAACTTGATAAATAGTAAAGAACATGGCATTAATATCTGTACTTTGCAAAGTTGAAAATCTTTTCTGTAGGTTGGTAGAAAATAAAAGATAGTGAAAAAAATCCTTAATGAGCATTTCTCAGAGTATTGCTTGGGAAAACAGACGGGAATTTATGAAAAAGCAGACATGGATATAGTGATTAAAATTACTAAGAATAAAAGTATTAAATGCCTGTGAGAAAAAGATATGTTAAGAAATGGCACAAGTACAAAGAGCAAGTTCTTTGCAGTCTGGTTAATTGCTAATTTTTTGACAATGGTACAGCAGAAACATGGCTTTTACCAGAGCACTCTTTTTGAAAGAAATATAATTATATTTTATTACAACATATATCAAGATATACCTCTACAAGGGAGAGTAGTGACCATGAATAACCTCAGTAAATTAATCTGAATTAATGTAAAAGACCTTAACAGTATAATAAGAAGGAGGGGAAATATATAAAGAACTTGGTAAGTTTCTAGGAGACATCAGGAGACACACTACATAGTTGTAAGAGCCATTATTCAGAGAAAATTGGCTTGATCAGGCTTCCTTCTCCTTGTACCTCTCTAAAAATAAAGAATTTAGTTTAACTGTAAGAAAAACATAACTCACTTATGTAGCGGTGGTTCAAGCTCAAAGAATGACATATCCCCTGAAGAATTTCTGGGGGCCTAGAAAGTGAGGTCCCTCTGAAGGTAGAGTTAAGTTTGGCCGTGGAAAGGGAGTCGAACTCCCCCCCCCTACCCCTCAGTTAACAATAGTATCTTGTGTCTCACTCTTTCCTCCCTTCCTCCTTCCCGACTGGACCCTGACCTTCCAACCCTTCTCCGTGTCCTCCCCTGCACTGTTATGAGATAAGTTGTAACCCTCAGAATAAAAGTCTGAATGTTGGGCTATTCCGGGGTCTTTTGCCCCTGAACCCAAGCAGAGCGGACCCTCCTGTTCTTGTGTCTGATTTGGGCTCCGGGCAAAGGAACACTCTCTCTCTCAGCAGCTCTCCCGCTTTTAGGACAGTAGCCACCATCCCATGGAAGCCCGGCTCGCGGCGGGGGGAAAAGTCCCTAGCTGAAGTTGACTTAAACAAAAGGAAACTCTCAGAACAAGCCGCCGAGCCGCCAGCCGTCCCTGTGGTCAGCTGTCCAGCCCTCGCCATCGGCCGCACACTTATATAAAAAAAAAAAAAAAGAAATAAAAAGAATACAAAAAATAGTCTAACCTCAGAGATTACTGTAGGTTCAGGCAATGCCTCAAACTCATACAAACAGACTTTTGCAACAGTTTCAGATCTAACAAAGTTTGGAGCCAAAGCTTTCTCATTTGGCTTGTAAAGCAGAATTCTGCAGCACCTGGTGCAACTGTTGTTCTCCAGATGTCTACTTGCAGACTTGGGTGGGCTTCATCTGCCTGACTTAGATATTCAACAGTTGGATAATCTAAATTTTAAACTTAATTATAAAACCCTAGTTTACCACTTCAATCACGTTTTATTATCAGTTGGAAGGTAGTCCCAGTTGGCTACTTATCTCCTCTTGAAGTAGTTATGTAACACAAGCCATGAAGAGTACCTTACATGTAGATTACTACCTTTTACTTGTATGCATTTAGGGCAAAAGTGCCCAAACAGTCATTGTAACCAATTAACTTTGACTATTTTCAGTATAAAAAAGCTCTTAAAGCTCACTGCTTTTAGGCTTTTACTAACTTCTTGATGAATTATTTCTTAAATAATCCACAGGCTAGATTAACATAGACTCCTTTTTCTAGTCTTCTTAAATAAACAGTGATTCAATAAATAGGACCTGCTGGTCCTGTTTCCAGTGTTTTTTTTTTCTTCTTGTGAACTTTAAAGAGCTTTGATTTCTTCTTCCTCTCACCTACAAGGAAATAATGTCTATTTATTTTCTTAACACTTCAAGCTGACTGATACATAATTTGCTGGGGATGCTCTGTAAACTACCATCTCCAGAATGCTTTCCTAGTTCTATGCCACCTCTGCCCAAGTGAACACACTTATTTGAACGTGTAAACTAGATAACTCCATTTCCTGCCATCGAATTTGCACTTGCAAATGTCAATTTGCCTATAGAAATGCAGAGCCTTACAAATGGAATAGTTACATCTACATATGTTTTGAAAATTTGCCTCTAAGCAGATAATTCATTAACCCAGACCAAATTGTTCCTTTCCCAAAAAGTAAAAAAGTTACAAAATCTTCAGGTGAAAGGGACACTTCAGCTAAAGGTCAGGAAAACCAGCTGTAATTTTCTCTAAATAGTGCTTTAGATGTCAACTTTAAATTATAATTAAAGATTGAGGCAAAAGTATGAAATTTTAATGAGGAAGCTGTAGGGTATATTTTTCAGTGTTATGCCATGTCCTCTGTTATTTCTAAAAGCAGAATATAATTTTTTAATACCTAACATAATTTGAGGGCCTGGTTTTCTCATGAGAGGAATATGAAGGTTCATAGAGTAACATTAAAGTTCACAGAGAGGAACATGGAAGTTCTATGAATAACACCTGACTGCTGGAACAAGGGATAAGATAAATCAGCATATTCTCTTATTTAATAATATTTTTTCTGCAGTTTAATTTTTAAATTAGTTTTCAGAAATTCCAGAAACTGAGTTTTATTTTTAGCGATACTTTTTTTTCCCTGAAGGCCATGAAATCTGATCTCAAGGTCCTGTTGAGATTTTTCTGGTTTTGTGCATTCCATACTGGCTAGTAATCAAAAATAAAATTGAACCTAGCTCTACACTAAGAAAACTAATTACAAAATTTACCAGGCATGTCAGCATTTTCATATACACTGCCCAAGCCTGATAAATGCTGGCCACTTCTTCCAAAGCTCATGAAGACTGTTACATATTCTTTCAACTGGCTTTTGATTTGTGGCTTTTGTTCAGGCACCTGTGGAGTTTGTAGAGATTCAGCATACATTCTCCAATTCATTCAGCCAAGAAATATGTTACATAACTTAATGGCAGAGAAATTGCATCCCTAAACATTTCTATGTAGAAATATTTTCTCTTTGTTTGCCACTCGCCTTTGTCATGCTTTCCAAATATTCTAGGGCAGGTACCATGCATTCGAATTCCCAACCACTATAGTAGTTTTAAAATGATGCTTAAACAGTTTGTAGCTTGTTATACTCATCCATCATACCAAGAGAGACAAATTTTGATACTCATTTTCAATATCCTGAATGCATTTAGTTTCCTTCTTGAAAACTGAAGAACGAGCTTACTTGACCGCATCATTCTCTGAATACAAATACAACTCTTGATTTCATTCTGTCTCAGAAGCAAGATGGGATTTCTTAAGCCATAAAATCCTCTACTTTGAATTACTTCAATCTTGAACACTTTAATATTGTTCCAATAAAACTAACAACTGGACATTATTTTCTGACTAGCAGATTATATTTCTGACTTTCTCCAGGTGTACATGGACAAAAGGATATGCCTTCTTTTTATTTTGCTGTGCTGCACTGAAATCAGCACAAAATTCTCTTGATACAAAATTCAGTTTATGCTGTCAAAGTTAGGCCTTTTGTCCTTGTTATCTGACCGGTAGAGGATTAGATCTCTTTTTGGCCTTGCTTCACCTTTTTCTTTGTGATTTATTTTGAACCCTGATGAAGTATTTGGCACCCCTTCAGAGGCAAAAACCTGCTGCAGGATGTTGACAGACTCTCTTTTCTCTTAGGTTATGAGTTGCTTTCATCCCCATCTGATTTTTTTTTTGCCACCAGTAATTATTTCCATGAACACAAAACATCCTGTGGCTGGAGTTTTGATGATATTCACTGCAGCTATTTCAAAGTACTCAACACTGGCTTCTTCACAATGATTTTCAAGGCCCTGTAACCAGGTTGCATGTCCTGCTTGTACCTGGAGCTGAACAACTAGATTTTTTTCTTTAAAGAATCATGGCTAGTATTTGTTTTTCTGCCTAAACTTTTGATTCTTCTGTGCTTATTACTATTTCACTGCCAAATCACCACATCTTGGCCTCTTTAGAAGGCATAATTTTGTAACTTCAGGCGATTCAGATGCCTAAATATTAAGAAATAAAACTAAATTGTCTCAAAAATATTTCTTACCAAACAACCAATACAGAGAACAACGTTCTGGTCAACCTCACTTTCAACCTTGGCAAAATTATGGAGTATATTTGTGAGCACATGAAAGTACCTGGGAACACTCAACAAAGATTTACAAAAGCTCTGTCTTCTTTGATAAAATGCATGAATTTTTAAATTAATAGAAAGCAGTGGATTTCATTCATCTTAACTTAAGCAAGGTTTTAAACAGTATTTTCCCACATACCAAAACTGAGACTTTATAGTCTGAGTGGGTATTCAACTAGGTGGGTAAAAAATTGATCAGATTAAAATTGATTAGAAGGTGAGCTTTTCATGGAGGACAGTAACAAGTGGAGTCTTGTAAGAGTCTACCTCTAGACCTTTTGTACATACCATCTTTACTGGACACAACAGAAGAGAGGACTCTTCACTCTTAATACCAAATCATAGAGAACAAGCTGTAATATTGACAGCAGAAGGAACATTTGAAAGAACCTAGACAAATGATAGGAGGGCTGGGTTGATAGTAACCTCCTGAGGTTAAACAAAACAAATGCAAAGTCACATACTTGGGAAATAATAACTCTTGCAGCAGCATAGTCTTTCTAGTTTGGCCTAGAGCAGATGGCTTTGGAGCAGATATAACAGTTCCACCTCCACACCTATGATTAGGATTTTAAGAACACAGAGACAGGCTCTTCACAGTGCTGAGTGATGAGAGCCAAGATACAAGTTGAAACAAAAAGTATTCCAACTGGATGTAAAGGAAAACCCTTTCACCCCAGGGAGAGCCCAGCCTTGGAGCAGGTTGCTCAGAGGTTGAGTAATCTCCATCCCTGGACATTTTTAAGACTTAAATGCAGAGCCACATGATCAGATTTCACAGATTATCCTGCTTTGAACAGTAGGCTGGAATAGAGAACTCCTGATGTCCCTTCCAACATAATTTATGCTATGAACCTATGAAGACCCCACCTTCTGTAAAGGCGTCAAGTTTCTCAATTCTCTTCAACAATTTTTCAGGTATTTCATTATTCTATTACTAATACATCTTCAGGGCTATTCACAGCTTGGTCCTGAATAAATAATACCAGCTTCCTGACACTTTCTCATGAAAAATAATCAGCTGTAATCATGCTATTACATAAAAGATCAAATTTTAGGCCTTGAATGGACTTTGTGCCAATAGAACCAAAAAGTGTTTCAAATGACTGGCAAAATAAACAAACATAAAAATAATCTTGAGTCTTGTGTCTGAACTTGTAGGGCTATTTAGATGTTGTACACTTTCCCAGCTGGCATCTTATCATGCTCCAGACAGGCACAGTTCTTCAACAATCCTGCTGGCCCTATGTCTTAGATACTCTGTACTACTCACCTGTGTTTACCTAAATAAATCAAACTGTAGTTCTTACAAATGATAACCGGAGCTTACACATCTTTTTTATACTTTGGAACACCTGCATCTATTAATTGAATTGAGGTGTCTCTAAGTGAAGTATAATCACAGAATTTTCAGTGGATCAAAGTCTCATTATGGCACTAGTTATATAGTGGAGTCAAATCCCAAATACCTAAAAGCTTTTTGTATACTAAATATTCTTTATTATGGATTTTTCTAATGTAACATTTTATATGTTTAAACGAGTGATGAGGGAAGAATGAGACTTGCTGTGTGTCTTCAGATCCTAATACCATTTTTATTTTTTTTTAGAACTGTGGGAATTTTTTCCTAAGGCAACGTTTGCACACAGTATGGGGCACATGCAGAGAGTCTGCACCTGTCATCTAAATTGCTTTCAAAGCCCAAGTGAACACTATGCTACGTGGAAGTAGCAGTTCAATGCAGTGAGAGCTTTGGGTAATGCATTGACACTATAAATCACCTTGAATCTGCAGCCAGTACAGTTCAGCAGAACACAGATGTGGAAAATAGATGTTTTCTGAGGTGATACTGATGCTCATGTCAACAACAACAAAAGCCACAAGATTTAAAAAAAATATACAGTGAAAGATTTAGAATGAACTTTTATGTGCAAAAGCCACATATGAAAATGAAAGAAAAAAGCCTCTCTGGATGAGAAACAACAGAATTTAGAGGTCACACTATGTGCTCTGTAATTCAATAAGGTGGATCAGAAATTATTTAAATATTGCTAAAAGAACTAAGAGGATTTCCATGCATATTTGAATCACAAGGTTAAAATTATTTGCTATCATTACCAGATGATAATGACATGCTTAAAGAATCTAGAGATGAGCCACCAAAAATAATACAATGTACAAGAAAAGTTAAAGAAAATCAGGTTTCATACACAAAATCACAGAAAACTAATGTTTAATCAACTTTGTAAACTCTCAGTCTTACTGTTCACCAAACCAGTCTCGGCCTGGGGAAAATAGTTTAATTTATTACAAATCAAATCAGAGTAGGACAATGAGAAATAAACTAAAGTTTAAAATGTCTCCCCCTCACCCTTCCTTTCTTAAATTTACTCCTGAAATCTTTATCTCCTTCCTTGCAGCACCACAGGGGACAGGGAATGGGGGCAGTTCATCACATTTTGTCTCTGCTCTTCCTTCCTCCTCAGAGGGAGGACTTGTCATACTCTTCCCCTGCTTCAGTGAGGGTTCCCTCCCACATGAGACAATCCTTCACAAAATTCTCCAACATGAGTCCTTCTCATGGGCTGTAGTTGTTCACAAACTGTCCCAGTGTGTGTCTCAGTCCCTCAGGAACAGACTGCTGCTCTCCTGTGGGTCCAAGTCTGCCTGCATCCACAGGTCCTGCCAGGAGTGCACAGGGACATAGGTCCTTCAGGTATCCACATACTCCAATGTAGGGTTTTCCATGGCCTACAGGTGGATTTCTGCTCCGCTATGGATCTCCATGGCCTTCACCCATGACAACCATATGCTGCTGGGGAATCTCTGCTCCTCCTCCTTCTACACTGACCTGGATGTCTGTAGGGCTGTTTCTCTCACATGTTCTCACTTCTCTGTCAGGGGCCTCAGGTGATGTTGCAGAGGACTTTTCCCTTGTTAACTCTGTTATCTGAGGGCACTACCATCACTGCTGTTGGGCTTGGCCTTGGCCAGGGACAGATTCATCTTTAACCCACCTGGGACTTGCTCTCAGCCACGAAGGAAGCTTCTGGTAGCTTCTCACAGAAGCTACCCTGTACCCCTCACCACCAAAACCTTGCTGTGCAAACCCAATAGAGGTTCATTAAGGTCATCAGATAAAGAAGTTTTTCAGGGAATAAAGAAAGCAATAAAGACACACAAACACATGGTAGGCAAACAAGTAAGGGAGACAAACTATAGCAAAACTTCTCAAGTACTAGTTGATGAGACATTAAAAAAGTATAGTTAAACTTTGTATAATAAGAATACAGATTGCAACTCATGAGAAGAGGGACACAACATTAACAGGACGGATATTTCAGGGAGACTGGGGGGACTGTGTAAAACCATTAGGGAATTCACAGGGGAAGAATCACATGTGAGGCAAAGGAAAGTATTAGGGGAGGAAAAAGGCAGGGAGGAATAGGAGAAAGAAAAGGGGATTTATAATATATAAGTACTCATCTGCCTGAGCCTTCTCCCTTACCAATGCCGTCACTTTATAATTATTCTTAAGGCTTTTTTGGTTTATTTTCTTTTTTACCATTTTCTATGTAATTTCACTCTCTAACTCAAGCATAAGTGATGCAAGGTCTAGGTTCCAGGACATGGAAAAGCAGTCATGGGTGACAAGGCTCCAGTTCTGTGTCATTGACTCTGGAGGTCAGCACTTATGTCCCTGTGTGTGGGAGCTGCAAGGGCTGGAAGTTGTGGAGGGGTCTCATTGTGTTTATATTTTTCCCTAATGAATTTAAATTGATGTCTAGAGATATGTATATGCAATTCAATTGGAAATTTCAAGCTGGAATAACCAGTGAGAAGAAGTAAAATATGCATCTCTAAAGGTTAAAAAAACTTTAAAAGGGAGGGCAGGTGCCTTACATCTGGGCTGGGGTATCAGGTGGGCAGACAGCACACACTGGCATTTGGGGGATCTCATGAGTTTGGGGTGCCCAAAGGCTGAATGTGTGAGTTCTGAATACCCAGCAGGACCAGACAGTGAGTTGGGGACACATGGGGTGGGCAAAGGAGGCTGGAATCTGGACAGGGGTTCTGGGTGGTTGCCTGTTACAGCAGAGCTTTCTCAGTGAGCTCTGAACATTCCAATCTGAATATCAGGATAATTAACACAGTTCAGGGGGCACAAGAAAAAAAAAAAAAAAGAAAGAGTTTCTAGTGAAAGGATCCTGTAGATATACTGCAATTAATGTCAACAATGACAGTGCCTTGTTTTTTGTTTGCACTTGCACCACATACCGACTAGAGTGATTGTTTCAGTGACTTCTGTTTTGCAATAAATTGGAAATTATTTTTCTTGTGAGCATGCTGGCAGAAACAGCATGATGATACAGAAACAATGACAAAAGAAATTGACAGAAGACACTTCAGGTACCTTTGTCAGATATGAAATATGCAGTATCTAGTAAATAAATCTGTTAGTTCTTAGAAACAAAAATCACTGGGAGTAAACGTCAAAATTTACACTTCTTGAACAGGTGGACAAAGTTTTCTGAAGGATCTGCACCAAGTATTGTCTGCTTTTGCCTTGGGCTGGACAAGGCAGCAAATATGAATGGTAAATATAGGATGCAAGATTATTTATTCCATTACATGGAGCCTTCAGGTTAATGTGCAAACAAACCCCGGGCACTAGAGTTGCTGTGGAAATGCTTCTGATATTTTCAAAAATACAAGTCTTGAGGTGAGGTACATGTATCTTATAGGCTTTTCAGGACTTTGTCTATCGGGAATAGATACAGATGTGAATTCTTGTGACTCTGATTAGTATGGTAGGGTATTGATGTAACTGGTTTTGTTTAGAAAGCTCCATGCATCTGGTATACTTGTGTGTGAAGTAAAACCATTTTGTAATTGCTGAGCAAATTTAAATCTCAAAAGTATGAACAGATTCCTTGAGATTTTTTTTTTAATCAACACTCATTGGGTACAGAACAAGAGTCATTTAGAAGTAAAGTATATATTAACATAAGTGAGATTTTTGTACTTCCTTTTGTGAAAGGGTGGCAGCTAGCAAGAGATGAACACAAGTAACATAGCTTCAGTGTATATGATTTGGGCACTGTGTACCAGTGTACTTACAATGCAAGTAATTTACAATCTGGACCTTATTGACTTAAAAAAATCTTAGCACTGTTTTATTCAATATATTTATGCCTAGTGGTACAGCACTTATCTGGGATCTAACTGTGATCTGTAATTATTTATAATATTCCCTTTAAGGTAGCAATCTAAATTAAAATTACTAGCCAGAAGGTTTTTTAAAAGAGCAACTCTAACCTCCTTAGAAAATCACATGCATATTGATATAACTAGTTCATCATACATTTTCTAGAACCCTAAGGCATACCAGACTCCTTTTTCTATTTGTTCCATTTTCATATAGTATCTCATTGAACATTTTCTCTATTCTTTCAGGAATTTTTCAGGAATATAACTCTTTCCACAGTTCCAAATTGTAAGGTTCTAAAGCAATTTTATTTTCCTATGTATTGATTTTTTACTTTATGTAAAGGCAATGGAATACAAATTTTGTGAAGCCACAGGACACTGGTAAATTTTTATATAATTTTGCACATAATATTGACTCATTTATTCACTTATTAACATGAAGTTTGGGGGTTTTTATCATTTATAGGAAGGAGAATGATGAAAATCTGTTTCAAATCTCTAGGCTGGTTTGTCACTCAGCAGGGAAATAAATAAATGTCTCCAATAACTTTATTCAAAGCATTTTCTTTGGTAAACACAATCAAGTACACATAGAGACATGCAAGCAATGAAATACTAGAACATCTGGTGAACTGCAGGTGGGCCAGGAATATGAAGTTGAAACAGGTGCACAGAAGCAGGTTTTCTGATTCTGAAATTGTATTAGATGCTGGTAGGTTTCTATATATGTGAGGCAATGACCTGCATGATTTCCACATAGGGTAGAATAAGCCATGTGCCACGTTCAAGAATGTATTTCACAAGAGGGTAGAGCTGTAAAGGAAGCAACTGATACATGAAGTTTTTTATTTTAATACATATTTTTGCTATGATATCTATGAATGTCCTAATCTCCTCATTTCTTCCCTCAGGTTCCCTCCTATAATATCAATGCTTTTGTACATGTAACTCTGGTGTTGAAAACTTAGTTTCCTAAGTTAAAACTACTGTTACTTAAGATGCCCTCTTCTCTTTCTAGCAAGTTTTTTTTTTTTTTTTACTACTAGTCAGCTGCAAGTATTGATTGGGGGAGGGGGGTACAAAAAGGTAACACTTAGTAAAAGGATGTTTCAAATTTCCATTAGTATTTTTAAGATCCCAAAGATGAAGCTAAAACTTCCTAATCTCTTTGATAAATTCAGCCATGAAAATACATCTGAATCCACCAGGATTGAAAAACATAAATATTTAAAAAAATATTTCAGGAATAAGATGCTTAATTTTATGTTGTGTATTTTAACCTCGTCTAGAACTATGATGAGCAAGCTCCTTTCCATGTCTCCTTACTAGGTTCTGTAAGTTAGTGAAGAAGATCTAAAACTTTCATTCTTACTTGAATTCAATATTTGTCATCTGCCTTCCATAACATAGACAATGCATCCATCTAGATAGAGTTTGGTCACCTTCTGTACAAAGATAACCTCTGCTTTATGTGTTTCTGTCTGTGCTCATCATGCTTTGTACATTGCTTTGTACATTACTTTGTACATAGCAGTTTAGCCAGCAGAAAGCTGGCTAAACTGCTATGTACATCTCTCAGGGTATAAATTCAATTCAAAAAACCCAAACAAAACCAAAAACTAATCAACCAAAAAAAAAAATCCAGAAATGAGATCTATGAATTTCTAAATGCACAAAACCCCAAATCAAACCATATTAAGATTTAACAGTGACTATTTACCAGTTAGATGTGCTAGATCAATCAAAGAAACCTGACTCTGTTTACCCACTTTACTGGTTGAGACTTTTACCCAATTATTCATTTTTTGCTTATCTTATAAAAAATCCTTAGACCATCGACATACAAATAGTTATTCCACTGATTTCTAATATTTCCACTTCAAATTTATTTAGCTCAATCATTTGGAAAATAATATTTTCACCTCTGCTATAACCCTCAAGCTTTTTTATTTTCCCCCAAAATGACTTGAGGAGTCCCAGACTGCCAGAGGAAGTCTGGAAATACTTTTCATTATAACCTCCTGAGGATTGTGTTTTCCTCTTGCCTGCCAACAGTCAAATATTACAGATTCATTTATCTGATATGAATAGCTCAAGTTGTGTCAAATCTGCTGAGTTTACCAATTAAGTCATCTTTAAGTTGCACATTGAATTGGGAACACCAGAGTTGCTATCTTCACCCCTCTGCTGTTCGTAGGCCGTAAACTGAACATAATTTGACCAATTTTCAGATAACTTCACATGAATCCAATAAGCACGCAAGGCATTTGGACCAGCTCTATTATGCAGCACATTTGAAATATGATGAACACCAGAACAGTCATCAGCAAAATCACTGAACAGTGTTCTTATCAACACATTCAGCCCAAAGATCTATTCCAACATTAGTATCCCACTATGAATAGTGAAAACAAACCAATAATTATTATTTATGGCAGTCATGAGCCAAAATGCATTTTGTTTTAAGTTACACATACCATTTAAATTGAACTAATTCTTTTTTTAAAACACACTCGTGGACCCAAATTTGAACTGAGTTACAGCTGTTAAACATGCTATTGGTTTTCATTGGAGGAGGGAAACCTAATAAGGAAGGGAAAAGGAAAAGTTCACCCTCTCTCATAATGGAATGTCTCCTTTGCCCACTATGCTACCGCTACTTCCATTCATATATCAGAATATCTGCGAAGATTTCAAATATCTGGACATCCCATGGTATTTCCTCACCTTCTTTAGAGATACACAGTGGCTTGTGTTATCCTGGCCCCTCTGTACCTATGCAGTTTCCTAAGAAATGAACTCATAGCCTGGCCTGTGTTGCTGCTGCCTTCTGGAATGCAATGTGAAGGTGCATGTTAACCTGAACATCTACACGCTGAAGTACAAAGACATCAGGGACAAGCTATCCTTGCAGGTGGCACTGAGTGTCTGCATCCATTTGTGGCATTTCCAGGTTGCAGAAAACCATTGGGGGCAGAAACAAAATCTTGATTACTTCTTTATTTTACTAGTTTCTAGTTAGCTGTGGGAAAAACACTCTCCCTGGTCTTTCTTGTCCTTTCACAGACAGTATTCTATACTCTTCCATAAGCTGTAGAAGTCTGTCTATTCACTAAGCAGGGACCCTAAAAAAACTTTCTTTCAATCCATAACACCACAGAGAACATTTTTTAGGGTTTCTAATTCTTACCTAATTTAGATTGAATCTATCCAAAGTAAACCGAGGGATTTAAATGGACTTAATTGTTACTTAAACTTGTGCAACTCACAGGGACCCCAGGAACCTTACCTTTTCCAGGAATTCTTACCTTAAAGTAACATTTTTTTTTTTCTTTAGTGACCTGGGGAATTGTTTTCTTCCATTATTAACTGTTGTAGCTGCTGATGGTCCTACTAGAGATTCCTGTTTGCCATGAAACTCACTGATATCGTTACATTTCTCTTAGGGAGGCAATAAATGTGATAAACTTAGTCTTTGCTAAACTTGCAAAAAAGTTCTGATCATTCTGCACAAATATGACAGGAATTAATTTCATTTTTCTTTTTATAAAGCCTGACTAATTGGTTAAATAATACAAAAATGTTCAGAGCTGTTAGTTTTAAACTTAGATACCTTTATTCAAGAGTCTGCCTCTAGTCAATCACACAGGTTTTATAATTCAGCTCTTTCTGGCTGAAAATATTTCAGTTTCCTTCCTTCCTTCCTTTCCTTCCTTCCTTCCTTCCTTCCTGAATTCCTGAATTCCCAAATTTCTGAATTCCTTCCTGAATTCCTGAATTCCTTCCTTCCTCTCTTTAAAATATTGTCCTTGGCAATAAGGTATTCTGAATGTCAAGAGATATTATATCGAGTAATTATAAAGAAATTGTAGACAATTAAAAGGAATTTGTATGAAAGCCAGTGTACAATAGCACTCTAGGAAACAATGCATTTTCAAGAGCTATGATCATAAAGAATTATCTTGCAATATCATAATAAGGTCTAGCACTGATACTGACCACTGGTGGATACTCAGAGCATTAAAATCAGGGACATGGTACCTGAACACAAGTCAGAATACCAGAATATTGGTTTCAAAATATTGGTACACCCTTTTTAGTGCATTCCCATAAATAAGGAAGGACAGCACCCACACAAGAAACTGCTCATCTTTGAGCTTAAACCTTGAGGAACATAAATTATTCTTGGTAGGTCATCTGAATGTTTTTCTGTGAAGTGCTTTCTCAGAAAGTTTATAAAACCTTTGTAAAGAGTTAATTGAAATGTCTCCATCAAGCATCATTGGAAGGATAGGGAAACACATGTTAGGAGAGATTAAAAGCAACAAATGTCATAACATGGCATTTATGTTAAAAATCAGACATAAAAGACAAATACCTTCCAATATTTTTCATTTAAAGCATCAATTGACCAAACAAGTACCTGAAAAACATAGTCCTCCAGAATCCAGAAACTGTTCCTAAAAAATTGCTCTCAATTTTAATATTAAAATAAAAATTCCAAATAAAGTTGTTTTAAAATGAAATTAAAAATTAGGACTTTTTTTACTACTAAACTTTGGTACAAAGATGAAAATCTTCATAAGTTATTCATGAAGTAAATTAAATATATATATTTAGATACAAATTATATTATTTATTAATCAAGTTGATAAAATATATATGCATTTATAAACACTACAAATGTAATTCTGAGAAGATGCACAAGTTTTCCGTGATGACTCTGCTAACAGTAATCACTTTATTCCTCTGTAGTTATAAAGAAACTGTGATGTCTTTTCTGGATCTCAGCTATCAGAGCATATGAACACCTTTCAATGTTTAATGATTTAAATTTCATAACACTGGTATGAGAAGAAAATGCTGTGCTTCTGTTACAGAGGAAGCGAGAAAAAATAGGGCATAACATCTTTTAAAAAGTGGCATGGCTTTGTTCCAGCCACCTGGAAATCCGTGGAGCAACCCCCCATCCTTTATAATGAGTAATCACTGGACCACACTTTGTCTCCCTGTCTTTGCTTAATGGCTGCATCTTTCTTAGACCCCGTCTCTCTCTGTGGGGAGGGTGGACCCCAGAATGTATGGGCATTGCCAGCCTGCTCAGGAGATAACCAGAGCCAGACATCAGCCTGAGCACCACCAGAGACAGATCTGCGCTGATAGGCACAAAAGGCAACACTTCTGCTGTGCCTGGCTAAATTGCAGCAGGGTCTGGCCCACAGTACTAATTTCTCACTTCCAAAAGAATGAAGAGGGCAGTAAATCTTTCAATGAAACTGGAAATAGCACAGGTCCCTTCTACATGATTGTGTGAAGTAGAAGTTCAAAGGTTATCCCTGAATCACAGCCTTGTATAAAATCAGCCTGCCACCATGTTAGCATCATATGGTAATGCTTTAAACACTTTACTTAAGCATTTCATTTAGGAAACAATTACTGTAAATTTTTTGTCTAACATAATTAATAGGTCAAGCAGCACTTATTAAGTCTTTAGGCATTAATTAACATTTAAAAATTATCACATATGACACATTAATTAGATATCAATCACTTATTAGAATTACTGACATTTAATAAGCATTTTAAATTATAAAAAATTCTCCTGCTATACATATCTTTCCAAAATACAAGTACTTGCAAATAGTACTTAAGGCATTTAATATGTTAAGACTTATTTTGTCCTTGTAATTATCACATGGAAAAATCATCTGCTCTGTATATGCTTTAGTAATAAATACATATCTGTATCTTTCCAGTTCACTAATGAATGGCACAAAAGGAATAAAATGCATAATATGCATATTAAAATAGTTTTTAAAGCACAATTGAAATTAACTGTATCTTTGTCCTCTTCCTGCGTCAGATTTGAACTCAAATTTTCCTCTGGTTCTACTGTCCTGTCCTGAGGAAAGAAATACAAATGTCCAAGTGTTAATTGCTGACCTCTATCACCCCTTAATTATGCATTCATGTATCTTCTTTGATATTCTCTTGAATAGATGTCTCCTTTTGCAAAGATCTTGCCATCAGACACTTCACAGATACAATCTCTCTCTTGACCTAATTGAACTCATTATCAGTTCATTTTTATAATACTAACTAGGTATTTGGGATGACATATAAAAACCCTACAGGGTGCCCAAATTTTACAAGACTAATGTCCATACTGGCAGCTTGACAAGAATCAGAGAGCTGTTTCTTCTGCACATACTTTTGCACGTATTTTCCTGCTAAAATATGCACTAAGCCGTAAGATATTAATATATTTGCAGCTTTGCTGAACAAATAGAAATCACTGTTTTTCACACACATTTCTTGTCTAACATTCATCTACGTGATTAATTATGGTGGGATTTTAGAATTGTAAATATAGAGAATTTCCCAGATTTTTCTGTGAATTTGCTTGAAACAATCCTTCTCTCTGGGAAGTAGTATGGCGGTAACCTGCAGCAGGGGGACATAGGGGGCTGTTAGCATGCACCTCCATGAGTTGGCAGCATCTTCATTTATCTGGCTTCCTCTCTTTTGCTCAGCGAGCAGCAGCATCTGGTTGTGCTTCACCCTGCTATCCACGAGAAGCTGCAGCCAGAGTCACAGAAGAATGTGACAGTCGATTCTGTAAGCTACACTTGCAATGTTTGAGACTTGACAGATCTGTAGCACACCTGTGATGGCTTATTTCGGCTAGCACACATAACAACAAGGAGTAAAAGCAAATTCTCCAGATGTTCTGGGAATATACATGCGAGTAACCATGCTGTCATCTTTCATTACATCTGTTAGATGGATTAAGATATGAAATGCAAGATATCATGCTATATTTTCACCTTTTCCTTGAAGTTTTAACCAAGTTTAAAGGTAATGAACTGTCTTCATGAAAGTAGTAGACAGCTGTGATAAGAGTAAGAATCAGACCAATTAGGAATGAAAACACTATAATTCCCTTTTTTTTTTTTTGCTGGTGGAACAGGAAAAGGCAGTTGACCTGAAGGCTTCAAGGAGACCTTTTAACACTAACTCTCACAACACGTTCTCAGGCATCTAAAGTAAACTATTTTCCTAGGATCTTTTAGTACTTTACAGGGAATGAGGTGCATCACCAATGACTAGTTCAAAGCAGAAACAAAACTCATTTCTTAGGTACAATCCATAGCCTTTAGTAAAATACCTTGACTCTCTATACAATGCACAAGGAGGATTAGATGGGATTCTGAACAGGCAGCATGCTGTGCAAGATTTATACAATGGAGAAGGTCAAGATTTAAATCCAGCACTTACGTCAGACCAGGTTTACAACTCAGAAACCTCTCCTGCACTAATGCAACGTGTCCCTCCTTTCAAAATAACAGGCACCTGCTCCTTGTAAAACATAGAGGTCAGGGCATGGTCTTTCTAGTGTTTAAGTGGGATTTAGACTGAAGAAATTAAAATCCAAGTAACTGGCTGTGAGGAATCTTTAAATTTTTTGTCACTGTGTTACTTTGCAGAATCAAATGTGGAATGCACTGGGCTAGAGAGCAAAAGTGGAATCCCAGTGACTGCTGAAGGATAGGCCATCTACCTCTTGATCCCATCCCCAAGGACTGTTACAGCACTATATAAATCAAAAAGTGAGCGAAGCCATAAAAAGGTCTTGCAGCCAAGATCAAAACTAATCTTTTAAAATTTTAGCCCCCTCTGAAATGTCACTTAGGGTGCTTGCTCTTTCCACTGCCATGCATCTGCTTGGCAGAACTCATTGCCTCTTGACATCAGAAGATCCCTATTTTCTCCTTTTTTTCAGCCTATGTTTAAGACTGATTTGTTTTCATTGACTTTTAACTGACATTAGCTAATTATTAACTCTGCAGGATAGATTAAATTTTAATTTTAATGTCATTGTAAAACACCATGAGCTGCCTCAGCATGATAAGATGCTATAAAAGTTTAAACTGTTGTTTTAAGTTAGCCACCTGTTCAAAACATTAAAAATCTACACATTTAAATCAATCACACTGCACTGGATGCCCCATCAAGACTAATGTTGATAAATTACACTCTTAGCTCTAGTAGATATAGTGTCATTATTCTTCAGAACAGTAATATATTGGACTTTATTTTGTAGAGTTTTAGTTGGGATTGCAGTGTCATTTTACAAAATCCTTAATACATTCCAATGTGTATTTTCCAATCTGCTAAATTACTCAGCGATTATCCTGGCTAAACAGTAACTTTGAGTTTCTGTCTGGGATGTGAGACATATGTCAAAGATGTATTGTTCCAAAAAGGAGTTCATCAAAGCACCCTGGGCCAAACCAGAAGAATTGGATAAGATGACAAAAACCCCTCTATCCATTCTGTCTCTGGACAAAACAGATGAATCTTCAGGCAGAAACAAACAAAATTTTTGTCTTTGGCATGGTATACAGACAGGAAAAAAATCACTTGTTCTGGATTTTCTACCTATAAAACAGCACTAATATTTTTCCATATCTATCTTGTCTCTTCACAGAGTAAGTTTACTTGTGTAAGTATTATATCTTATCAAAAGCAAGAGGGCTCTTTATACAGCCATTAAAGGAAAGTAACACATAAAGGCTGAATTTAGTAGACTTAGTTCTGCAGCTCTGGATCTGACTTTACTATCTCTTGTTCTTCTTGTGCTCAGAAAAGGTTTATAGGTAAGCCAAAGAACACAGATTTCATAATTTTATAATAACTGAAACAGTCTTCAGCAATCCTCCAGCTTAATGACCTCTTCATCTCATTCATTATTTTCATTTAGAGGAATATAAATTCTTTCTAACACCGTACAAAAAAAAAAAAAAGCTGCTGAGACAGGTGACAGCTGATTCTTGAGTCTCCCTTTGCAATATGCCCCTGCTGACTCCTAGTCTAGGAAGTCAGTGAACTACCCCCCAGAAAGATCAATTTTTAACTTTGTTATTGAGAAGGGCAAAAAGGTTAAAGAGGATTTAGCTGAATGTATGGGGCTTAGCATGGGTGTATCACCCATAACCATCTCGGACTGTGCTCTGCACACAATGTCTGCAAAAGAGTCTGTGCCCTGACAGTGATTAGCAGTATCAGTGGAGCTGCTGGGTGACAGAGGAACAGGGTGCCATACACAGGTCCTGAGATTAAGGGACACAAAGTGCCTTGCAGCGGTGCAGCTGAAAGGTTTGGTCAGGAGCACACTCCTGGTGTCGACATGGCACAGCACTACACCCTGCATGTCTGAAGGATCTCTGAGTTCCTGCTACATCCACAATGTGTAATTACTACTTTTATGAATTTTCAGTTCAAAGTGTTTAAAAAACCCGAAGTCTATGATACATGTGTCTGCCTCTGAGTGCTACTCTAACATTTTAACATCTGTGACTACATGTTGCGTGTCATGACATGTTCTAGGAGTTTTCCAAGTGCTGTGTTTCAGTGACCCAGAACTTGGCAAAGAAGAGATCAAGTGGGAGAGAAAATCAAATTATAGTGCCCATGCCTTGTCTCTAAGACTCTTATTTATCCAAATAATCCCTAATTCCAAAAATGTGTTAAATTAAGCTGTTAGATGATTTAAACAATGCCTAGATTGCAGGCAGGTGGTGATGTGGGGAATGGAAATTCTTAATATTTAAACACACTTTCTTCTTAGTAGAGAAAAGTCCTCTGAAACTTTGAAAAACTTATGGGTATCTCTCTTCACAAGTGTAATTTTTGCTCATCTCTTTCTGCTTGGAATTTTTTCAGTAACTTAGTAATGGAAAGCTAAATACAGTTTGACCTTTTTTTTTTATGCAGAGGAAGGTGGAGTATTTCTGTCCTAACATTTCTCTACAAAACAATTTTGTGTAAGCTACAAGAGCTACCACAACAAAGGGGATTATGGAGACCTGACATACTGTGTCATCTGTCATTTCTGACAAATGTAAATGCAAGAATAAAATCCTTGGTAGAAAATAAAACATATGAGTCAGGGTTGAGTGAAAGGGCATCAAAGGCTCTGGTTCCCGATGCTTTTTCTTTACATCTGTTGTTTTTCTATGATTTATCTGCATAGTGTAGTTTCTGTTAGAGGAAAATGCATTAAACAGCTGAAGAGAGGTGCGGCAGATATACTCCAATATCCCCAGGTCTGACCAGCAGTGGGGGTGCAGATGTGCTCTCAGCAGGCACACACCAAGCACACACACACACACACGTGTATATCTGTATATACACAGACAGGCACACAGATCAGACACACACACATCAGCCACAAAAACACAGACTCTAGAATGGCCTCATCCTTCTTCCTCTCTGGCAGAGCGAGATAGGGGTACACTGGAGACAGAATACACGTACATAGATACAATGTGGATCTTTTCAGCAGCTGGTGAGACTTCATGGGGTCCATGAACATTTACTCCACAGAGTGTCTGAGCCCAGCTGCTGACAACTGGATATTCAGGACCCTGAGGCTGCCGTGCTACTCCTTTTGCTGATATAGATAATTGCAGAAATACACACTATTGATGAAGACTTCTCTGGTCCCCATAGTGAGATCCCCTGTGCTCTAATTCATAGATATAAAGGCTCACCCTCAGAAATCAATCCATCCACTTCTTCCCAACTGCTTTGTCTTGACCATTGCTAGACATTCCACATTTACTTGCATGCGTGCACATGTTCCTTTTGCTGCATCACAGACATATTTGCGTCTCCTGGTCTGACTCCAGTTGATGAATGCACATCATCTTACATCCCTGTCCCCCTTCCCCATGCCCATATACACAGACTGAGTACAGAACCCTCACACACAAAATAATTAGAAAGGAATTTACAAGAAGATCGAATGAATCACAGTGCTTATGTGCAGGACATAGCCAGGCACACAAATAGCCCTTTTTATTCCCTTTGTTCTCTATTCACATTTTTTTCTTCCAAAGTCACCCTTTTGTTCCTTCTCATTCCTTTCCTTCTCCAAATATTCTATAATAAGTCCTGTGTCATGCTGAATTGCTTTTCACCCACAGGGAAACCTCTAGATTTCACACTCCTAGGTAACAACCCTACTAGCTTGAATGGTTATCCAAAGAGCTGCTCTGGTTTGATTTATTATCAGAAAGAGTTTGGCCTGAAGGACCAGGGAAGTGATTGTCCTTCTGTACTCAGCACTGGTGTACTGTGCTCTGTTTTGGGCCCTTCACTTCAAGAAATTCATTGAGGTGCTGGAGCAAACCCAGAGAGAGACAAAGAAGTTGGTGAAGGGAGTGAGTTATATGAAGAGTGGCTGAGGGAGTTGGAGCTGTTTAGACTGGAGACAAGAAGACTCATGGGTTTTCTACGACCACCTGAAAGGAGGTTGTAGCAGGGTGGAAATCAACTTCTCCCAAATAACCAGTGACAGGATGAGAAGTCCTACCCTCAAACTGCACCAAGGGAAGTTCACATTAGACTTCAGGAAAAATTTATTCATGCAAAGGGTTTTTAATCATTGGAATGAACTACTCAGGGAAATGATTGAGTCACCATGCCTGGAGGTTCAGGAAATGTTTGGATGAGGTACTTAGTTCCATGGTCTAGCTGACAAGATGATGGTCAAAGGTTGAACTTGATGATTTTGGATATCTTTTCCAACCTAAATTATTCCATGATTCTGTGATTCCAAATGACTCCTTGTGATGGATTCCATGTCCGTAAAATGGGGCTCAGGTTCTCCTGGGGCAGAACTGATCAGGGCCTCTGTGGAGTGTTTGTTCTCAGGAGTTGTTAGTTTGGATTACAGCTTGTCATTGTGTCTCCCAGTACTTCTCTGATTTCTGTAGATGAACCTTTGATGAGCCAATGGCCCCTGTGAGACACCTTGGAATAGTTCATCAGGGGGTTATTTGGGGTGCCCCTCCTGCCTTTGGGATTCTGAAGTCCTTTGTAAGTAGGCAGTTGGATTTTGTCACATAACCTAATAGTTTTAAACCCCTACCTTAACTTAATGATTGCTGAAGATCCTATAATCCCCTTTCAAAATCTCATTTGATTTAAACAAGTAGTTTCAGTCTCACTATTTAATGGGGAATAAGTTTACTCTCATTTTATGAAAAAGAGGCATTAATATCTTCCCAAGATATGAGAAAACCATTAAAGTGGTGACCAGAATTAAATTAATTTTTATAAGTGCACATTCAGAATGTATATAGTTTTTATCTTTTCAGTATCCAAGGATCGTGCTGCCTGAGTACTCTTAAATATAATTTTCTTGCTGGAGGTAATTTATGCCCAAGAAATTCTGCAGAGATGATAAGAAATGGCTACTTTCACCTTCCAGCAGTGATTCAAATGTGGTGGCTCGTTCTGTGCTCATCAAATGTACACCCTGAGCTCAGGCAGGTGGAGCATGCATACCTCTGATACCTGTGTGCAGTAAATATTCCCCCTTTGAACCTGTAGGACCCAGCAGAAATATTTCTCTCCATTCAGACTAAGGAAACATTTGCATCTGTGAAACAATTGACTCTGGATTTGCCAAACCTTTGGGCAATAAGTAACTCTTTATGTATGCACGCATTTCTCACCTGTCTTTCAGAAAATGTTCTGCCTAGTCCACAGGCAGAAGAATTTCCCACCCTCGTTGACATCTGGGCTTTTTTTGTTAGGTATGTTTGTACTGTTCCTTAATGATTTCACTTTAGGGTAATTGCTTTTTCCTTTGACAGACAAAGCCTTGGTCCTCTATATGGTGTACCCATTATCTTTAGAAAAGCACTCGGACTTTCAGAAGGTAAAAAGCAGAGAAGAAATTCGCTAAGAAATTTATGAAAAATAATAACTTAGCAATACCCATCTAAATAAGAGTTTGGGATGAGTAAAATCGTACATGTTTTCTATTGACATCTGCAGAAAAATACAGATATTGACACCTGCAAATAATTGTATGCTAAGCAGTAAACTTTGGAAGAACTTTTAGAAAACTATTCACAGTGAGTGCAAAGAAAGCCTAATATGTCTGTATTGCTTAACAAAATCCCTCTCTTATCTGGTCAGATTGTCGTCTGCTTCTTTTGCAGCAGCACACCAAAAGCCCAATAAATGAACCTACATTATCAAAGGGCACTAGAAAATTTCAAACACTTAAAATATAGAGAATGGAAAGTTTATAATGTGCACTACAAGTATAGGGAATGAAAAACTCTTCTATGGTAAAATTGTGTGTCTATCAAGGATAATGGTTTGGGGTAGTTTTTTTGATAGACCAGAAATTTCCGAATAATATTATAACTGTATAAAATTGAATTGGAAAAAAATGGTTGTTTCAAAGGTCACCTACCCTTAAAAGGAAGGTATGACTGTAGTCAAAGAACCAAAGGTCTTGCAAAGGTATCCAAAAGTAGTCTTTAACATCTGAAGGTGCAGTCGAAAGTTCTGCTTAGGCCACTTTAAAATATTTTCTCATTTAAGCCTTGGGTGAAACTCATCTGAGTGGATCTAGTACACAGGTTATTACCATGCTGTATGCTCTGTCTTGATATGTACTAAATCCTTTTTTTCTCTACGGTTAAAGAAATAAAATTGTAAATGAGATACATGAAATAAACTTTTCCACTCTATTCAGCACTGATAAGGGCTTCAGCCAGAGTACTCTTTCCAGTTTCAGGGAAGATAGTTAAAGGATAAAGGAAAACAGAAGAGAGCCCAGCAGACAGCCATAAGAATGCTATGGTCTCCATGAAAAATTTATATAAAAGGAAAGTTTTTTAAAGAAGAAAAAAAGAATGAATAGAAACACATAAAAGTATCTTCTCACTAAGGCATTTTTTCCTCATAGTCTCCATTGTGCTTCTTGGTCACTGGAACAGATAAATTGGCTTAATTTTTTGTGAAGAAATTTTAAATTAGAATTTAGCACTTTTTAAATGGTAAGGTTTTGTGCACAGAAATGGCTTTCCAAGGAAGATAATGGGAGCTCTTTTCTGAGCTTTTAAAAGTATAGTACCAAAAATATATCCCTTAATAGATACTTAAGGCAGTTTTGATTCTTGACAAATTCTTCTTATTAATTTTTTAAGGAAATTATCAGCTGGGTGTTTGAGGTCCTTATAATCCTCAGTTCTGTAGTTTGGTAAGTGATTATGTGGCTCTAGACAGTTTGAATGTAGGTTCCCAGTTGTAGCTGGACATATCTGCTAGGATGTCAGTGTGTTAAAGAGGAAAGTAGTGAGATCCCAACCTGAGACACATCAGGACTGTGTCCCAGCTGTGTATCAAGCCCCAGAAAATGAAAGAAGCAGAAGATAGACCTACAGCCTTTCTCTGTCTGCTGATTTTAAGGGACCCCAGACATTTTAGCTTAGACTAATTTCTGAAGGTAATATGAACCTTATATTTTCTAAGTTTAGCCATTTTCCTAGATTAATATCTTTGATAAAACTCCCCTTGTGAAGCTGAATAAATATACTGATTTCCCAGGATAACTGAGGAATGGTCATAGGTTACTTTTTTAGGACACTGACAGGCAGACTCAGAGGAATTATTTTCACAGAAAACCAGTGATGTGAGACTTCTTGATTTGAGAAAAGTTTATAAAATTGAAGACCTATGATTTCAGGAGGATAGAAAACTCTTAATATATATTTTTTTGTAAACCATGCAACATGTTCTTATCATGATGCTGTCTTGACTGCAGATGTTAGAAATGTGTAATATGAATGGTCATAGGCTATAGTATTTTAAGTTTCAACATTTGAAAAATGTTGAAAATGTTGCTCTATTTTTAGGGCTATCTCCATTCAGCTTTCTAAAATTTTTACCATAAAATAGCATTTTGATAATTAAATGTAATAAGGTGTGGATTTCAAGTATTTACTATAGCCTAAACTATCTGAATTTCAACAAAAAGTCCTCATAGTTAATTGAAAAATTGCCATAATTTAACTACTATGTGTCTGATAATATGCACACTTCACATAAAGATATTCAGTCATCAATTTTAGGTGACTCTACCTCACTTCTTTTTCAAAAGCAGCTTTCAAACAATACTAGTAATTGAGGTTTTGCTACTATATTGTCTTGGTAAACATATCCAACATTTTGAATGTACAGATACTTCATTTGAGAATCACTAAGCATGCCTACAGTTATCTAGATATCTCAAAAACTGAGACTAAGCTTTAAAAATGCAGGTAACTTTGGCTTCCAGGAATTCCTGTCAAAGGGACAAAGAGAAAACTATTTCTTCTTCTGAACAATGCAGGAAATTTTTGAGTCAGTTTTTCTAATGCTCTGGTACAGTGTGTCAGACAGTAATACCTGGAAACAAAGTAGTAACTCTCCAGAATGTACATGTAAACACCTCAGAGCCAGAGGAAAACTTTGAAAATGAAATAATAATTTCATTTTTCTTCCTAGTGCAGATTCTAGAAGAAATAGTAAATAAACCTAGAGTATATCCAAGATTTGTGCCAGTTTGCCTTATTACAAGAGTGTTAATTTCTGCCTTTAGAACAAATAAACCAAAAACTGACTTATAAGGGTAGCTGTGCAGTTCCCTTGACTGCATACAACATATGACTAGGATTAAAAATTAATTTACTGGTACAATTAAATCAGTCATGTAATTCAATATCTTCTCAATTGTTGCTTCAATTAGGTATATTCATACAGATAGTGGCCATCCCAGAGAAGCATTGTACATTGCTGTACATAAAATCTATCCTAGATACATATTGCACCAGCTGAAGTCTTAACACTCCAGTAATAGGCTTAAAATGGTAGTTAATTTTATATTTATATGCTTTCCCATGCAAGATTTCCTGAACAACTGCACTTCTGATAAAGAAATTTTGTTAATAGCTAATATTAACAAATCTTGAACTTCAGGAGAACACCGAAAGAAAATTTATGATGGGTGAAACATATCTTACGTTAGTTTTGTATTAAACATATGGAACATAAACGAAATTCTGCAGCCTCAAGATTAAAGGAATGTATAACTAGAAAGGACCTTTACTTAATATTTAATTCTTTGGTGTACATAATTACCTCTGATGTTACTTTAGAGGAAGACTGCCAGAAATTGCAAAGAATTCATGTGAACCAAAGGAATGATGGAGGAATTCCAGACTATTTTGATATTCTGAAACATTGTGTATGCTCGGCTGCCATTTTTATTCTCTTTTTTCTTTTTAAGTTCAGGCAGCTTTGTTACAGCTTTACACTTGTTGGTTTAGAACAACAAGGAGTATAAGCTATGAGGGTTTTCTAGATGTGTTTGTCCTTAAGATGCTGATTTCAGAATAATGGAATTCCATTGAAATCTGAGAGTTTAAACAGCATAAATATGGCTTAGAATACTCTGCATGTAGGACGAATGAACAGGAGGACAAATGTAACATCTCTGAACTGAGGTTCTCTGGTGTTCTTGCTGATAATGCAATGGAGTTCCTTTAGAGCGAGCTATTGAAGAGAATATGAACAAATATATTTTGATGACCCTTTGCTTCATGGCCAGCTAGTGTCAAATAATACAGCATACCAAACTAACACCAGCAAAGGTACTTTCACTCTAAGCCCACAGACATAAGTGAAAAGGTGATACCTGTAAAGGTTTTAAAGTCCAACCACATTCCTACACAAAAAATTCTTACATAAAAAGAGGCAAACATAAATCCTAAGTCTTGATGATATTTAGTATATTTTAGTTCTGTATGTCTCCCTGGATCTCTATTGACAAAATAAAAGTGCACAGATGAAAAATTACTAGAAAAAATGCAAATTACTAGCTATTAACATTCTCAGTGTCCAAGAGCATTCACAAGAAAAAAAAAATAATATGGTTTTCAGCATTAAACATTTTTCTTTAGGAGTTTTTTCTTCCTTTCTCTCCTAAACATCAACATACTGTACCAATTATTTTAAAAGCTGTTTCCCAGAATGTTCACTGCTATTTACTAACAAAGGTTACAGTTTTGATTTGCCCCCTCCTTAATTTCTTCAGAGGAAGCAATGTCAAATAACAGTTTAATGAGTATCCTGCTATCTGAGACCTTAGCCTAACCCAGGAGTGGTGCAAAACCAATTAGAAGTGTACATTTGCAAACTGGGTGCATACAAGCATGACCAACTCCTCCTTCCCCTTCCTCCCCCACCCCCAGGATTTCATTGTAAGTAAACTCAGTTTGAAAACAAGGCTTCAAGAATTTTTTGATTATATATGTGTTGCTAAAGTCTTAATATTGAAACTAATATTTTTCTCTGAGAACCCATGTTCTACCCCAAATGAGTCACTCCTTAAAGAACATACAATGTAAATATGCAAACAGATAATAATATGGAATTACTGTAGGATTATTTGGTTTTATTTTGTTTGGGGTTTTTTTTTTTCTCTCTTAATTTGCTAGAGGATTTAGCTATTTATTTATTCACATAAATCCTCCTGTGAGGCGTCCGAAAAGTTATAATGGTCAGACTAAAGCAAGCCACAGTTGAACACAGGTCAAGCACATAAGGTGTTCAGTTTTCCACACCTGGAAATCCCACTTGAAATGCCCAAATCTGTCCTGTTAAAGATCCAGGTGCTACTACTAATATTAGGTGCCACTACAAAAGAGCATGTGTCCTCTGCATATGTGTGTGATTTAACTCTGGACTTGCAGCTCACCCCCACACAACTGCTTGCTCATCCCCTACAGTGGAATGAAGGAGAAAATCAGAGGGGCAAAACTCATGGGTTGAGATAAAAAAATAATTTTAATAAGTAAAGCAATAGGCATGCACACAAACAAAGACGAACGAAGAATTCATTCACCATTTCCCATGGGCAGGCAGGCAGGCATTCAGGCATTCCCAAGAAAGAGGGCTTCTACTACATGTAATGGTGATGTGGAAAGACAAAGGTCATCACTCCAAACATCTACCCTTCCTCCTTCATCCCCCAGTTTTAATTACTAAGCATGATGCCATATGGTATGGAATAAACCTTTGGCCAGCTGCGTCATTGCCAGGTCACTGTCCAGGCTGTATCCCCCCCTCCCCAGCTCCTTGTGTATCACCATCCTTATTGCTGGAGGGGAAATGTGATAAACAAGAAATTGACATTGTGTAAGAAGTGTTCAGCAGTAGCTAAAACATCACTGCGTTATCAATACTGTTTTCATTACAAATCCAGATCATAGCACCATAGAAACTACTACAAATAAAATAACTATCCCATACAAAGTAGTACAAAATGTCAAGAATAACTATCAAAAATGGTAACAGATGACGATGGGCAGTCAATTGAGTAAAATCCATACCCATCTAAAAAGATAGACTGTAATAAAACAGGATACTGTAGTGTGAGAAAAAAAAAAGAATAATGAAATTTCAATCAGCTTTTACAATAAAAATATACTTTATAAGAATCATGTCAAGTAAAAGGATAGGCTTCTTCTTCCCCGTAACTTTTCTTTGGTGCAATATACTATATAATCTTTTATGTTAGAGTATCTCAATTCTAGAACAGATAACCTGCAGTGGTTTGTACTTCTGACACTTTACACTGCTTTTTAAGGAGAGAGAAAAAGAGAATTAAGCCAGGGAAAAGAACCTTGTAAAATTCAATGCTGCCACTGTTTAGCAAGGACATTCCTCCAGAATAAGTTTAGGGATTTGTATATGAACGGCCCCACTCTGAATGTTTCAGACTGTGATCTAAGCCAAAGAATCTATCACCAGCTGGCTTCAAAAGTCTCATGTCACACAGGTAAGAGTTATTTTATACTAAAACTACTACTAGTAAACAACCTGAGCAGGAGGGAATTCAAACAACAATCAAAGACACACCTTGGAAGAGTAAATTATAAATCGCCTTTGGGACTGCATTTGCAAGCACACACTTTTAGCAGTGTGTGAACTCCAGGGGTAACAGAGGACATTGAAGCTAAATTTGTGCTTGGAAGTGCAAGTATTGAAACAGATTGTTCTCTAATGCGTGAGGAAAAAAATGAGTCTTGGCAGTTCCTCAGTTCTTCACAACATGAAGCTAAAGGTCAATATTAGTAATAGTGAGGCAGCTAATACTGCTAAGAGCCAGTAAGTGGCCATAATGCACTTCAGTACACATAAAATAACCTCATGCATTCCATACAGGTATAATCAGCAGGTCCATTAAGTGGCATATTAAATATAAGCCATAAAACAAACAGAAGAACATCAACTCTTTAATTAAACAACAATCAAATCTTTAGGTCAAAATCATTGTCCATGTAATAAGACAAAGCGTCCTTTTTAATCAAAGTTCTCTTCCTTGTCATCCATGTTCCAGGGCAGAGTCCTCATTCTTACAGGCTCTCCTTCTGCAAGAGATGCAATTTGTTCCACAATCTTTCTTTTTTTTTCAGAATTGTTTCCAAGAATTTCTCCTGAAATAAGACTATTTTCTTTCGAAGAAACAGTAAGAGCTTGGCTGACCTGAACACTTCTCCTACCTTTCAGAATGCATCTCAGCATCTCAGGTTCAATATCAAGAAAATGTTCAATCTTAGATCTGATAATGGGTTGGAATTTTAGGGTTTTTTTTGGTTTTTGGTTTGTTTTTTTTTTTAACAATATCTGTGGTTTTTATTTTAGCAGTAACTTTCAGGCTAGCCTCAAGATTGGGAAGTGTAGGCTGTTATGCTCTCCTGCTTTTATAATGAGAGATCATTTGTCCAGACTTCTACTTACCCAAGAACACTGTCTGCATCATTAGTTTTTCCTTACTCTTGCTAATAATTTTTATTTCCAACTTACCTCACATCTGCCATTGTGTTACAGTGTAGGTTTTAAAACAATAAACAAAACCAAAAAAAGTGCTCAGGCACCTAAAGAAATACACCTTTTATTTCTCAGGCCCACTACATCAGCACAGTGTTAGCCCTATCCTTCCTACGTTGCAGGTTTCATTATTTAATGTCGTGTTCAAGGCAGAGAACAAATTCCATTCTCTAAGTTGTTTGTCAGCCCCATTGCAGGCATCTGTGATCACATCCAGTCAGATAGGTAACTTACATCCACTTGATAGCCCCTCATTTCAGACAGTCCAGAAATAGTGAATATTTGCTACTTAACACTTAGGTCAATAACAGTCTTTAAGTGCTTTTAATACTGGGGGGTTGTCTGGGGTGCCAAATATATAGACAGTGCCAGAAGGACTGAATAGCATCTCTGATTATCTGTTTCAGAATTTACAGTCTTTTTCTTCTGGTTGCCAATTAAAACAATCACTTAAGAACAGTGGCATATCATGCACCTCATTTTCATCAGCAGATACATAAGGAAGACTAGAAGGAATTATATTTTCTTGTAATGCTCTCACAAACTCCCATTCTCTATTAACAGTTAAGGGAGTTCAGAGGCTGGACGTTATTTCTGTGAATGCATGGGTTTGGTTGAGCTTGTGTGCCTTTTAGAAAATATTCCAATCACCTTCCTTTAATGCATTGTGATTTGCCTCTTCAAATTTTGTTGAGCTATCTAGGGCTTGCTGTACATTGTAATCTCCTCAGAAGAGAGAATATATATAGCTGTTGGGCCTACAGTGGTCCAAGCACATCAGGGAGCCACAGATATGTTTCAGTAACAATCCCACAGCCTTCTGCCTCTGCATGCACAAGTAAGTTCAGAAAGAAACATTTTGCTGTTGCTGAAAACTTCAGGGTCATAGTTGGCCTTGTCTCCTTAGGTCTGTAATATGAAGCCGAAAAAGAACCCTTTATATTAATGACAAACAAAAATTAATTCCATATATGAATGGCTTCTGAAAATTCACAGCAAATGCTGTAAATTCCAAATGATCACTTCACACGAAAGGTGGAATTCTCATCTTTAGGAGATCAGAACTACTTAATAATAATATAATGTGTTTTTAAGAAATTATTTAGCAGCACCATAAAAATGT
Organism: Petroica traversi; assembly: GCA_025920805.1. Classification (NCBI taxonomy): domain Eukaryota; kingdom Metazoa; phylum Chordata; class Aves; order Passeriformes; family Petroicidae; genus Petroica; species Petroica traversi. The sequence continues at coordinate 225,529 of JAHLSL010000023.1, forward strand.
AAGACCTAACTAATCAAACTCACAGGTTGCTAGCTCATAACCCATAGATTTTCTCAGGAACTCAAATAATTGTAAGCCATAGGCATAAGAAAGTTGACTGGAGTTCTTACTATTTGTTTCAGTGTTTTCAATTAACTTCAAATGATTCTCAATAAAACATAAAATGCAAAGTTACAGTATTTTTAAGAGCAAATATATTTTTAGAGAATGAAAAATCCTCTCTTGCACTTATTAATAAAGTAAGGTCACAGAGTCTATGCCACAGATTTATGTTCACATAACCCCCAAATATTTCCAGTCCAACTTATTGTTCAGAAGATAAGTGGGAAAATAGTAGATGAATTAACAATCCTACTTTTGTACTGACAGAAGAAGGGAGCAATTTTAAGGCTATGTTGTTCAGTAGAATCTCTTAAAGTGCCTGTTTTCATTGGTTGTAAAAGGATCTTGGGGTGACCAGCTCAGAGTCCACTGTCTGTGTTTGGTTACATGAGATTCAAACAGTGTTCTTTGTAAACTTTCCTCCTCTTCAAGAGAAAATTTTGTAGATGTTATGAGGAATTGCATTTAGGAGATTCTACTTTTCATTTACTGTTTCAAACTATAATGTTTAAATGATAATGACAGTTCCTTAAAGAATAATATAAACCAATACAGATAAATATATAAAGAGTATTTGGGACACATAATGGTTCAAGACCTTTAAATTAAATACCTTATCAGTATTGCCAGTTTTAACACAAATAAGCTAAGTATCTTAAATAAAAGATGATGTAAATAATCTGGAAAGAAATACATTCCAAACAAATAAGCTTATTCTGTCCAAAAGGGGGATTACATAATTTAAATCTCTCTTTAGATGATTAGTGTTCAAAGATTCAATTACCTGCCATGTTTTCTGTTTTCTATTCAATAACAGAATTGAAAGGGAAAAGACCTTTACAACAAAAATCTTGTTTCTGCCTATGTGATTTTACATGAAAATTTTTCATAAAAAACCAGTGGTTTTTTACTAGGTGTAAATAGACACGAGTAATCTATTAATATCGGATGTAAACTTCTTAGCATGTTCCAATGGCATAACCTTGTATTCATAGTATTTTCAAAGCTGCTGCTGAATCCTCTGAAGGATGGCCTAACTCCAAATAAAAGGTGTAAGAAAGATATATCAAAAACTGTACAGAAAATTGAAAATTCTCAGGACTACCTGGAAAACTATATTTTTTAGCTGAAATTCCAGCCTCTCTGAACTTCATGAGAGTTTTTTGATTTCTTATCTCGCTGGTGTAACAATACTGTATCTTGTATTTTGCAAAATCTACAATGGATATTCCTTTCCTTAGTTGAGCTGTAACAAAATTTTAATTGCGAGGAGATTCTTTTAATTTTTCCAGCTAAATGACAGGCATTCCCAAGTTTTATGAATTCTACTAATGAAAAAAAATCACACACTAATATTTCAACCGAGGTCAGTTTTATTTCAATCTTTCTGGTTAATATTGCTATGAGAAAGAAAAGCAAAAATCTAGGAGTCATTTAACAGTTATGACTGGTGTCACAGAACCAGAACATTTCTATCAGAAAGATCATCATGGCTTTGATTTATGATTTGCCTTTAGATGGTCTCAGTGAGAGTAATCAATTAAACTGTAATTTGAAATTCAATAACTTTGAGTCTTTTCACCAGAGTTACTAAGAACAGAAATATTTGTGTTGAAGGCCAAATATGTTAGTCCTCCTCTCCTCTCCTCTCCTCTCCTCTCCTCTCCTCTCCTCTCCTCTCCCCTCTCCAGCTGAAGACAAATTAGAGATTGTAAGCCACTTAGGAAACCCTGAGGAAATAACTTCCAAATTACAGACAGCAAAATCAACAGCCTAACTTTTCTCTAGAATTTTTTAAAATAAATTTAATGAGAGATGCACTAGAGAAGATATCTTAGGTACTTCCAAGAAAACTAACTTTCATTGTATGGATGATGTAATCAGGATCATTTAATATTCACCCATCATTTTATGGAAAGGTGTTTTTAAAGTGGTCTACGATAACCACTTTTCAGTTTGTCTTTTGGCACCTGATTCACCTGGAGGGAAGGTGACCTGTAATCTGTGGAGCTGACCAAGCTTTCAAAGGCAAGCTTGGCATATATCTATGCTCCAGATTAAAGGAGATTGTGGACAAATCCCTGGCCTGTTAATGCTCTAGAAGAAACATCCAAAACACATAATCAGATAATAAATATATATATTGAAAAAAAACCAACCCTTAGACCAAGTATAGCAATTTTTTTTCTTCACTGCCTGGGTCGTTATAATGTTGTATAATACTTTGCATTTGCTTTTTATATATATATCTCATATTTAAAAGAATCTTAAGTATTGAATATTTATTGAAATCATTATTCAATCTCATGGACTACCTTTTTTGTGTAAAATAAAATAAATGGATCAACTTCAAATAAATAAATATATCTATAGAGCAGAAAAAAGACACTTTTTGTAGATTATAAGTTATTAAGATTTAGTAAAGAATGTGAGAAATACAAGCACTGAGAAATGCCAGAATAATTTGGATATAAACTATATCGCTATGACAATTTGACTGTAATTTTTCTTGTCTAAAAGAAAAACCTGTTTTAAAAATCAGTTTATGAGCTCTTAAAACTAGAAGTAACTATACATATAATGTCATCAGACCTCCCACATAAAAAAAGGTAATAGATTTTTCTATGTGATCTTTCCATCAAGTCTGTACTTTTCATTTACCTAAACTACCACACAGGAATGCTTCAGGCAGCTGAGCTTAATACAGAAATAATGAATGACAATGGAATAAACTTATCTCTAGTTTAACTGAGATTTTCAACAGTCATGTCTAATATTCCATTTTGAAAGTGTCTAGCTTCTGCTTCCAGCCACATGACCTCATTATATGCACATAAATGAGACTTAATACTGCTACTTTCTGAAAATTCATCATGCAAACAATTAGTGAGCAAATTCATGTGACTTTTTTTTTGACAAATTAGCTAGAAAGACAATGATTTTCATTTAAACTGAATTTTGACAAAATATGTATCAAGGTTTCATCTACGATCAAAGGAATGAAGCAAATATGGTAAAAAGGTTTTTTGTCCCACCCTAAAATCAGTGTCAGGGGAAGTGACATTTTCTCTAAATAGTCTCTAGACCAGATGCTTAACTTTTAAAAGAGTAAAGATTAGTGAGACAATTAAAAACTGACTGGTGGAGAACCTGAGATATTTCAGAAACATCTGCACTGTTATTCATATTTGAATATCGTATTTGAACTCCTACAAAATAAGCCTTTATTATTGATCAGTATCTTTAGAGTGCTGACATCAAAACTGAAGATCCTTGTAATGAGCTCATTATCATGCTGTACTTATAAGAACACCACCTGTTTTTTCTCTGTGTATTAGTTATGCATCAAAAGATCAGTTTGCAGGCTTACCCACTGTGTCATGTTTGGATTCTATTTTCCCATAATAGGACAGTGATATTTCCAGAACATCCACTGCCTTCAAAAAAGGGTTTTATAAATGACTTAATCTTAGGCGTTCCCTAGTCAAAGAGAATAAAAAAATGCTGGCTTACAAATTAATCTCCTCCTGCAACAGTGAGAGAAGACATCTCTAAAACAAAATCACAAGCAGAAGTTACTCAGCTCTAAGCTTGTGTAATTTGAAACTGTTTCAGCCTAAGGTGATTGCACTGCTGAGCACCTGACAGGACTGCTCTGAGTGACTGGAAAGCAGCGTTGTCAACCAGAAACAGCAAAATCTATCATTGACACCTGCTTCAAGGAAGGAGTTTTAGTGGCTGGGGCACTTGATCAGAAACTTACACTGGACTTCCAAACATAATGAACCTACAAAAAGACCTCTTTACCTTCATCCAGCAGTCTTTTAGTCTCCCTAAGCTGATGATACTCATCAGCTCTTTCTACCATATTTACTTTTCATTAGACTTTCCAAATGAAAGAAGATAAAAGGCAACTAATTCTTCAGTGATATCCTTTCTTTACACAAGTAAAAAAAAAAACAAACAAACAAAGTACTTTGATAAAGACTGAAGACATAAATGTTAGAATAAATGGCGGAATATTTTTCCAAAACCTCAAAATAACATCTTTGCAATTCAACTGGAGTTTAGACACAAATTTCTAATTCAACAAGCAAAGTGCCTCTGGATGAATGGCTCTGTACAAACAAGTTTAGTACCTGCCAGTGCAATGATCAAATGGTTTAAGGTCTGATGTAGCAGTGAAAAGTTCATGTTCTATTACTTTATTTAAATATATATATGCCATATACAAATATTTTATATCATAATTATATTATGATTATATATATATATATATAATATACATATATTATATGTATATATGGAGAGAAAGAATTCACTTGCTACCACAAGTATATCAAGGATTTTGTTGATAAATGTGTTCATTTGTTCCTTAACATTCCTTTTGCTTCTCTAACACCTTTGTAAGTCTGGTATTTGCATAGCCATTTTCTAAAGGGAATGAACATCATAAAGGGGAGACATTCTTCATCCTAGAAGAAGTGTGAGTATTTCCACGCATGATCATGGGGTGAAAAGAATAGTTTTAACATTCTGGATGTGGTCTACAAGAGATAAGTGTGTAAATGCTGCTTTATAATGACATTCCCAAGAAAAAGTAGGATTTATACAAGTAGTCACTTGTATGGAGCTGTCTCTCCATAGAATGGCTTCTGTTTGCTGTGATGTTTAATATGAATGCTCTGTAAAGCTCATCTACGCAGAAGAGAAACCACCAAAGAGAATACCAAGGTTTCACCAAAAGGCAAAATCCCTCTATACTGTAATGAAGTGACAAACTGTGGATCTTATTAAAAAAATGCCATAGGACAAATTTTCAAGTTTAGCAAATATAAATTTAACAATATTAACGAATTTAGAAGCATGTGTCCTCAGATCTTGCCAAGCAGATCTAACCAAAATTAAATTTTCAATTAGGTACTTGTAGTTTGGCATTAAGAAACATTCATTCAGATGGCTACCAGTGATGCCCAACCATTCTGACACTTGGCTGCACTGAAAATTCAATCTAAGAAACATAAAAAAATAATTTATAAGGACTTTTTGCATACATATTTTCACACACATGGAAATCCAACTTAAGGTCCCTTACAATTAAGGGAATTAAATAGTCTGTGAGCATGAATGTTTGTGTCCTCTACACTCTTACCACATCTTTCTTTTATAATTTATTTCCTTCCTTTTTTAGTTTCTCTCATAATTTCCTCATTTTTCCTCAAATGCAAAAAAAATTGGCATATTTGCTCACAAATTCTTCATTTTTATGTCAAGTCCATACATATATTTCTTCTCTTACTCTTTTACTTTCACTGTAAAAAGAAAACAAAAATATGACTATAAAAATGTTTCATTTTCCCGATGCAAAATATTTAGACTCTTTCCACACTGAAATTCTATCAAAAAGTTTTGTTGAAACTGACACATTTTTTTAGATGCTAAAATTTCATCTGAATTGCTGCTTCTTTTTATAGAAAGCCGATCAGTAAAAAAAAAAAAACAAAAAACAAAAAAAGAAATAAAAAACCTCAACCAAAACCCACCAGGTCTCATATTTCCCAACAGCTACCTAATTTGCTTTCTCTTGATTATACTTTCTGTTTCTGAGCTCATAAATTTTTAATTCTGCCTGACACTCGCCCCACTGCAGCAAGGTGTATAACAGGACTCTTTTGCCCCAGCATAAGAGTTTTATATTCTGTAAACACAAAACCAAGCAATGTTCATAGGCATAATATCTTATATTTTGCCTATCAGCAAAATGGAAGCACTGAATCTCTACACCTACTTACATAGTCAATAACAAATCTTATAACATTTCTCTGGGTTTTTTTTTAAATTTTGGATTCTTCCAGTGGCACTGTCCTCTCCATTAATGGAACAGGTTGGGTCTCTATGAGCAGATACATCACAAACACACCTAGTGTAGAGATAGTTGATAAACTCTACCATTTATGTGTTAGATCTCTGACCAGTATTGTTTTGGCTTAGGCCACTTCATCCTTCTCCAAACTATTCACAGAATGGTTGGATGTTCACACAGAAAAGGATGCAACTATACCAATGCTCTGTCCTGTTGTCTGTTTTGGAAGCAAATAGAGATTTCAAAAGTTGGTCATGTCCAACCAAAATAAATCCATTGGCTTTAGCATTGAAGAACAATCCCTGGCACTGTTTAGTTGATTATTAACCTCTGAATCAACCTCCTGGGACACACACAGATGTTTTAGTTCATCTGCTCTGATGTTTGCAATTAATTATTTTTAAGGATACTCACTGAAACAGCATCAGGGCACTCTTACAAAGAGGCAGTGCATAAGTAAATAGATAACAGGTTAGCTGAACATGTTCATCACAGCCAAAGGAAGCTGAGAAAGGAAAAGTAGCTCAGAGGAAATGTTGGTCTACTGGAAGAAACAGGTTTTTGAATGAAAAATACTGAATTATATAACCTGATTTTAGGTTTTATTTTTTTCAGAGGCATTTGCACTTTCATAGCCAAAGTTTGGAATAAATATTTTTGTAGATTACTGTATGCAGCTGAAGTAGTAAAAAAATATATGTGATGTGTTAGTCCTCTTTCTGCAATATTAACTTGTTACCATAAAAGACAAAAAAAAATTACAGTGAAGAGTTGCACATTTTCTCAGCCAGATTTTTTTCAGAATATAACTATATATTTCAGAATATAACTATATATATAAAAGTGCAGATCATTCTGGATCTATGCAATTAAATTGGAAAAGTCATAATACAGATGAGAATCATGTTTCATCATAATGGAAAATAATACTTCATCAGTAACCTTTAAAGCAGAAAACCAGCAGTATTTCATAAAATAACTTTAAAGATGACTTTTAAGGTGTATACTCCTCACTCTAACTTAGAGTCCAACTAGTGCCCATAAAAGCCAAAGGAAAAGAGATCTGCATTGCTCCAAGCAAGGAGAATTTGATTCCTGAATTTCACAACACTTTCCCCTCTTATATTAAACTTAGTGTTTCTTTTGGTTCACTTTGTTTAAGCATACTCAGGATGCCTAAAGTTTTTTAGCTTTATATATTTATGCATTAACCTTCAAATAAATACTATGACGGAAATGCACTCAGGTCTGCAAGGATGTTACTTCATCTGACTTAAAACATTTTATAAACATTTTATTTTCCTCCTTCTTTCTCTCCTGCTTGGAAATATTTACTATTTACTTATGCTGTTTATTATCAGGTACTATAAATAGTGTTGAACAAATCAGACTGTTAAAAGTTGACATATACAACAAATGCAAATACATGTCTTTATGGAACCAGGTCCCTGATTCTCACCCAATCCTTAAAATTCTTAGGGTCACTAGCACCAAGGAAATACTCTAATTTTGAGATGCAAGACTGACATTTATTGCAACATTTTAAATATTATCTGAACATTTAAATTATTTCCTTAATATCAAATGGGTAAAGCAAATATAATGTCACATTTCTGTCAGAGAAAAAATATAATTTTCAGCACAACTTTCTTGTTTCCCATCTGTCAGCAATATATTCAGGATTTCAGCTGCACAGACTGCATGAAACACAGTAATTCCAATCTTCCACTGTAGCCTGGGCATTTTCAGATAGAAAACTATATGCAAAGCATATGAAAAGTATATACGATTTTCACATATTTTGCATCTATGTTAGCTACCTGAAGACCTTTAATGAAGAGAAAGAGGCATATTTTTTATCTCAGGAAGGAATGAATTGCATTAGAGGAATCTGCTTCTCTGCAGTGATTACAAAAGTAACCTCACTAACTACCTCTAGGGTGGATAGCGACACAGTAGATGCCAAGTTAGGTAAAGTAAATCCTTCCTGGAAGATAACAGGGAAATTTATATCCTGAATAAAATTATGAACTTCTACAAAAAGTCTTAATTTTATAAAATTTAACCTTTCTACAGTTATGATAGCATGAAGTAGATATATGGTTATTATTACTTATTAATCATTATTGATAATGAATTTCTGCAACTGGTGTATAAAAACGAGTCTGCAACAAGCCTAAAAAAATTCAGGATCTTCCTCTATTATGCAAATTTTTCTGTAATTTTACTTTTTTACAATGAAGAATTAGTAGAGGAAAACATATCATCAAAAATTCTAATCTAAACTAGTTGAGGCAGAGTGAAACTTCTCAGTGGAGACTACTACAAAAAGTCTAGATTACGCTAATTAAACCCACTTTTTTCCCCTCCTTCTTTCCCTTCTATTGATATCAACTATGTCTAGAACAAATGTCTGAAATTAAACAAGGAAATTTCTCTATTAGAAAAATGTCCCTTAAATTAGGATTATTGTTGTTATATATAGCAGTGAAGGAGAACAGATATGCTTATTTCTGTGTTTTAGTTTATGCTTCATTTGAGAGCTTACCTGCCTGAATCTCATCTTAGCTGCAATTATAGGTGCACGAGTCATAAGGATTATATTTGTAATTGAAAATATCATAGCGGAAACAGATTTTGTGTTGTAAAATGCAAACACCATGGTTGCTTCTGTGTTGAATTTTCATATGCAAAAATTCATTGTGTAAGTATATGTGAGATATATTAAATGCCAATCTTTTCCATATGTAAAATCTACCCACTTTCTCTATTATGTTCACATATGGTTAAGATTTATATAAGCCAAAGAAAGCTCCCAGTTAGCATTTCATTGGAAACTGCAGTACCTAACATCAGAACTGATCTGAATATAACCTCTGACCCAAAATCAGATAAATAAATCATGTGTAGGGTAAAAAACTACATCAGTTACAAACTCCAATCTGTTGAAAATTGTAGCCTTCTTCACTTTCCAACGAAGTTTTCAGCATTGTGCTGAGTTTTCTGATGAATATTGTTTCATACATGAATTTTCCATCACTCTACAAATACTGAATTTATCCTCCATCAAGTTAATTGTCAGTTTTCTAGTTTCAATCTATATTACTAATTGAAAAATTTCCTTTAATTTCTACACTTTAGTTTAACTTCCAATTTAGGTTCAAATAAGAGAAAGTAGCTCTAAAATATGTTAAATTCTGAAATTAGATTGAGAAGTCAGAGTCATGAGAGTCCAAGAACAACCTTTTTGGAAGACATCAAAATTTTTGTTTGTTCCAAACAGAAGCAAAACAATTTATAGGCTGGAAAACAGACAAAAGGCAAAAAACTGATATCACTGTCATTGGCAACCCTTTACTGGTAAATTTTTGGAACACATGCAGAAAGATACAAGGTAGGTAATTTACAGATGCTTTCCTAGAGTTTCCTTTCAGAATAAAGTTTATGAAAATCTCAAAATAATGGTTTAGAATTTTGTTATAATGGATGCCTATGGTTTGTTACTTGAAAATTCTCTTAGCCTCATTCTTGTTAAAATCAGAATAATTTCAAATTATTTAGCCTTGCACGCCTCTCGTTTTTAAGCTTATTTTCAGTAATTTCAGTTGGTGATTCATCTGGATTCACTTGGTTTATGTTGCTACCATTAAAACTTAGCATCAGTGCATTGCAATGGTGCTACTATGATACTTCATTCATATAAGTTTTCTACTAGCTTTAGCTTATGCTGTCCTAAACTAGCTAAAATAGCTAAAGCTTGAATAAAAGTCAATGCTAATCATAATGTCTTTAGCCCACATGTATTTTAACTGCTTAAATGAATCATATCATATTTTATCATAGTCTTATGAATCATATCATATTTTACTTATGTCTGTAAATAGTTCATTTGAGGATGGTTTAGGCCTACGTACTGCTGCTGTGCTGGTTCATACCTTTGGACAGGAAGGGTATACACTTGTGACTAACTGTAAGTAAGACATCTTCCTGCTGTATCAAGACCTCTTTCTCAAGAACTCTTACAGACTCTTTATTTACTTTCTTTTTTTTCCCTTAAGATGTGTTGCTTCTGCTTCTCATCTGAAATTTATACATGAAGTTTTATTGTCAGGGTCCATCTCTTTTTCCAGCTTGTACAGTACTCACCTGGTGTCCTCTCATGATTAGAGTTTTCAGGCACTTAGAGAAAATGTCTCTTTTTAGCTGCCAGCAGAACGATTTCTAAGTTAAATACAATTTTTAGACAATGCATAACAAGAGGACTTCTCAGTTACATTTTGTTCCTCTAGCCTGTGTTTAATGAGCAATTATTCACTTGCTATAGGATACAAAGGATAGAACATTCATGCAACAGATAAAAAAAAAAGTCTCTTTGAAAGCATACAATACTTAATGAAGTCTGTCTTTACAGGAGCTGTTATATATATATAGGAATTTCAAAAATATTACCTTTGTAAGGTTGCAAAATTATCAAGGTCTTTTTGTCCTGTACTAAATTGTGTACATACTCATCTACCAAGGGTTTGCCAAAACTTGAGCCTGACTTCTGCAGTCCTGAAAAAGATCAGCTTCTAGAGTCTAAAACAGTTGGTCATAGATCCATCATAACAAGGCATGACCTTGTCCAGTTGTAGAACAGATACATTTTCCTTCTGTAAGTGACACAAAAAGAATCAGTTTTGGATGGCCCACTTACAGAAGTTGTGCTGTTTCATCTTCAGCTGACCTTAAAACTCTGTCTGGATTTGTTTTGTTCTCCAGAAATATGCCTAGAATGGACAGTGTTGGTTATTGGCCTGTAGTCTGATTTTTTCAGATAGAGCCATCAGTCCGCTGTATTTCATGTGTTGTGTAACAAAGCTAAAATTAGGCACATATTTAATCTTAATTTCATTTTCCTACATAACTCTCAGTTGTTATTGACATGACAATTGTGTTTCATGAATGAGAATGCCTATGATTGCTATCATGAGTTCCAGTTAAATTTAGGTGGAAATTAAAGGTTTCTTTATTTCTTTGGTCATAAAACCTTCATTCTTATTTCCATAATAGAAATACCTAGCAATGGATTTTAATCATAAGAAAAAATTATAATCCACAAGAAAAAGAAATGTTTTCCACACATCACTAATAATGAAATTGAGAAAAAACAGCATAAAACAAAACATTAAAAAAATTATATTATGTGCAATTTCCAAATATGCTCTTAAATCTCTGTTAGTGTTCTCTGTTACCATGTGTCTGCCTTCCTCTGTTTAAATGCAACAAAAGTACCACACATTCGAAATGGATTTTGTCTTTTCCTTCTATTTTTTAAATTAAGTAGCTATTTAGTATTTTTATTCATCATTTGTAAATGATGAATGAATTTAATTTGATTGTGAATTTTTCTCTAAAAAAGGGCTAGTTTCTCTACTGCATATATATTTCATAAGTCTTTTTTGAAAATAAGTAATGGTTCTACTTTTGATAGTGGTATATTGCTGAGCCAATATTGTTATAGCAAAATAAAAATGGGATGAAGATAAAATTATTATTTTGGAGCTAATTATAATAACAGCTTACTGGAGACATGGATTACAGTTTATTGCTAAGCAAAAAACTACAAGCGCAATGAAAATTTCAAAGAACGCATCTTGGGATTTTCAGATGCCTTCTTGAAATGGAACTTTCTAATCACTGAAATACCTGATGTGTATGAGTAAATAGAGATTGAAGTAATATCCTTGGTGCTTTGCAGCTTGTTACAATCATCTTCTTCCTTGCAAATAGCATGTAAACTTCTGCCAGTCTGAATGGCTAAATCATTCTGACTCATGAGCACATGGAAAATACTGCATAAAAGAGCAAGATACTAGAAAATTTGGTTTCCAGTCATTTGCTGTTGATAGATTCTATACTGTGAAAGAAAACCACTTCAGTGGGATTTAAGTATTGTACTCATGAACAGGACTGGTGCTGAGTCACAAATGTTTCATCCCTTAGCATTGCATTCATTTGGTACAGTAGCCTGAAAGTCAAATACAATAATTCCACTTCATGGTTATGTGGTTCTTCATGGTAATAGGTTGTGTGTACAGCCACTAGTTTATAGCACCTTTATATAGGAGGTTTCTTGAGTGCAGGATTCACATTCTGATGCTAACTCTGGAGCCATAGCCACTTAATGATTTTAACATTATTATTATTATTATCCATCAGATTTTTTTATTGCTATTATCATTACTAGACTGATGGCTAATATGAGTGAACAAGAAAGCTGGTTCAGTGACATTCTTGCATTCTGACCTTATTAGTGCAGAAACCAATGATTACAGTCCCTGATGAGTCAACTGCTCTGCCTCAGTTCCTTAAACTAAAATTAAACTTTTCTGTGACATGTAAATTCTTATTATGTGCAAAGAAATAATAATAAAAAAGTATTAACAGATAAAGATATGAAAAGCATCCTGCTAGTTATCAGTAATTTTGAATATCAGACTAAATCTTGTTACCTGATTATTATCAGAAGACCAGTGCTATTATTTCCTTATCCTAGAAAGAGAATTGATATGAACAAGAAGGCCATCAGTGGAGATTATCATATTAGTATCATTTAATATGACTTCTTGGCGTTTCCTATCACTTTTCCTCCTTGAAGTCTGCAGAGATTTGAAGAAAGAATATTTTCTATCATCTATCTTACAGACAAAATAGGTCTCAAATTTTTGAAGGAAGTAATTAGAAATAAACACTATATGTATGTCTTAGAAGTTTTGTATCCATTTTTACCCTGATGATTTCCAAGTTTTAAAGATAGTACTAAAATAACTTATATATGTTTTTCCATTGAAGGTTAAATTTTATAGTATTAGAAACTTTTTAGATTCTTTAGCAGTTTAAAGAGAAGAATATATTTTTCTAAAAAGAATCAAGGGTATCAATGAAGATCTTGTCTTAAAAAGACACATATATTTATGCTATTGTTTCATTAAAATTCTCTTTGAGGTTCCATATTTTTCATCATTCAATTAAATGAACACCATTAGACAACATATCGAGAAAGTACAAATTGGTCAGTAGATAAATTCTTTTTTTTTCCCCATCCTCTTTGTTAAGCAACTAGAAAATTCTAATGCATAAAGCTGAGGTTTTATTCAGCCACAGATGACACTCCAGTTCCTGGGGAAGGACCTATGCCATCTATTGATACTTCCAGCTGCAATATATAACAGTATGAATATACAGACATCCCATTGCACAAGTATCCTTCCCTAGCTATACAATGTGACATCAGGGCAAAATTAGCATGCTCCTCCACATTATTATTTTCATTACAAAAACAGGTCTTTTTTATTTGAAATAGAAAACACATGTACTTCATTGTCCTTTCTACATGCTTCAGTCAGTCTGAATTGCAATTAGTAGACTGAACTTCAAAACTTTTGGCATGGATTAAGATTTTTTTTTTCAGTGAAGTATTTTATGGCTGTTGAGCATCTGATATATTTCAAACACTGCTTCTCACCAGCTCTGAATGTTGGGCTAAATAATAAATGTTCACAGAAACTGGCTCAATTATATGATTGCCAGAGGTAAATGAAGACTTCAGAATACGGCTTGCAATAAACAGGGTAAGCAAGTTCATTTTCCTCTCAACATAGTTGAGGGAACAGCATTAAGGTAACATTTCTAAGCTGCTTGGATTTTAAACCAGGCTCCTGGGTCTAAAGAAGAAGATTTATAACTAACAGTGTGAGGGACCCAAAGAGTTTGTGATTCCAGCAACCACTGAGATGTTATGTTGCAGAACAGAGCCCAGAGAGACTTTTCTTCTTCTCCTCTTTAATCAGGTCTCTGTTTTTCCCTAAGACAAAGTAAATAAAGTTACATTTCACTCTGTCCCCTGCAGGCAAGCCACACATGATATAAAAGCAACAGAGAGACACTCCGAGTTGTTTTCTTCTAACAATGAACTTACCGGTCTAAATTTACTGGAATAAGGTAAACAGTAGTATCCTCAAAGTTATATTTCATTCTCATTTTCTATTTCTTAGTAGCACTAATTCCCCCATCCTTAGTCTCCTTATGTTTTTAAAGGAAAAGACCAAATAGTATTTCTATGCTGAGACACAATAAAGCCACACACTGACTGGCTGTAAACAAGCTTCTCAGGGAGAAGGAAATAAAATGAAATGAGCCTGTTGAGTCCTACACTGCTGTGGCTCGATCATTTTCCGTGCCTAAACTAGCCTAAGTCTGATGACATTTGCAAATGAAGTGGAGGCAAAGGCTGCTGAAGAGCAAATTTCCCAGTCATATGGAAGCCACAAAGAAATTAGAAGTCAGTAATAAAATTGACAACTAAGAGAACTGCCCAGTTTCCATTTCCATGCGTAAGGCCACTGACACTGGAAAAGCCAAGTAACACTGAACTCATGATCTCAACAAGCTTTGGTCTGTGGATAACAAGCTGTTCTGAAAGGAAGAAATCATATACTGAAAAAATTATATAGGTTACTGCTCATCATCATTATAAATGACAGAAAAATCCATCTCACATAGAATCTGAATTTTGCATATTAATGGTTATTTCTTATGCTAATCGTATTTTTTTATGCTGTGTGGACAGAAAAATGGAAACGTATTTATAAAATCTGTCTTATGATAAGGTAATAGACTTAATTTTGAAAAATATTTATAAACTTCTAGTGAATGGGTGTGAGAAAATTTAGATTCTTGCAGTGATAAAGACTCTTCCTCTAGCTACTACATGAATGGGACAAATTACTCTTCCTTCAGCCAAGCATAATGTCTAGAAAAGGCACAGTCAAAATGAACTTGCCAAATTGTCTGAAGCCAGAAATTCTCATACAAGACTTTTGTTTCAACCTAGACTAAACCCAGAATTCTGGGGAAAGCCACCATTATAACTGCAGAGGATATAGAAGTAAATAGAAATAGGAGCATAGAATAGTGTCTGACATTATTCATTTCTTTAAGATCCTCATATGTTAGGTATTTGAAGGCAGTATTAGAGAAAAGGACCTATGTGTAGTAAAAAGCAGATGTCGGAGCAGTTGATTTAGACCTTGATTAATATGTTGTTCCCCAGAAATAAGATTGAGAAAAATATTGCTGGATGCTAGGCTGGACTATGGTCCCAGTTTCTTACTACATAAGAAAAAGATAAAAAGGAAGTTAATCACATTCTGAAAGCTGGCTCAGATAAGCAATATACTTAATATTTGAACATCTCAATCATAATCTGAGAAAAACATAATTAATCTACTGGCAAGTAAATGCTTTTGCCGAAAACAGAAAACTTCAGTCAATTGAAGGCATCTACTCATTTCCATACTTAGCTGATCAACTCATTAAACTGTCAGGAGAAAAACAGTAGTTTGATTCTGGCATTTGGATGTGACCACATCAAACTAACACTTACAGATAAAGGAAGAACTACTTTCGAGACAACCACAGAGGTTCCAGACCCAAGGAATGCCTTTGTGAGTCATGAATGTCCTGGGAATGTTTCAGTGGGTAGTAAATGATCTATTACAAATGTTGAGATGTGAAGATAACCTCACAACCTAGATGACTCCACTTTTTTTCATGAAACCAGGAAAGAACATCTGGTAAGAGTTAAAAGCAATTTTAAAGTGAGGAAAATTAGTGTTGTTTCATGAAACTTTGATCTTGTGGCTGATATTCTTGGCATGTCTCTAAAGCTTATTCTTGTGTTAAGGAATTGATGAGCCTTGTCAGCCTCCTAAATCCTGTTAGTTTTCAAACTAACTGACATAATGAACTCCAAAAGCAAAAATGCTAGTGGACAATCAGTTGTTGGTAGCTCTTGATAGTGGGTTGATAGTATGTGGAATATGATCTAGTATTGTCTTATTCTTGAAATGAACAAAACATGTCTTTTTATTAGTTTTGTATAAGTATTGGGTATCTTCAAAACATTGCAATATTTTGCAGTACATGTACATTTATGCAGAATGTCACCAGAACTGGAGATAATTATCAAGGTGAAACAGATTAGCTTCCCATATAGGTTTGGTGTAACTTTCAGGGGGAAATAGTGAAGCAGCACAATTTTTTTAGTGCATATTCAGCTGTAGATTTTAAAGAGCATGCCTGTTTTGAGGAAAGGTTAGGTATGAATTGCTTCAATATATTATCATACCAAGAAACAGCAAGTGCTCTAATGAATATGTAGGTGATGGTATTTCAGTGGCTTTGAATATTTTTTTCTCTTCTCTCAACCCACTATTGATCAATTGTAAATCCTAGCAAAATGTGTCCAGACTTCTCAAAGCATACTCTTTAATTCTGGCACAGAAGCTTTTGTCACCTTTAGACTTCTTTGTAAAAAATTGCTTGCCCCTCAAAATATCATTTGTCTCACTCCTCTCTAGACCTTGAAGTAGCTCACCTGCTTCACTTTAGAAGATTTCTGGGACATTTGTAATGCCAAGTGTGAGGTCACAAGAGGAACATAATTCTAACTGAGATTTGTAAAAAAATGCCAGCTTGACGCTCTGAGGGCACAGCAGGACATCCACTGAAGACACTATTTTAACTAGGAAGGATAACACTAAGAAGCTGGGATTCTCTGGTTTAGAAATGAGGGTTTTTTACACTTTTATAAAATCATAACATCATAGAATTGTTTGGTTTGGAAGGGACCTTAAAGTTCATCTAGTTTCAATTTCCGCTAGACACCTTCAACTAGACCAGGCTGCTCATTCAAAAGGTCCATTCAAACTGACCTTGAAGACTTTCAAAGATGAGGCATTCAGAACTTCTCTGGGCAACCTGCACCAGTGCCTTACCATACACACAGTGAAGAGTTACTTCCTCATATCTAATCTAAATCGATTCTATTTAAGTTTAAAGCCATTCTCCCTTGTCCTATAAGTACTGCCCTTGTAAAAGTCCTGGTCTCTTACAGACGCCCTTTAGGTACTGGAAGGCTGCTGTATAGTCTGCCTTCTTATGTTGGGGCCTCAGAGCTGAACAATGAACGCTGGAAGATACAGAGCTGAACATACTACTCATTTCTCATCTTTATTGCCTTATAGAGAAACACCATTGAACTCCCTAGAAGTTCACAGGAGCCACAGAGGAGCCACAGGAACCACTGCTATATGCAGCTTATATTTCATTGGTGTGCCTTTTGACACCATTCTTTCCCAACCTATACAGTCTGATCTGGCCTCCTGCGCAGTTTAAAAGATACATTACCTAGATATCTCTCACAAAACAGCATTTTTCCTTTTGATCTTTAGATTTCTTTAAATCTTCAATTTACAGAGTCACCATTGTATCAATTATATGTCTCACAAAAGAGGACAATCTTCAGAAATTTTATGCATACCTATCTGAGCAAATATTGATATAGTTTTTTGAGGGGTTTCCCCTCTTTTTCTTATGTTACTTTTACAGAAGCCTTAGGTAAAAATATTACTGGAAAAATTAATAAAGTTATTTTTTAAATAAATGTTTGCAAATATAATATCTTAAGCATAAGATGTAGTATATTCCCACTCACCAAGATACATAAGGCTTTAAAAGTCAAAAAATTATACATATTTAATTTTGCCTTTTTAGACTTTTAAACTTATCTACTAAATATTAAATATATTAGAAAAGTAACACCTTTTTACATTATACATATTATATATAACAAAAATAATGCCCAAAAATAACTGTTTAAGAGAATAATTTAGAATATTTCTTGATTTTTTTTTCAACCTTTTTAGTTAATTTGGACTATAGCCAGATGCTGCCTTACAGAACAGCTGGAGCTGTTAGGCAGATGACAGTTCCATAGTTGTTAGTTATCACCCCTCACTTGAAATGTGGTAACTGGATTCATGACTACTGCTGGCCCATTTCAGGCCAAATAAACCAGATTGTTTTAAGGAAGCAATGCAAGTCATTTAGGCAAATTTAATTTACTTGTACTGAACTGAACTAAGAATAAACCCAGAATTACATCCCATCTAATTCCACACAGTGCAAAACCAAAAATCACAGGAGTTCTACATAGATACTTGAGAAAGAAAACACCTCTAGAAGGTGATTCTTTCCATCTGAATCACTCCATGTAAATACTGCAATCTCTTTATCAACTATTGAGAAAGTCTGAGCTACAACTTTAGATTAAACAATCATTAGGGCATACAAGTTGATGCCTATAGTTAGATAGAATAAATTAAAGTCCTGAAGATTGCTTCACATATGAGGATAATATGCAAGATGTTTAGTGGATGAGGAGTAATTCCTTCTCAAACAATTGTAGATGTAGCAGGCAAGCTCTTTATAACTCATATATTGACTTTTCAATAGACCTCTAAGACAAAGTCATATTGTCACTGCTGGCAACCCATATTGAATGCTTGCTCTTAAAATACTTGTGCATTTACATCCCTTTTGGAAAGAATACCCAGATGTAAAATTTTGCTTTTGGAAGGGGTTGTGTGATTATTCATTTACTGTGCTTCCACTTTGTAGGATGCTGTCCTATTCTTCTGTGTAGTAAATCCATGCCACAAAGCAGTAAAAGGGAAAAGGTAAGACACATGCTCCTCGCTCCTGTTTACTTTCCTTTGATGACTTTAGGAGGAGTGGAAGGGCTAAATACTTAAACAAAATTGAAAGAGAACAATTTTAAGTGACTGGATCATGAAGATAATTACTTTTATTTATATTTGTTGCTATATTAATGTTGCCATTATTATTTAAAGTAGATTAAGTATGGCTACACCTTCACTGCAGAATTAGCTGAAACAATGAGGATTTGAGCATCTCATTTTAAGCAGAAACACTCAAGTTATTTAAGTGTTCACTGTCTCTATTGCAACAAAATTGTATCTTAGAAGATTTCTGTTACAATACCTGACTTTCTCTAGGCTTCTTCTAGTGAATATGGAAGTGCTTATTTGTCTTTATAGATCTGAGGGAAGAAAGCAACCTTATTGTGAGGAGTCTGTGAAGCTGTTTAGCAATGTCCTCAGTAAAAACTTATCATCTTGCTAGTTCAAGTAAGAACAGAGTCATTTTTACATCATTTCCCAAAGACAGCTACCTGCCAAAATGAAAAGACAAAGGTTTCATTGGTCTAGAGGAAAGCACCTAAGGTTGTGTATCTGTGACCTGCTGAGACAGTTAATATCTCATTGATATTAATGGAGATATAATGGAGAGCCTTGTTTTTCTGCCATTCCTTCTTCCAGTCTGAGTACTTGCTGTTCACCAATCCAAAGAAAGTTATTTATGTTTTTTGGTTGGCTGGATGGTTGGTTGGGGTTTTTGGTCATTTTTCTGCAAAATTTTCCAGTTTATCTGGATCACTGTCTTTCAGCCATAATTTTTCAGTGCAAGCAGAAGACAGTGTCAACATCAGAATGAAAAAAGAGAAGTTCAAGGAAGGGAAGGGAAGTTCAGGGGAGGGGTGGGGAAGGGAGGAAGAAAGGGGAGGGGAGGAAGAAAGGGGCAGGCTAATGCTTATGACCTGCTACTGTATCAATAAGTGTAGTGGCAACTCTGTAGAGGATTTCTTTTAAACACTCTCTTTTTTCTCTATTGAACTGTAAATAGATGAAATGGAAAATAATGCTAGAAAAGAAAGAGCATGATTATAGAAGTCTCAAAACAGGTATCTGTGTGCTACCTTTAGATATATTATTTTCACATTTTATTTCAGATGGATTTTGAACAGAAAACTTATCTTGGTTTTATGGGAAACGGAACAATTATCTTTCTATTAGAAGTTTAGTACACGAATAACACAAATTTCTTAGTAGAAGGTCTTATCAGACATTAATCTGTGTCAAAAGACAAGACAATGACAATTGTTAACTTTTAGGAAAATTACTTGAACATGAGAGAGAGAAAGGGTCATGACTCCTCCTGAATACTGACATTCCAACAAGTCTGAAAACATGTTACCTGTATTTGCAAGGGCAACCATAGATTTCAACCTTTCTTTTCCTCCACAGATCAACCATTTCTGTTCTGTCACATAAGTGTCAACTCATGTAATTAGGTGTAAAGAGGCATGTGGTGCTAATATGTAATACTGGCAGAGAATGAGGAATTCCTGGAAAAAAGTGACATTTTCAGGCTAATGCCAACTGTCCGCATAAACCTACCATTGCTTGACTTTTGTACTGACTTGTGAGTAGGCAAAATGCCATCTAAACAGACGTTCAAGACTTCAGAGAGGCAAAATACCATGTATGTATACTATGTATTTGCAGGGAGCACAGCTCCTATCAAAAATGTCAACTCATCCATCTGTCACAAAAATACCGCCCTGGAGTTTTGGGAATGAGCCTCAAATGACCCATCAATTATTTGGATTAGTTTCTAACAAGATTCTTCTTCAACAGAGAGAAAAATTTTGGCCTACTACCCCCTGTCTAGAATTACAGATAATCATTTTAACAAAGTCTTTAGTGTTTCTCATCTCTGCAAAGTTATACATGATAGAGCATGGTGGGTATGCACCTGCTGCAATGCCCTGCCAGCACATTTCATGCTTCAGCTTCCCACAAACTGGTTTCTAAAGTGATTAATGGAATTAAGACTGGGAAATATCATGCCTAAAGTAAAATGCAGCAGAAGTCACCTATTTTTATCAGGTTAGAAGACACAAACCAGCCTAATTATTACAATGGTTGCTATAGCTCAAATTTCAGATGCTAGGCCGAAGAATTTTACCCTGCTGAGGACAACACTGTGCAGAGCACTTGTTGACGCAAACACTGTTGCTCTGGAACCAAAGACAACATATCTCTCTCTGTGGAGCTCTCCCAAGTTAACTAACCCTGCTGAGTACCAGCCAATTAACTTGGGCCAATTACAGGGGTGGAAATATGCTGGAAAGTAAGTGGCCATGTCCAAAGAGAAAAGGCTTGAAAGACTGCAGAAAGGTAGAAAGTTGAAAGTTAACATTTTGTGCATGGGTTAGTGATGTGACATGCTGAGGTCTGATGGACCCGTGCCACACGTGGTCCCGCAGTGTCCCTCGTTTGGAGCCACTCAGGAGGTGCTTCACATGGCACCCACACAAACACGGGCACACCCCTGCAGAGGGACTCAGACAGCCACTGACACACTCTGAGGTGTCCCTGGAGACAAAGAGGAAGGAGGGACAACTGGCTCACAATTCCGAGACATTTTTTACCTCCAAGGGAGCAAAACCAAATGGCCGCAGGCGGAGGGTTTGTCCTGAGGAGCTGAGGGGCGGGCAGAGCATCACTGACCAATAGCCTGGGGGCTGGGGGTGGAGACAGGTGATTGACATAAGCAGGGACCAATGGGAGAGGGGGAGGAAAGGGGAGGGGAGAGAGGGTCAGGAGCCCATGGGATACTGAGAAGAAGGGAAGCAATGGGAAAGGGTTTGGGGTTGGGGGAGAGTGAATTTAGTCCCCACTACAGGTTATGAAATGGACTTGAAGAAGTGACAGCTATAGAATGGTTTCTCTTAGTTCAAAGAACTGAGTTTCAATGGCTGGGCTAAGAGCCAGAACCTGTCTGCAAGGACACAGCCAGTAGAAGAAAAAGATTTTCTAGTGCTCCTCCCCATTCCCCATTTTATTCTGCTTTTCCTAATCATGTTTACCACATTTAAACAAGCAAAAGAAATTCTCCCTAAACTCTTATTAGGCATGGAATGACCCATGAGCATACTCTCCAGCTTCCAAAACAGGTAGGCTGGAGGCATATTCTCTGTTGAGAAATGTGTCTGATTTGTGCTAAATCCAAACTTTACTAAGGCCATGGCAAGGTATCTGGCTATTCTGTTTGGCCTAAAGCATGTTAGAGACCTCTCTAACAGTTTAACAGCTCAGGAAATAAAGTTCCAATAGCCAGGAGATCTCTCTGGCAGGGGTTATGTTATCACTTCAAGAACATTTAAAGTTTTCTTTATTCAGAGTTATATATTCTATGTTTTAGCTAGTAAAAATAGAAAAAAAGTTCTGTTTGAGTATCATTCTGTCTTTGGGCTGAAGAAAATCTAAATATGTCTGCCCTCAAAACCCTGGCTGATTTTGAGTCCTGTCACCAAAGTCATACAATTATATTAATTTCAACACCTGCAGGTCGACAATCTGGTTGTGCAGCTGGTGGTGTTGACAGGAATTTGGCTTTCACAACCATGGGACCCACTTTGAGGGTGAAGGACTGGAGGAAGAAGAGGAGATGCTGCTTAAAAGTCAAGCCAAGATAATCTTTGCAAGAGGCTGTCCAAAGTGATGAGGAGAGCTTTAAACTAGAAACAACACAACTCATGGTAAAGTGCAGTAGAGTTCAATAATACTGGAAAGCAAAGGTTCAAAATGATGGAAACAAGGGAGATCTCAGAAATTATAGAATAGGATAAAAGGAAATTCACCTCAGGCATATGCCGTCTGGGAAAGAAGCATTAGAAAGTGGAGGTGTGCGAATGAGTGAAGGTTGATTAAAGACTTGGTATGTGAGCTTGCAGCCCCGAAAGCCAAATATATCCTGGGCTGCATCAAAAGCAGCATGGCCAGCAAGTCAAAGGAGGTGATTCTGCTCCTCTGCTCTGCTCTTGTGAGATCCCAACATATCTGTATCCACCAACATAAGAAGGATGTGGAACTGTTGGAGTGGGTCCAGAGGAGGGTCACTAAATTGTTAAGAGGACTGGAGAACCTCCTCTATGAAGACAAACTGAGGAAGTTGAGGCTGTCAGGATGGAGAAGAGAAGGTGGCATCGAGACCTCCAAAGGGGCCTGAAGGGAAGCTGGAGAAGGGCACTACCTCAGGAATTGCAGTGATAGGACAAGGAGCAACAGGTACAAATTGAAAGAGGGGAAATTT
Source organism: Petroica traversi (assembly GCA_025920805.1). Classification (NCBI taxonomy): domain Eukaryota; kingdom Metazoa; phylum Chordata; class Aves; order Passeriformes; family Petroicidae; genus Petroica; species Petroica traversi. The sequence continues at coordinate 248,339 of JAHLSL010000023.1, forward strand.
GGGTGAGGTATTTTGGAAGAACTTTTTACTGTGAGGGTGGTGAGACACCAGAACAGGTTGCCCAGGGAGGCTGTGTATTCCCCAACTCTGGCAGCATTCAAAGCCAGGTTGGACGAGGCATTGAGCAGCTTGGTCTACTGGGAGGTGTCCCTACCCATGGCAGGGTGACTTGAGACTGGACAATCTTTAAGGCCAAATGCAACCCCTTAACATTCTATGATTCTGTGAGTTAACAAAGCCATGACATTATTGAGATAACTGACACAAAAACTCAGATTTAGAAGCATTCATTTTTCTCTAATGAATATAGACGCAGCTCAGAAAATTATGTCTCACTTCAATATTACTATTTAGAGATAAAACCCATTGTTGCTTTTAGAGAATTTTTACTTTTCTCCAGCACCTGATTTTTAGTGTGCTGAATATCCAGCTTCCCTAAAATCTTAAGTTGATTGATATAAAAAGGTTTCTTAATTTTAAAAATAATAAGAAAAAAATACTTCCTCATTCCTATATAAAATATGGATTGATATTGAAAAATAATGGTCTTTTCACCACAGAGCACATACAAACACACACATGTGCAATGAATACAGCTATTGATACCAACAAATGGATGAAAAAGAATTCATTCAAAACTACTGTAGGCTCAGTTCTTATGAGGCAAGAGGTTAATCTGTCTGTCTATATATCTGTTTTGTAACTCAGATGTCAGTCATGTTTACCCTGCTGAAAAGAGCAGAGCTGCAGCTGAGATGAGTCCAAAGAACCCAACAAGACTCTGACCCCAAATATCTTCAGCTTGTCTGGTTTTTCAGCACTGAGAGCAATAAAACTATCAAGAGAGAGAATCCTATCATATGCACAGAGATGAATTGAAAATAGATAATTGATAGATAGATATTGAAAAATAATAATTGTATGACTGTATAATTGATGGTTACACATTCTTCTAAATATAATATTTTTATTTCTATTTTTAAAGTACCATAAGATATCAAAAAGTCATGCATAAAAAAAAAACCTGAGAAAGAGGTTAGCTCTGTACTCTCTGACTTTGACTTAACACACTTGAAAATCAACAGATAAAAGGGAGCAAATTGCTAGGGATTCACAGCGAAGTTTTCAGAGAGAAAAGCAATTGGAGAATGAAAGTGAGACCTTTAATAGTAGTTCTTAACTTGGGCATGGGGATTCGAGAAAGAGAAAGAGAGGCGATTTCTGAGACCCAATTATGTGACTGCAACTTGAACTGCATGTGTAAGTGAAGAGGGAAGCACTTCTGTCTTTAAAGAGCAGGCATAATATTTTCTCTGATGCCGACTTCACTAAACAAGGCAGTACTGTGGCATTTCAATGTCAAACTGCCTACGTGCATTTGAGATGTACAACAAGAAGGAAGAAGAAGGCTTCAACAAGATTTCATTTGGATGCTGAGTTAGAATTTTCATAAGATACTAGGCTATTCCAAAACACTTTACACTCACACATAGTTTCTGTGAAGAATGAGACTTAAGAGCAGACAAAAATAAAGGAGTTCTCCACCTCTCTGAACACACAGTTTGGCATTCCTTTCAGAAAAAGAGAGAAAATATGGGAAAAATAAAACCAAAAATATTAGTCTTGCAAAATGGGTCTCTTTGCATTAAAGAAATAGCCTACTTTAAAAAAATAAAAGATTAAGACCTCAGGCTTAGATAAAGGCAGTTTTTATACAAAACTTTTAGAATATAATACAATCTCCACATTTGTGTGATCATTATGGGATTGTGTAAAAGAATATTAAAAAAAAACAAAAACCTTCTTTTTTTCTTCTGACTTCAATCTCTAAATGTACCCTCCTTTTTTATTTTCCTTTTTCCTGTTGTTTTTTTTTTTTTTTTTCTGAGGGGAGTGGGGGTGTTTTGTTTTGTTTGTTGGTTTGGTTTGGTGTTTTATTTTGTTTTTATTTTTGTATGTGTATGTGTGTGTGAAGAAATTAGAAAAATTACAAAACTAAAGCAAGGTGCTTATTCACACCACTTCAGAAATGTGGCTGTTTTCCCTGTAATTATAATCTTACCTACACATTTATTCTTGGCCAATGACAAAAATCATGATACTGACATCCATCATATAGAGATGGACCTTTGATCCAATGACATACTTCTTTTTTATGTTCTTGCTGTAGCCATGTATTTTATGGTGATAACCACTCTCTTCGGTATATCAAGAACACTTGTAATTCCTAACTGGCCTCTAATGGTTTCCAAGGGGGGTGGAAGTGAATATTCAAAGCTACAGTAAAGGCCAAAGTGTTCAAAATTTCAGTGCAGAATTTTAAGCATACTTTTATACAATACTTGACCAAGTTTAAAAAAAAATCAAATTTAATCTTTTGGAATACAAAGAAATACTTATGTATATCCAGACTAATAACTTCCTCAAAAGAAGCCAAACCCATGAAACCCAGAAATTACCTGGATCATTGACATTAGCACACCATTTGGTACTTCCAGTAATAGCAACACAACAAAACTCAGGCAACCACTCCTAATAACAATAACTTTTAATAAATTTTTTAGCAGAGAAAAAACGTTGAGTTTCTGCATTACTTGATGTATCTTACTTGATGTGTAGAACAATAATAAAAAGAGAAGTTTTAAACATATCACCAGAGGCACTAAGCAAAGATGCTAAGGAGGTGAGAGAAAGGGGTATAGAAGAGATACGTCTTCAGTTTAATGTAATTAAGCATAAAGGAATTAACAGAGTCAGTGATATATTGAATCCTATTACCTGTGTCAATTCTAATATTTGTTTTGTAGGGATTTCAACAGAAAATTTTACAATTATTTTATTCTCTTTGTGTGCATGTGCACGTGAATACACAGGCATAAAACACCGAGGGAGTCTAGGAGAACAATATTATACAAAGTAAGACATTTGTTGGTTATTCATTATTAATATAACACAAGACAAGAATATCTTGGTGCTAGATGTTGGAAGAAAAAAGGGGCATTAGTCTTGTACACTGCTTGCCACAAGGAAATTTCAGTGGGGTTATGACAAGAACAAAACTGCACCACTCAGTGACATGCAATCAAAACCTTATTTGCTCAGCAGGATGGGCATAGTGACTGAATAGCAACCTTGTAATCTAAGATTTGTGTTCTAAGATGAGCACACACACACACACACACGGACACACACACATTTCACGCTGTCACTGCTCAAGGTTTCAGCTCCTCTAGGTTTGTTCATCATGAATTCATGATGCCCACTTCTGGCTAGCAGCCAAGGAAATCCCTGCTAAGGACACCATGCAGGCACAGTATACGCGCTGCTGAGAAGCAAACCTGCTGTTATTGCATAGTGTAATGCCAGCTGGATGCACATCATCAGCCATTAGCACAAGAAGTAAATATGGCTCAAGAAGATTTTATTGACTTTTTATCAAGGTCTGATGGGGATGGACCCCATTACCCTCAAGCTGCTCTTTCCCATTCCTAAATATTAAAGATAAACAATTCATTATCAGCAACTTACCCAAGCTAATAATTCCTATTGTTAAGATACGATTATTAGGGTTATTAAAGAGATGCTTCTTCCCAAATCAAGGTGAAAAAAAGACAATATGACAAAGTCAATAGCAAGGATTTTATTTAACATTAGGAAGGACAGTAGACGTTTTAGACTGTCTTTTGCAACACTGTGGGCTTGTTGCAACAATGTGGATCATGTCAAATAATGTTAATATTTTTGTCATACTGGTCAATCAGATAGCTATGGTATTTTAAATTTTAAAAATTTCACATATATTTATCTCCAGTAGTCACTCAGATTAATTTAAAAAGAAAATTTTAACTTTGACATCATCTTTAGAATTTAAAGTTGTCAGCTTTTATTTGAAGAGCAGTGTTAAATCTCAAGACTCTTAATGATGTAAGACTGTTTTACTGAAAATATTGTCACATGTTTTCAGGGGTTCTGTGGCTGTAGAAAGACATAGGTATGCCTATATATTTTCACTAATGAAATACTCTTTAGGTTTATATAAAATCTTACTGCAGTCAGGTATGTAAAATCATCTAATCATAGAAAGATTTCAGCAAAAGGGACATGAAAGATCTAGTTCTAACACCTCTGCCGTGGACAAGGACACATTCCACTAGACCATCCAACTCAAAGACCCATCCAGCCTGGCTTTGAACACTTTCAAGTATGGGGTAACCACAGCTTCTCTGGAAAACCTCTTCCAGTGCCTCGCTTCATCACAGACTTTCTTCCTAACATCTAACCTATTCCCTTTTAATTTAAAGCCATTCACTCTTGTCCTATCTCTTCAGGCCTTGCTAAAAATTGTATTGAATGACTAATTGGATTATAAGAAATTGAAAAAGATGTTTGAAGCTAAATGACCAAAATTATTGCTCTGAATAACTGCAGGATGTCTTATTACATTTTTTTTCTCCTTTGACAAAGATTCCTCTCTAAAGTGGTTAGTATTTCAGTTTCCCAATATCCAGTAATTGTTGGCTTTCTAAATTTCTGTATGGAAAAGTTATTTTACATTTCAATCTTATCTTTGTCCCTTCAGTGCCAATATCAACCCATGTTAAGTGTCTGAATAAACAGAGGCAATATACCATTCTACTCTGCCTTACCGTGGCTACTATTTAATTTATTTGATAGAATTTTTGGGTGATAAAATGACTTCTGTGTCCCCTTTATTCTCCTTTGCAATACATTTTGGACTACACAGACAAAGTAGCTCAATTCCATTGCTTTCTCTACTTACCCATTACTTTTATTGTTTGTGAGTTATGTTACTGTTTCGAACGCTGAATCCTTTAAGGCTGAGCCCAATAGATATTATCCTCAGCTACCACAAGAAGTTTTGACAATACATCATGTAGGTTTCTTGGTAGCCTAAAACTTACTTTCACTTGTGGACAAATACACTCCTTCTAATTCCTAGGGCTTAACCTAGAAGGGGTGAAATGCACTGCATTTCAAAATGTTATTTTCCAACTAAAAGTAAAACAAATTCTGAAAGTTAGGACTGTATTTTGGCAAAAAATGAAAGCAAATACATTAAACATTGATTGAAATAACAGAAGATTGCAGTCCATTATGCCCAAAGTCATTCTCTAGGTAAAAAAATGTGCTTCATACTAAAACCATTTATTTTTCATGTCTTATAATAAGCAAGCTCTAAGCACAGTTCACTGTGTGATAGATTTCCTTCTACAGAGTTTAGCCTTCCTTAGTCCAAACCCGTAGACAGAATTCCTTCAAGAAATTTATCAGCAAGGGCCAATGACAGAGAGGTCACAACTACTGATACTTTTCATGCATTTTTACATAGAAAATTGCCCTCTGAAAAAAGAAGACGTGGAACATACAGGAAACTCCAAGAAAACATTAATTTACCCAGAAAAAGGGGTTATACTGAGAGTGATAGAGGAGCTCCTATCACTTCTATCAGAATCTAATTCCTAAATTTGTATAGAAAAAAAGGTTAAAAACTAGTGGTTTACCAAGAGGTGATCGTATAAGATTTTGTAGTAGTGCACTAACTTATCTAGTACACGGAAAAATAAGAAAACACACATGGTAAATTTGCATTAATTCATAGTTCTTTTCACTGTTCAACCTTTCCTTTCATTGAATTCTAGAGGGAAGAAAAATGTAGAAACATATCTAATAACACATTATGGGACTGGCTTCTGGACAGTGTGACTAATAGAATAGTACTTTATGAAATTTCTGGAAAATTATCAATTAGACAAAAGGAATATTCTGAACAAAGTTATTGCAGTGTTGTTCTGCACTTGATTACTTCAAGGCACTGGTTTAGGAATAGCTGTTCATCTGATTTTTGGTTTTGAATATCTAAGATGTTAGTCATACAAATGGAACAAATCCTCACTGAAACTCAAGTTTTAAGTAACAAAATATACACATTTATTGCTTAACTACTGTCTCTGCTGTTACTTCTCAGCTCTGATTAATTTCCAACATCTGAGGAGTAATGTTGATTACATGTGCACTATAGCACTGTTTATGCCCATCTGAGAAGGACAGTTCGTTGCCAAAGCAGTAAACCCACGTTTAACCAAATAATTAAAGCTCAAGAACTAACTAAACTCAAGGTCATATGACCAGGCATAGCTGTTTGCTAAGTGAACATCTACCTCTGAGCTGCCTATTTCTCCCTGTCAGAATTACTAACTCAGAGACAGGTAGTAAGAGTAAGCATAAGATTCAGTCCTTGGCACCCAAAGAGTTATGTTATGAATAAACAGAATAAACAGCACTACGAGGGGAGAAACAGTGTAAACAACTTAATCTTGGAGTCAGGAGTTTGACAGAAGTCTCTGAAGTCAGGAATTTAGTGTCCTGCTTTTGTGCCCACACTGCTTGTACTTTACTGTCAAGAAAAAAAAAACCAAACGATTTTTTTAAACATAAACATATATATACACACACCACAGGCATGTGTATAATAGCATGAAACACACAGACACAGATACACACAATAAACATACAGATATATTTTTAAGTAGACTCCTCTCTGTAGCAGCTGTTGATACAACAGTTAATCAAAAACTGGGATCTGGACAAACATATCCTGATACCATCTAAATTTAAGCCATGGTCCTCGTACTGCAGGACTGAAGGGAAGGGGAGGAGGTAGAACATACTGCAAAGTTATGGGCAGATGCTGCTTCAACATATTATCTTCTTCAGTTTTTAGTGAGAAAACAGAGAAATTAAAAGTACTGAGGAGGAGAGCCAATTTTTTAAAAATTACATATATTGACTCATACAAAAGTCAAAGTCTAACACTTCCTGGGTTGTCCTAGTAACAGGAGCAAAAGTTGCAGTAGTATGCCATTGTCAGATTATTTTCAATAAAAGGATAATTCATTATATAGTTGTTATCTCTCTTGAAATCTCCTTTTCATTACTTAACTGATCTAACTATTCATAAAAGTGTCTAAAACTTAGAAAGCGTCTACACATTTATCTAAGTTACAGCAGCTGAATCTCACCTGTGGGTGGGAGTCCCAGTTTTGACTCAATAGAGATAAAGAGATACTTCCATAACAAAGTTCTTCTTAGCTATCTTGTGTGAGATATCTGGGGAGAGCGAACTCTTTTGTATTCTTTTTTACAGAAAAAAAAGTGAGAAACTGATTGGAGAAGATGCTAAGTTGCTACATGTTGCAATGGTTCTTTCTTTATTTTTTTTAAACGTGGCTTCTATTGTTTTAGTTCTGCCTACACAAAAGAAACATTAGAGTGTTCTCTCACTTAGACTCAGTGAAGGTAATTTCACATATCAACTGTAAACAGATTTGTGATTGATGGCAGACATTAATATCCTCTAACATGGAATTATATACACAGATACATGCACGTGTTTTATTTAGGGACATTAATCTAAGTGGTTCAAGGACAGTGTTTCTTTATCAGGTTTTCATAAAACAATTAATTGATGTAAATTTGCCTTCTGTTCTGCACCATGTGGATTTGAAGGTTCATAAGATTCAATACCGGAACTCAATAATGAAAGTTAATTTCACGATTTCATAATCTATAACTGGAGGTTGTGTATTCATCAACCCAACTCTAGAGTTCCTGGGCTATTTTGAATAACTAATGTGGAATAAATCTTACCTTTATCAGAATATTATACTCAGAAGGGATTGGAAAGCTAGAAATCTGAGTTTTAAATGTTTGTGACCCATCTGTTTCGTATTCACTTTTTGAAATTCAGTACATAGAGCCTGATACTTTGTCAGGCAGTTTATGCACAGCATAGGTTTATAAAGATCCACAGATGCTGCATATCTCACTTTCCCCCTTCAAGCCTATTAAAACTTTTCACTAGTCCTGGTGTCATGATTAATTCCTTTTCACCTTCACAGACCATTTCTTCACCTTAATATGCTTCACCAACATGACTACTTAAAAGAAGTTTCAAACAGGGAAGACATATCCCAAACATGAAAGGCGTGTTTTGACTACACTCCAGCGATTCAGAGTATTGGGAAATATACAGAATTTAATTAAAAATAAATTTGCTCTAAAAAGCACAAAGGAAAACACAGAGTCTCACATGAAATTTATCCTAGTGTTGATGGCATACAGTTCCACAGTTAGTAAGCTGAGAGAAAAAAAGAGTACCAACATCCAGTACTGCATAGACATTCCATTCTCTTATGCTGGGACAAACTATGGTATTTTAACAGAGTTTTAGACAAGTTACCATTGAATATAAAAAAATAAAAAGCATAATTAAATTATTCAATTATTGACAAAAGACTACTATGATGATCCCCAAAATTTCTTGTAGTGCCTTTGTACATGGATTCTTCTCGTACAAGTTTGTGAAATAACTAGAAAGTCCACCCTCAATTACATATGCCATGTATTTCTTCATAGTAATTTCTGACCTTATTATATACATCTTCAAGACAGTGATGATGTTAAAACATATTTTCTTTAAAAATTTTCAAAAACGGAGGCAATAACACTCACAAAAGTGCACATATATTTGTTTTATAATAGAAATGAGAAGGAACTGATTAAGGTATCAGTGTATCAAGAAGGTACAGTAAGATATCAATAAAAGGCATACATTATTTGCTTCCCTTCTATCCTTTTCTGATCTGGACTTTCTATTTATGGTTCTGCTTTATAAATGACATATTTATCATCATGTAATGGAGATCAAGTTTTGAAATCTTTACAAACCACAACTTTAAAAAACACAATTTTTTTTCTCTTGGCCATTTTGAGGTATGACATTTATTCTAAGCAACTTATTGATTAAAGCAATGGGGAAAAGGGAAGCTGCCTGCACAAGAATTAGCTGTCCACACAAAAGCCTCATATAAAAATCAGACAGTCTTTTAAATTATTTTAAACAAAATTAATTATTTAATTAATTTCATTATGTTATACACGATCAGCTACTCTAGCAGCCACTGTATGGAGAAGACGAACTCACCATTGATCACTGTACTGCACATATTTATGACATGGCCGAAAACTTCAATGTGACTGACATGGTACTCGTTTAAGCTGATATAAGGCTTGTATCGTGAAGCCAATTTTCCTTTCATGGATTCACTTTAAAGAAGGGCCAGCCCTGAAGTTAAATGAAATGAAAAATATGTGCGGTAATTTTTCTGTGTGGTCTTGTTATCTTCTCTCCACATGATGTATGTAGGAGGATGACTTGCCAGTGACTGTCACCTTGTGTAAGTCACAAGTGTAAGAGGTCACAAGCCTCCGACCAGAACCCAAGGTCTGAGACAATGACTGAGTGAGCATCCCAAGGCCCAGGCTTGGATGTCCAACTTAAAGCCCATGAACTGAGGTGGTTTTTCCAATCAAGAGTATAGGAGCATGTGCGTGTTTCATTGCATAGTTTCAAACCTGGTGAGACACAGAAGAGGGAGAATCCTGGTCTGTGTTCAGGGGTATGTGCACACTGCTGGTGTTTATGTGGGCACTGGAAAAGGCCAGGCTTTCTGCATATCGGCACATGGCCAGTCACGCCTGTTGTGGTTATCTCTGAGGCACTCATGTGTCCTCAGATAATGTCTGGATCTGGAAATGACAATAGCAGTAAGCAGACTGAGAGAAATCTTGTAGGTTTATGAGTCCTAATCCAGCCGGGCCTTAGCTAAGTCATTTCATTCGTATGAAGGTTCTCTGCAAAATATGTCCCAGTGCCACTTACACAAGAAAGGGCAAGAACGTCTTTCCGAAGGTAACTGACCTTCTTCTCCCTCAAGCCCTGGTGAACAGCTTAGCGAAAATAATCAACTTATCAAAGTCCCTTCTGTTGAAACAAGGACTTGCTTTAGTTCTTCTATCTGGCCTATTTAATCTCACAGGAACTCAAAGGAATCCCTACAGCAAGCTCTTTCCAACTATTATCTTGGTGTCTCCTCAAAAAGAGTAAATATTTGGTTGTATTTGATAGTTATGGAGAAGGGTAGAAAAATACTGTTTAAATATCTATTAACACACATAGTATTTTCTCCAAAATTTTAATTCAATAGTTTTACTATTAGTTCACATAGGAGAAAATTATACAAATCACAAAGTGGCAAAATCCTTCTCATAGGACTAAGCCTCCTATTGATATTTGACTTTTAATAAATATTAAGATTTGCCAATACAGAGAAAACATAATTTTTCCTATTATTCTGTCCTAGGTTTGCTGTCATTGTTCACCCTCCAAAAGCTTCTGGTTCTTGCAGAATGTGTAGTCACATTGCATTTTTAAGAGTGCTAGATGTGAACTTGCACATATTCATGCACCAGCTAATATAAACCAAAAATACCTTATCTGTTTTTACATTTGACTTTAACAATATGATCAGGTTAATGGTACATTTAAAGTTAATGAACCAGTTATTTTTAGACTAAGCAATAAGCACACACACTCATTTTACTGTGCAAATAACTGCTCCCTGTCAGTGGCCTTCATATTGCTGTTTGCACCTCTAAATTAATCTTGAACAATTATTAATAAGATCTCATAGAATGTTTCTATTGATACTTTCTAAAACTGACTGATACTGTACAGAAGTGTAACATCTTGCAGTATATGGGTATCCATAGTGTGATATTGCAGAAAAATCAGAAACCTCATGGTGTTATACGGACATTTCCTTAATAACCAGAAGTATATGTTATTTTCTGCCTAAGAGAATATTCCTTAATGTGTTAAAAGACAGGAAGACTTGGCATAATGATGATGATAATAGCAGTGTGAGATTAACAGCTACATTTTTGGATTGGTGAAGATGAGAGAAGCCAAAAGTACGAGTATGCAAACTGCACCACAAATCCATATTCCAGAAACATTTATGGCTTAGATTTAGCCATAAAAGAGACTTTCCAAAAGGAAAAACTGGGATTTTTGTTGTATTATACAGATAGAAAATTATGTTTTCTTTCTGAGTCAACTGTGCCATTCATATAACTCCTGAGAGAGAGAAGACAGAAATCCCTTGGTATTGCCAAGTGAGTTCTTCAGCCAAAATTATTTTAAGCAGAGATTCAAAAAATACTGTGAATAGTCAACTCCTCACGTCATGAAAACATGGTGCAGAGGTAACATAGGTATTTGTTCCTGAGAGGAAAACAGATCATCAAACATTGCTCCAGTGTTCATGGTGGCTGTATTCAAATCTATCCAGTTATTTCTGCTAGTCATGTATTAAGGTACCCAGGCTTTATACAGCACAAATAAAAGAAAAAAAAAATCAAATGCCAAACAGAAGTGATTCCAAGGTGGACAATGCAGATTTGAGGAAATGCAGAATTATTCTTCTCTAGACAATAAGCCACTGTCTAAATCAGAACTTTTTCATTAAATATTTCCCACAATATATGTATCAGTTGAGAGATATCTGTGGTGAATGCACAAGGAAAACTTTTGGGTGACATGAAACTACACATAGGACTTGTTTTAAAGCTAACAAGTGGCAGGCATTCTGCATGAAATTTGTGTCCAAGCTACCCTACATATCTCTCTTGTAGTTGACCATCATAATTCGTTAGAAACTTCCTCCTCTTAGTCTCTTTTTCCAAAGACAATTTAATCAAAACAAATTGGGTTACTTTAATATGTGCAAATACCAAATCTTCTATAGTCCAGATCATTTTGACTGATGCAAATTACAGAGTACTTGTAACAGTGTTTGTGTAAGGGGATCTACTGGGGAGAATAATGTCAGGCAGAAGGAAAAGGAACAGCAGGGCTAAACTGGCAATGGAAACCTTTTCTGTTAATATAGCTGAATCACAAAAAGGCTGTTTATCCACAGGATAGAGGAACCAATGGCAAGTATGCAACACCAGAAGCAGACAACTAACACTAGTTTTGACAGGTTAGGACATAAACATCAGTAGCAATGCAATCCAGAGATCAGCAGTTATATAAAGCTGAATAATGAGACCCAGGCAGAGACAGATTCATGAAGAGTACCAGTGCTTTCGCCAGAATCCATATTCCCTTGCTATAAGCAGATATTGCATTATCGGATAAAGCCAACTCAGCAAGATGTCAAGGGTGGAGAAAGTCATTGCTGTGTTTTAGTGTGGGAGTGACAGCCATAGGTTTAACAGTACCAGATGGGCAAACCTGTGGCATCTGAACAGTTCAAGCGTGGATCTGTTGCAGAAACTGTGATGTGAATTGCTGCGGGCAAGCTCTCCTGGTGGAAAGCCTTCTGGATCTGCACCAGAAGTGAGGAAATGAGCCAGCACTGGCTGTTTAAGCCAACATCAGCAGGTCTCTCAGGACTCAGCTGTCTGCTCATCCCACTCTCAGTCCACAATAAAGTAGTGCATAAATAACTGTCTAAGGAACATAGATATCTTCTGTATGTGGACTGCTCTTGGCTCCTCTGCCATAGGAAGTACACGACTTTGGGCTATAGGAATATTTTCCAATGTTGAGATTCTTGTAGCCATGCCACAGCATACACAGCTGACCATTTAAAAAATAGAACTACATCTCTCTTTATGCTGTAATAATCAGTGTCCAGTTGAAAGCAGAAACCAGTGATGTAGCTGATTTTGTAGTGACATTGGTACAAATCTCGTTTCACCAAATAAAGGTAGGAATAGAGACATAAATTGCTTTTCCAGAAAAATCAGGTCAGAGAATTTCTAAAGAACTTCATTTTTTCCTTGTTCTCTAGCTGTGGTCTCAGCTCAAAAGTGAAGATGACCTCAGCAGTTAGCAGCCACAGAACTTCACACTGCGGCAATGCCTCCTCCTCAGTGCTGTTGAGTGAAAATGCTCTACTTTATTGCATGTAGAGTCAAACCAGGCACCCAGATTTTTTTTCCCCCTGTTTTTCATGGAAAATATGCTAATTTTATTTTTAAAATTTTTGTGCTAAATTATTATTTTTCATTTAAAAAAATCCCCAAAAAGCCTACCAGTTTTAATTAAAAATGCATAAAACCTGAAAAGCACTTTTGAGTCAATTTGATAAAACACACTTGTTGCTGTTGCTGTTAATGAAAGGATTCATCAATTTAAACTCAGTTTTAGAGCTTGGGGAGAAAATACTAAGAAAAATTGCAGAGCATACTTGTAACCCAGAGCATTTAGACTCCCCAACAAGACAGAGGGCTGTGTTCATTGCATTAACTTTTGATTCAAGTTGTTTGAGTGTTCTTAAAACAGTGCCTTCCTTGTTTTACCTGTTAGTGCTGGGGTTCATTGCACCTTAAATGATTGACGACTCAGGTATATGTGTACTGATGCAAAATGCCTTCTTTGTGTCCTTCTAAGGGTAATGCATTACCTGGAGTTTGTAGCCAAATAGGAGAGATTTATTGATACCTTTGTGCTGGTGATGGTGATGGTGAAAGCAACTGGATTATAACACCAAAACTTGTTTTTTATCTCTCCCCCGGAAAGTAGATAGAAAATGCTACAGAAAAAGCAGCTGCACAGAACAACTAGGTATTATAGTTTGCACAAAATTTACCATTTGGTTTCTTTATTACTGGTAGTATTAGGTTTTGCTTTTAAACTCTTTGATGCTGTTTGCTAGTATCTGAATGGTCGTAAGAAAAATCTGTGAAACACAATAAAATTTTAAGGTACCTGGCTAGAACTTGATTCTTTGTTGTTGTTAGAGGTGGTTTTAGAGTCATTTGTATTTGTAGCAGCCAAGAACCCAGAAAATTCCCAGAATAAACTGCATTGACCTCACTACATCAAACTGCCCATGGCTTAAGCAAAGTATACAGTCTTTCACTGGCAGCCATAGCTGCCAGAAAATGATGATACACTGCCAGTATAATTTGCAGATGTTAGTAATCATGAATTCAGTGTTGGGCATAAAGGAATGTGGAGAGAGGAATCCCAGAGACTGGCCAGCAGCATTGCATGCGCCCAGAATTTTTCACTGAGTTCACATGTGTGCTGCGATACTGTTTGTGCGCCTTCTGTCCAGATATATTTGAACACACCAGGGAGCAGCTTCCTAATCAGCTGTTACCTGATGCCCATCTGCTATCCCAAATAACATGTGTCCTCTGTAACATTTACCAATATTTGCTTGTGGTTCATTACTTTTGCAGGATATGCTGTTTTGTAAAATAATAGACACCCATTAAAGCTGGTACTCACTCCTATCTCCTCACCTTAGACTTCTGAAAGTCTAGTACTTAGTCTGAACTGCAATACTGCAATGCTCACTACAGTCAGATGAAAGCTAGGCACCTCTAAAGAGAGTTTCACCCTTTTCTGAGACATCTAGAATACTCATGGTGAGCTCTTCTCTGAGGGCAATTTTCTGTTTCCTCTGAATATAGAGAGAACCTAATATACTAGTTTAGGAACTTGGCCTACTAGAAAGATTAAGATTAATATTAATCTAGCTAAATATAGTTGTCTATAACCTCAGGCTCTTTTTATAGTCTTTCAGGAAAAATATGTGCAATGCATCTCATTTTACAGTTAAATGTCTAAAACAAGTGAGCAAAATCACATACTAGAGCTATTTCTTATTCTGTATTGACTATGGTCAGGTACATAAAGTCATTACCACACATATTGTTAACATGCCTCCCACCTTTACTGGAGGTTTAATAATGACAACTTTGCATAAAGATAATTTATCAGTTAGACTCCTGTTCTGTGAATATAATTAATTTTCCCTATGCTGGACAGATATTACAGGGAGAAATACTTTTAACATGTAAATACTTACTCCCTAAGATCTTGTTACTGAAGTTAAGACTGGACTTTCAGATCTCTCTCAGCCCAAAATTCACTGAAAATTCCCATCAACTTAAATCAAGTTAGGAAGGCAATTTACTTTAATATAGAACATCGTGTGGCTTGACTGGCTGGTGGATGTTTTTCTTTTCAAAAAGAAGAAATACGTATTGCAATCAGGGTTCTTCATATCTTAAATATATGAGTACCAAGGTTTTAGTCTCCTGGTATAGTATTGCTTCCTTGTGTTTCTATAAAAGTGCCCATTACCTAGAGTTAGTGAATGCAAACAGGAGCAGGAATCAGATCAGGTGGGGAATGGAAGCTACCTGTTTGGAAGGGTGCTTTTTTGCTTGTTTGTTTTGGGGGTTTTTTTGAGAAATGTCATCTACATTTAAGGTAGCAAACCGATACTCTGTGACTCAGTAAAGCTGACTAATTTGTTCTTGTAGAAAAAAAGCTTTTTTTCTTGGGTAAGTCAAGTATGTATTTCTTACACGTTACCTTCACATATATCCTGCAAAGTGTGTGAACTTTGTGCTACTCTTTTAGACCCCACTAACTAAATCACACAGGTATGTAACTCATTTGCTGCATCTTTTGCTTTTAACCCTCAAAATTCTCAGAGAAAAAGCCAAGAGGTGGTAGCGGAGTCATAATAAATCAGTGAAAGATTCTCAGCTGCTGTAATGGACATTGGATTAGATCTTGTGTTAGTTCATGTTCAGAAAGTTATAAAACTTGCAGAGATAATGTTTCTTTTTCAATTCTTATGGATAACACATTTATTACTAAAATGAAGTAAAATAATAGCATCACTCTCCCTCACCATGTCTTTGTCTCTAAGCTTACCTCCCCTTTAAAGTCAAAATTTTATAGATGAAGGGAAACTTTGTGTAGCCCAAGCATTAAGGGGGATAAAAGCAAATATGTCTGTCAGTCTGGCTATTAAGAGCAGCTGTACCAGAGACAGTTGACCACCAAATGGTATCCTAGCAACCTACAGTAGCATCGTTATATATACTGCTATCCAGCCAAATTTATCCTTTTCAATATCTCATCTTCAAGAGATCAGGGATGAATACAGAGCAAAGGATGAAAATGTTGCCTATGAGAAAGGCAACATGGGGTTTTAATTTAACCAGAGGTTACATGAAATGCCTATATAAAAGGAATAAAGAATATCACACTTTTGTGTGAAGGAGAGATATGTTCCTGTGGTAAGGCACTCAGACAATTATGAACCAGTTTGCTTTCAGAATACTAATCTTGTGTACATTTTAGCCTGGAATAAAACTTGCAATATATTGTCTCTTAAATTCCATTTAAATATTTCCATTTAATTGGGGAAGGCTGAGGGGAAATAATTTGTAATTATTCAAACTTTCTAAATATTAAAAAAATATCTGGGCAATTCTACCCATAAATTGTGGCTTTCAAAAACAAAATAGCTGTTATTGTTTCTAATATTAAACTGATAATTACAGTTCTGTTAATAAACTCTCAAAATTGAGCAGTTTCCTCTTTTTATACCATAAATTGCTTCTATTCTCCTGTTATATTTAGAGTCATTGATCCAGCACGGTCTGGATAATTTACCAATGTGCATAATGATCACGACTGCAAATAGCTTTGTCAAAGGGAGGAAAACTGAACCTATGTGCAGATTAATTACAGCATATTCCACTTTTTCAGTTTTCAGCAAATATTGGAAAAAACCGCTAAGCTTACCCACCATAAGGGCTGGACTCTCACATCCAGAGTAAATTAGCATGGTTGCACCAGTCCTAGTTGAAATGAGGACCTCTGACTTCAGCCAGGGGTTTGGCTGAATGTAACAAAGCTACTGATAATGCAGACAGAACACGACCTCAAGCAGAAGCAGAACCGTCTCCCCTCAGTAGCAGATGTACTGCCAAGCAAGCAGTATGTTGTAAATAACAAGACTGTGTGCAAGGCTACTGATCACTGATCATTTTTAACTTACAGTCCAAACCTTATTCTTGCAGAGGATACGCACTACAGGGAATGGATTTACAAAGCTGTGTTTTATGATATAATAAGCGTTTTTGTATGCACCAGAAAATCTGTGTGAAAAAGATTTTCACATGACACCCTGCAGTAGAGGGCTGTTTGGAGACTTAGCTGGGGAGAAAAAAAATCCACACAAGAAATTCAAGCCACTAAATTATTCACTTTTTAAAATGGCATAATTTAAGCATTTTAATCCCAAATTCAGTTTCTCCTTTAATTTGTATTTCTAATTCCTTTTAATGGTCTGTTTTGGAAGCTATTTAGCTTCCTATCCTTTGTTATCTATGCTGATGACAACAGTCCCCCATCTTCTCCAAATATTCTGTCAATCTCTAGTTATCACTGGTAGTATTTCTTCATCTCATTAGTTGATATCTTCTTTAGCTTCCAAGGAAAGAGCCTGCCATAGGCATATTTTAGTCTAGTAGAATAATTTATCCTACTTTATGCAGTTCCAAGTTTACCTTCTACTCTGCCCCCAAATGCCTGTGCATTTAGGTAGCAAATCACAGGATAAAAAAATATATATTATCAACCCAAAACCAGACACTTTGTCTTTTTGTAATCTGATTGCCTCTATGCAAACTGTATGTTTCTGATTAGTGTTCCCTGAGCAATATATCAAAGGAACACTGGGCAAAAAGGAGCCTGAGCACTGACAGAGAAGCTGCCCTCTGTTATTCTGCAGCCACACTGATGGAGATCTGTAACATATGTGATGAATTTTTGCCTGTGAAACAAATATGTCTTCAGCAGCTTAGGCTATATCAGCAGGACAAGAGGCCAAACCTATTTAAAAATGCCTTAGATAGAGTCAATAAGGCAAGTAATAGTCTGCTGCACACACATGAATACATACGAAGAGATATTAATAGTTTCTGTAGTCTCCCACACCAAGAGTGCAGCTCCAAACAGTGTGTGGATTTTCAGAGCATGTAATTTCTGCTTTAATTTATTTTGTTAGTCTGATCTTTGTTAAGAGATGAGCTAAGGACACAGTAATGCTGTTCATGAGAAAAAGAATACCATAACTGGTAAGAAGATAAAACAGCTCTTACTTTTACATTCTTCTTGACAAAATGTTAGAGGAAACAGACAAGTCTTCAGAATCATAGGGCAATACAAATCAGAGAAATTAAACAGAATTCTTAGAAAGGAATCAGAGGAGGCCTTTGAGTTTTTATGTGATACTAAATTAATATTTCAAGGATATTAACAACTTGGCAGCTAAGTGAGCCGAAGGCCCACTTCAGGGAAATAATAAAAAAAATGCTGGAGCAATCCATTTTGATTGATTAATGTAGGAATTTATGAAGGTACTATATGAATTGTTGGAGGGGTTTCTGTAATCACAAAAACTGGATTTAGTGATTTGGGTGGCCACTTCCAAAATTCTGTGTTCACCTAGATTATAATTAAATTCTGGGTAAAGTAGTTTCCCACAGGATAAATTCCTGTAAGAATTTGGTACCATCTCTTAGGCATTTTAACCTTGAGAATTTTTAAGGTGGAAGACAAGCACATCTCCTTCAAGACTGCCTTTTATCTGTATCATGCATCAGAAAAAGTCTGCACTTCATAAATCATACACAGTTGGAAAAAAGTCCTATCTCTTGTGGGCAGAGTGTGAGAAAAAAGGAAAAAAAAAAAGGGGGTGGGGGGGAGACAAAACAAGACCCATATAATTTTAGCTGCAATTCTAGCTTGCCTGGCAAAGGAAGTTCCACCCATTGACAGGCAGGCCTTTTGCCATCTGTGTTAAGTGGGTGCATTGCAAGCACCTGGAGCTACAATGAATCCTTTCCTTTTTAATTCTGTCTTGTAAAACAGATGGGAAAAAGCACAGCTAGTAGTGTTATGCTGTGTTTAAATATGAGAAGACCACCATTTAGTCTCACTGTTGCCTTACAGCCTGACACCTATATATTTGGATCCCATGTTTTAATAAACAGACGCATGTCAATGTTCAGGAGGCTGTTGTAGGGATCTACTTGAAAAGATCTGAGAAGAGGCCACGAGTGGCCTACTGCATATGCAATGGCAATATATTAATTAGAGGAGATTATAGTTTTCTGAATGCAAAGCTCTAGTTTAATGAGCATTTTAAGGGAAATGCAAGAAATCATGTTATCTCTAGGCCCTATGAAGGACAAATAGGAGGATTCACAAATTCAAATGTCAAAAAAAAAAAAGGATAATTATAGCCTTGCAAGGCTGTTTCTTATGCATATGTGTCTAAGCTTTCTCCTAAAAACACCCAACTAAACAACACAGCAGACAAAAGTTTGCAAAATCCCATTTTCCCAAAGGCTTGAAGGAGAATAAAGTACCTTTGAAGTGACATTAGGAACCTTAAACTAAAAAGAGCAGCATGGGAAAATCCTGCCCAACAAACCAAAGCACTTGAGATTCTGTAGGAAACAAAAGGTTTCTGGCCACAGGTTCCTAACAGGTAACTTTGTGTTTGTAATACACCAAGTGTTTTTTCTAAAGTAACAAGAGTCAGTTTGGGACATAAAACATTGGCAAAATAAATAGGTGTGCTCAAGTTAAAGTTGGAATATTTCAGCTCTCATCTTTTTACATGGTGGGGAGGGGATATAGATGTGATCTAGAAGTTTTTCCAGGAAGCAGTGGCCCAGTTTGCAAAAGGTGGCTGGAATATTCAATTTAGAGTAGAGCAGGCTGTTTCCCCTTAGCTATTTCTATCATTGCTACCCAGAGACTGTCTAAAGCAAAATGCAGAAGGAACACTGCTGCACAGCAGTTCTCATGGTGAAGGCATAACACTGACATACAAAACCTGTACATTTTAAACCTCCCCAGTCTGATGATGGCTTAAACCAGAGTTCTCCTGGAAAAATGCTTTACCAGTAAGTAATCATGCAAAAGATATCATGGCACAGGAAAAGGCTTCAGGCTCTGATTTCTAGCTTCACGAAGTACTTCGAGTTATCCCAACTCTTTTTAATTTTCTTTTACCAAAAATGTCCAAATCAAACCCCTTTATAGTCTTGATTGTCTGCTAGTGATCAAAAGCTGCTGAGTGAGATACCCTGATACATCTTCAAATTCATTATTTCCCAAGAAGTGAGCATAATGGGCTGGAGAGATGAAGTAAATACATCTTCTACCCTATGTTCTGAAATTAGAGATAAAAACAGCATCAATCAGAATTTCAAAACTATAATATGAAACACTTCCCACTCCTTGTATTCTGTTTTCCCAGTACTGTAAATGAAGAAAAAAAAAAAAAAAGTAACAACTTTTCAGGTTTCCTTTGGTATAAATAAGAAGGAGATAAGGATTCTTTTAATTTTATTTTTATTAAGTAAAAGTTAAGGTTTCTGTGGAATAAGTATGTGGGAATTGGTCAGTAACAACTGGAATGTTAGCTGTTGAATTTTTCTGTCCAGAAATGAGAAATACAGTAACACATGAGAAAGTTCATCTGTTTCCTTTGTTTGACTTTTTTTTTCTTTAGTATTTAAATGTATTTTTTTCCAAAGTATTACGGCCTATGTTTGGTAAAGAGGTACACTATTTATCATGAATGATGTGTAGAATAAATATGCTATTATGTCTAAATGAGCAAAATTCATTTTTTTATTAAAGTAGATCAATATTATTATCTTAAAGCAAAATTTACAATATATTTAAATAGATATGCAATGTATGCATAGGAACATAGGAATCCATTAAACAATTGAACTGTTAGATCTGGAGTTAATTCATAAAATCAAGTATTGTGGTAATTCGCTAAAGGGAATTTAGTTTTATCAAAGTGTTGAATTCAGCTTTTGAGAGGTTATTTCCTAATTACTGGGGTCATGAAAGAAGAGTTTAATAAGAAACAGCAGAAGATGTCTGATGTTAAGACAAATTGTCTCTTTAAATCAACAGTTTCTGAAGCTATACATGCCATCTGTTTTAAAGTAGTTAAGAAAACTTGATATTCAATATTCTTCCAGTGCAAAGAAAAGAGATTAATATTTATGGATTATGACTCAGATTAAGATTTATATATTCATTCCACAAAAGTAGGCTTACTGAATCACCATTTCTCCCCACCTGAATTTCAGGTACCTTTTGCTTGGAAGGAAACTGAATTTAAAAATACATACTGTGCAGTGGGCATACTAAGTTTTAAAACACAACTTCTGATCACTGAATGGCAGTGAAAGGCAACTACCAAGTTTGCAAGTAGATTTTCTCTCAGGAATAATTACCACTCCACAAACTGAACCTGGAATAACAATAGCAAGAAAATTTTAAGAGGTTTTATTTTATTTCATAGTTTTCCTATTTCTTAAGGAGAGTGTGTTCCCATTTATTATTATAATCATTATCATCATTATCATCACTAAATATTTGTGTAAATAGTAGAACTAAAACCAGGGGGCAAAATGAAAAAAAACAAAACAACTTCTTAGTTCTAAACTAACTTCTTAGACTTTCTTTCTGCTGATGTTTTGTCTTACTTTGTGTGCTTTCTTTGTGTTACAAATTCTTCAATATTAATATCTACATGCCCGAGAAGTTTTATACTACTCTGACTTATTAAAGCACCTTTGACTTCAAGAACAGTATTACTGTGTAATTACAAATGTTTGATAAACCATATTTTTTGTTCACAGTTGTTGAATTTATAAATTTATAATATATTTATACCTGATATGTTTCTTAAGGGGGTTTTGTTATTTATCAGGCATGTGCATCCTTCAGAAAATCAGTAGTCCGATTAAGTCCTAAAGTTTTGAATTTCCAACACCTTTGAAAACAAGGTGATATTAAAGCTAAGATAAAGATAAAGATAAGATTTTTGAGTCACAGAAACTCTGAAAAATACTGTTACTTTTGCCATCTAATTTTATAATTATTTGATAACAGCTGTGTAGAATATACAGGATTCATAATTCTTATAAATATGTATTGGATGAAAGTCTACCCAGAATTCTTTGCTTAGGTTATTCAGTTTCGGTTGGGTTTTTCCAACTTATTATTTTTAATATAAATGTTTCACATATTTTGAAAGTTTTATGTCATCATTTAGTATTGAATGATGGGTATGGTACTTCATTTTAATGGGCAGTAGTATAACCAAAGTTCAATCACTACAACTAAATAAAAGTGGTTATAAAATAGAAATATACGCAGTGCCAGTAAACACAATACAGTAAAGGCTATTGCAAAACAATGCCCTTTCTTTTCCTTTGCTTTTTATACAATGGAAATTATAGCTTTGGGAATCCTGATATATTATAATGCAGTATGACATATTGCCATGGCCAACTGGTGGAATGCATTAATAAGAAGGGAAATTGTTGTCCTAAACACCATGTCAGTGTTAGCTCTGAAATGTTGTGTGTCAGAATGGATCTGTCTGTAATCAGTAATGCATTTAAAATATTTCAGGATCTAACTTCTTCAAATATGAGCATATGCAAAGTAATTGTACAGTACAGCTTTTTGCCTGTATAAGAGGTGTCCTTTTTCTGGAGAATTAATGTAACTGACATTGTTTATGAATAACCCCTCATTTTTCAGATGTTCTAGTTTAAAAAAAAATGTATTTTATTACTGAATAGTGAAAAGCAATCTAAATTTTGTTAATGTTTCCAAAATCATGAGTTTACACTAACCTTTTTTTCCCCATCATCACAGAAACATTCTAATGATGTCAAATACACTGACTATTATTTTATAAAGCATAATGAAAATGAGAGGAAAACTACAGCTCTTGAGGAAAAGTTAGGCAATAAGTTAAAATGGGATATCTAGATATTTAATATTAGTGACTACAGCATCAAGGCAAATGAACTTTAAAATCTGTTGTAAACTAAGCACGTGTTAGAGCTTTTCCAGTCAGTGGCATATCATTGACCACAGTGCAGAACAATTTTCTTTGGATGGGCTGAAGTTTGAACACAAATGTTTTGGGATGTGGTACGCAGATTCAGAGGTCTGAGAGATTGGTTTTCCCCCAGTAGAAAGGGAACATCCTCAGACACAGAGAGTAGCTGACAAGTAACTTCTGGCACAGTCATAGAGTTGAAACATTCTAAGAATTCTCTTTGAAACAATTTTGTTTATTAAAAAAAACCCCACAAAATTAAATTTTCAAATGGAATAAAACCTCCAAATACATAAGCATGCCTGAGAAAAACTTTTCACTGGAACTTTCCTCATTACTTAACACAAATTTTAGTCTTATTCCCTCCTCATTCCTGATAAGGTTAACTGGAAAACAAGCCTTCTATTTGCATAAAAGTTTCAAGGTTTAGTTTAATTTCACATTTCCATAAAAATGAAACTCAACAAATTTTACATAAATAAACATAAATGAAGTTTTGAAAGGGGATAGTTTAACCACACTGTGTTCTGTAACTGTTCCTCTGTGTAAACAAATAAAGATACTACTATTAACTCTCATCTGAGATGTGGAAACTTAATTCTTGGTCATAATTTAAACCTGGGTTATTCATATCCTGAGATATTGCTCATTCAGTTAGATATGTTTCCTTTCTTTCTGAATCTAAAACATATTTCAGCTTACATTACATTTATAAAGATATCTGTGGGTTGGAGGAAAACAACTGCTAATGAAAATGATAAGTTTGAAAATGCAGATCAGATTCAAGACATTTTTTCCTCAGAAAGTCTTTGTTTTCAGAACTGAAGCCAAGATACCGTGTAAAGTAGGAATCCGAGAATGCAAAGTTAAAAAGAGAACAGTAGGAGAATGCTTTTTTGGGACTGATTGCTGGCCAAAGTCTGATGATAATCAGATGATTGTGTAAAAAAAAATTAGACTATGTGAGCTAATTTAAAAATAAAGCTGATTTATTATAACCTGAAGTTCTTCGGGACTGGATGTCTGAGGAACCTATTTTGCTGTCCATTTCCTTACAAAATTCAGCTTCTGAATCTAGTCCCTCTTAGGCACAATATACCTTTTAATATATGAATTAAAGTAAAAAAATATTAAGTGTTCAATCTCTATGAATTTGCAAAACTATCTCTGACTGTCGTAATAGAAATCTAGTGTCTAATTGTTATTGATTATTTGATCAACATTTAGAAAATATTTTTTCAACACCTTTTTAAGCAATAAATGGACAGAGAATTTCCCTTGACAAAACAGCAGATAATCTCACTGCGATTGTAACAGATAAATATAAGGATATATGGGATATAATTTTCTTTGGCAGAGGAGTGAATTGAGTGCATGTCTTTACATACTTTGAAAAAATTAAATTGATTAAGACATTTTACTACCATCTACTCTTCTACTGTTTGGAGTAAAAAAGAAATAAGATCAAAAAAATTAGCAACAACAGAATTTTAGGGGAATTTTGAGCACCTTAACTCATTACAGATGCATCTCAGAAAGCCTTTCAAATCAGATTCAAAAACAGATTTAGGCAGAGAAATTCATAGTTTCAAGACACCAATGGACAAAGGAGTAGAATAATAAAGATTCCCAGTGTTACAGCTCAAGTTTTGAATGTCTCTTAGTACCCCTTGCTTCTGCATGCATTCCTAAAACCTATTCTGACTCTAGCTTACAGAACATTATGCAATGTGTCTGTGGTGACCTAGTGTGTCAAAGTCACAGCTGGATCTACTTTTTTCTAGTATTGCATATTCCCATCTATGGCATAGAGGAGGAGAAATATCAATAGGGATTTTTTTCCCCTTTTCTCTCCTTAAATATCATACTTCTTGGTATTATTTCAACAGCAATATTTGAAAGTCACAGTAAATTAATGTGATTTCAGTTTTGGTTTTGGGCCCAAAAGTTGTAGAATTGGTCCACTTCAAAAAAATAATTAATGCACCCTTAAACCTCTTGATTAATAAGAACTGAAAAAGTGTTTATATCTTAAAAAATACAGTGGAAAGGCACTTGGTAGAAATTTGGGCACATAGTCTTCATCCTATTTTTTTGTTTTAATTTTGGAATTCTTTAAGATATTCCTCTCTTAGGTATTTGTACACATTTTGAAATGAAAGTAGTAGAATTTGCATGGATTCATATAACGGCATTTTTTTCTTCAATTCACATTCTCCAAACACCCAAGGAGGAGTCAAATTATTCATACTTCTTCCTAGAGGTAATTAGGTACATTGTCTGCTTAATGCCAACATACTTAACTGTATGAACTGGAAGTAAATAGTCAAATATTAATCAGTTTTCAATGTGTCTAGCACTGAATTCCTCTTTTCTTTATAAAACGCAAGAGGTTAAAGAAAAGCCAATCTCTCACTAAGGAACCTGCCTATTAAAACATTATGCAAACATCTTTTATTTAGCCTCTTTTTTTCCTTCATTCTCAGTAGTAGGATGATCTCTCTTCCTCTATGAGGCTGGCATGTCTTCAAACACAGCAAAATTTACTTTTCCCAGCATTTTAACTCTTATCCAATTTTAGAAAGAATAACTTTTCACAGACGGGTTATAAGACAAATATTTTCCCTAGGTAAAGAAATTATCTCTATTACCCTCAGATTAAAAATCAGAAAAGGAAAAACAGACAAACATGAATAGCACATAACAGTTTTCACAGAAAATGTATATATTATTCAAGTGATAAATAAATTGGATCCATATTTTCCCTTGCTCAAGATTTCCAGCCTTGGATTCTACTTTATGGTATTTTCCAATATTTATTTGAAAAGTATAATGGACCCTCGTTGTTCCCATGCCACAAATCTTCAACAATATGGAGAACCTACAAAGCCACAGATACCGTTTATCCTAAAGATGCTCATTAGCTCCAAATAACCTCTCATTATGATAAGCAAAATGATGTGTGCTACTTTCATCTTAAGTTTAACTACTGGAAACAAGGTGCTGGATGCTGCTTTAATTCCAGCAGCTCTGCTCTAAAGAGCTATAAGCCATCATAGCTACAAATACATCTGGTTTCTCCTGGGGCAGACTTAATTTTCTTCACAGTAGCTGTTATGGGGCTGTGCTTTGGATTTGTGGTGAAAACCTGTTGATACCACAGAGATGCTTTTTCCACTGCTGGGTAGTGCTTGCACAGAGTCCAGACCTTCTCTGCTTCTCCCAGTGAAGAGGCTAAGGTTGCACAAGGAGCTGCTAGGGGACATGGCCACAGCAGGTGGCCCCAGCTGTCCAAAGGGATATTCCAGACCGTATGGCAACATATAAAGCTGGGGAAGAAGAGGGAAGTGGTAGATGTTTGGAGTGAGGGCATTTGTCTCCCCAAGTAACTCTAACAGAAGTTAGATCTCTGCTTTTCTGGAGGTGATTGAATACCTGGCTTCCCACAGGAGGTGGTGAATGAATCCCTTGTTTTGCTTTGCTTGCACGTGAAGCTTTAGCTTTACCTATTAAACTGTCTTTATCTCATCCCACAAGTTTTCCCACTTTTACCCTTCCTCATCTCTGCTCCATCCCACAGAGGTGTGGGAGTGAGTGAGTGAGTGAGTGAGTGAGCACTGCTGTGAGGTTTTATTGCTGGCTGGAGTTAAGCCATGACAATAGCTCTTACAAATTACTTTTGCACTAAAGTAAAGTGCACTAAAGACACCAGTGTTGTTCTTCACTAGATAAAACTCCTATTATTCATGATTATGGGTGGACATGTAATATAACTGAACACAAGCATTGGCTGTTCCCAGTTGCCAGACTCATCCCTCATTGGCTCCAGGAAATGAGGAGTATCCATGTAGCATATAGCCATTATTTCTCTCCATCTCAGTTACCTGTCCAAAGTACAAATTGAATAAAGATGGGAATACAGCTGAGTCACATTTTAGCAATTCAGGAACTGTATTCAGTGTTCTGGACATGCACTTTGACCATTACAATCCTAAATTAAGCACTAACTGTCATCACCAACTCTTGCCAATCTTTGTAATTCAAAAGTAACTAGAGAACTGGTCTTTAAGTCAAGAAGATAAATTCAACATCTTTTGTTTCCTTCAAATTAAACTCCAATAATTACTACAAGTAATTCAGGGGCAGTCTGTCATATTGATCCCGCAGCTTTGCAAAAGTACTTTACACTGACTGTAGTACCCTGACCATATTTATTATGTTTTTTTATTTATGAATGCCTTAGAGTTTAAAACAATTTTAAACAATAATTAAAAAAAGAAAAAGAGAGTGAGAGAGAGAAAAATAAAATTATGAATAGTAACATCAAAGAAAGATTAAACATGCAAAATCAGCATGTCTTACATTTAAATACAGTTCCTTAACTAAACTAAGTATTATATTAGTGAAATATTGCAGCCCCCAAGGACTATCCTGGCAAATTCTTCCAAGAACAATCCTCAAAACTCAATAGCCTAGTTTAGTTTTAGGCAGCTAATTAAAGCAATTAATTTAGCAGGGTGCATTCCTTCTGCACTTAGTGGAGAAAGCAAGGAGATCACAGTGGGCTGAATAACCTCTGCAACAGATATAGTTTCTTTCTCCATTAACCACATTGAGCATAGAAAAAGGATGATCACTTCTTAAGCAATTATTTTAGGAGCTTAATGTTAGTCATGGTGTCTTTGCACAGAAAATAAACACAAAGAATAAAGTAATGGTCATGGTACAATGAGCCACTGTCATCAGAAAATCTTTAGTCTGTATTATCTCAACTGGGATTTTTGGGGGTTTTAAAATAATTTTTATTAATAGTATATCTTTTTCTCATCTGCTGAGAAGTCTTACTGATTACATATTTAAACTGAACAGACAGTTAAAACCTAATGGAAAAAAAATGTTAGAAACATGTTACAGTTACTTTGGTAGCATCAAGAATAAAGGAATTACTAAAAACTCTTTAGGGGTTATAGGCAGCCCAACTTAAATATTTTATTAGTGCTTCTAGGAGTTTTTATCACTACAGTTTTCTATTGAGAGAACAGAGTCATTATGTAAATCTTTTCTGTAAAAAAGTACCCAGTGACTTTGTTGCTATATATATAAAAAATACTTCCCAACATTTCCCTAGAATTGCTTTTATTAATGATAAACTCACCGCTTTTCCCTTGCAAAAATATATTCAGAATTGATCACTATTAACTAAGACTCAGTGTTTATTAAACAATAATTTCATATGGATTGAGTTGCATACAATCTAATCTATATTATATGACTCAGAAACTCTTGCTGCTTAATTAGATGCAGATATTTTGACCAGAAAAATTCAGAAAAATCTCATCTAAATTTCATGGCTGAGGTAGAAATTCTTTATCTGTTATTAAATGAACACATCACAGTACAGGGGCTTTTTCACTGTGTAATGTATTGTTAGGGTCCTTATTTAGGAGACCAAAACCCAACTCGTTAAGTCCAGTGCTGACACAGGCGATTTGAATTTATTTACAGCATAGCATCTAAATGATAGCTTAGAAACACTGCTGAGCAACAGACTTTCCTATACTTTTTTGAACATCCAGTTCCTTCCTGACACTGAAATTCTATTCTGTCAGGAAAACAGGAAAGTATCAAATCCCAAACAAAGCCGGCAAAATGGAACATGGTTCTGTAGCCCAATCTTCACACATTTAATGGCCAGCAGGAACCTGAGATTTCTCCTGTATTTGGCTCTGTCTCTTTTCCTGAGCAGCATGGTCCAATAGAAGTGGGCCCTTGAAGCAAAGCAGTCACACAAACAGTAAATATTTCAGTGGGTTTTACATCAGGCAGTACATAGACTACTGGTATAGACTATATATTAATCACGTACTCCTCAGTAGCCCATCTTTCAGTCCAGTTTCAATCCAAAATTTATCTAATTCTTGAACTTTAAAACACTGCACAATAAACCCCAATGTGTGGCAAGATGGAAAATGAAGAAACATTCTTGATCTGAATTAAAACACCAATGCAGAAGATTATTTTATATTTTCATAATGTTCAATAACAAATGCAAAGAGAGAAACAATCCAAGGAAAAAAATACCATGTTTCTTTTCCAAGATTTAATACAGAAAGCTGCTTCAGACTGTAGATTTTTTCCACAGAGATATTCATCTGCAGCCCTTAGAGAAATGCTTGCATACATGGGGACTAATATGCCCTATTACTTAGGAGGTTACTAAATGCAAAGGCACTGCATACACTATGTTGTACAAGTATTGTGCAATTCAGCTGCCTAGCTAGCCTGGAATTGCAGGTCTTTAACCAGATATAGAGCTTTGGGGTTTTGAACAGCTGGACTTCTTAACACCTTAGTTAAATGTCTGCTTGTCCTGGTTTAGGGCAATATTTAGGAGGAAACCTCTGGGGG
>JAHLSL010000023.1:277495-354466 GCA_025920805.1 Petroica traversi
GAAGTCGGGGGGCGCCCCCTGGGGATTCCCTGGTGTCTTGGGCCCACGAGATGCCAACCAGTCCCAGGAGGAGGGAAAAGAAAAAAATACACAGCAAAAGAAACGAAGTCTCTCCCTGCAAAAAAGCCGAGAAAGATCCGAGGAAACCCTCCGCTGTGTGCTTTTCCGAGCACACCCAGAGAGTGAGAGCGAGATATCGCTGTCCTGCCGGAACGCAGCCTCCTCAAGGCCTTCCGAGGGAGTAAAGGTGTAACTCCTGCAGACAAACGTCGAGTGGTTTTTTTCTCCGCTTTCACTCTCTCTGTCTCCCTGGGCCTAACTTAAACCTGTAGAGCTTAATATCCAGCATAAGCAGGAGGGACGATTGGTGATACAAAAAGTCATATGGCCAACCCAGGACACTGCTTTAACATAGTAACATATGAGTGACACATAAGGTCAGACCTCTGTAAGTCTGAATTTCAGTTGGGAGCTTTAGAGGACCAGATCTCTGATGACTAATAGTCAGGCAAAATCAGTTAAAAATTGTAGACTTTGTTATGCATAGTGACCCTGGCAAAATTCAACTGTTGACTTCTTGAAAAGCAGTATCCTACCACACATATGGCTGTAAAAGCTACACCAGACAAAACATATTTCTGTAACATAGCCTACAGGTCACAGAGGTATTGAAAATGAGCAGAGACTATTAGTTGAGGTCTCTTGTTTTGTAAATTATTAATATTTCAATTTTAGGAGGGTTTTTTTTTTTTTTTAGTGTTATTGAAATCTTCCTGCCCTGGAGCAAGTTTCATAATACCATAAGATAATACATTTGCCTGCCACCTTCATAGGGCCTGGGCTTAAATCTGTCTTGGGTTAAAAGTGAAATTATCTAAATGGCCTCAAATTAGCCCTCAGAAGGCATTTGTTCATTTCACAAAAGTAGTATTGTATATAATTTGGCAGCAGAGTGCAATTGTAGAGTACTATTCTCTAAGGAACTAAAAACTGGAGTAGAAGAGGAAATTGGAGACCAGGTCTGGTTTTGGCAATAGTACTTGGATCAAGCCAATATAAATTATATCTCACTATCATGAGAACCACTATTCAGCAAATTAGTTAGCATGATGTAGTTGTCTAAATGTTTTACAGTTTCATGTTATTTCGGACAATGATAGTTCAAGATGTCCTTTGATTCATCTTTCTTGCAATAGAGAAAAATTGCTTTAAGTACTGATTGTATAGGAAAACAACGTGCTTTTTTGTTTCTTTATTTGTTTTGAAGTATGATGATAATTAGAACATGGAACAACGAGGCAAGCCATAATTAGAGGTTCAAATGAAAACAACATCATAATCATCATTCAACTATACACAGTTAAATTCAATTAAACAATTTGCTGACTTCTATGGGACTAGTTTTATCTAGCATAATAA
Source organism: Petroica traversi (assembly GCA_025920805.1). NCBI lineage: Eukaryota > Metazoa > Chordata > Aves > Passeriformes > Petroicidae > Petroica > Petroica traversi. The sequence continues at coordinate 278,915 of JAHLSL010000023.1, forward strand.
AGAAAATGGGAAAATAAAAAAAAAAGTAGGAGAAAAGTTGTCAAATAAATTAGTTGGTGTAAATTATTCCATTAGTGATGCTAGTAAAGCAAAGAATGTGGTAAATGGCCAATGTTGCATTTCTTATATTTGAAAGGTTATGAGTCACTGAAATTCTCTAACTTAAATGTAATCAAGAGAGAAAAAGAAAAAAAGTAGCATTTCTGCTTACATAAGCAAATGGACACTCTTAATTGAACTGAGCATTTTTAGGATAATAATCTAGTTGTTCAGCAGTAGCACAAAAGATGCTTCAATAAAATTGGTCCATTGGTAGTGTAAGAAATACAAGACAGCAAAGGAATATAAAGCCATACTTGGGCTAGAAACCACTTTGAAAAGGAATTCTATTTTCTTTAATACATATCACTACTTATGCATGTTGCTCTGTAAAAAAAAGTATTGATCAAGATCAGTCCCTTCAGATTCATTCATAAGTGAAATTGTAAGGTTTGCCTCACAAATGCACACAGCAACAGGGAACATCATTGCCTCAGTACTAGGTTTTCTGTGTTAGCCTGACTCTGCAGTAGCCCTCATCTTCAAGACTTTCCTCCCTACACTCTGCTCCAGTACCCACAGTATTGACCTTGGCTGGACACTGGTTACCCAGCAAGGCATTCTATCATTCCCATCCTCAGCAGGGGCAGGAACAGAATGCAACATGGGAAAAAATCATTATGGGTCAAGATAAAAGCAGCTTCATAAAGCAGAAGAAAAAGGCAAAACATTTTATTCTCTATTTCTCATCAGCAAGTGATGTCTAGCCACTTCCCAAGAAGCAGGGTTCAGCACATATAGCTGTTACTCCAGAAGTAAATGTCACAAGCCTCCTTCTCTTCCTTTCTCTTAGCTTTTATATCTGGGCAGACATTAAATATGGTATAGAAAACCTCTTTGATCAGTTTGGGTCTGTTGTCCTGCCTGTGTCCCCTCCCAAGATCTTGCCCACCCCATCCTGCTGCTGTTTCTGTTGGAGAGAGTGCTGAGGCTGTGCCAGCCCTGCTCAGCAGGAGCCAAAACACTGGTGTGCTATAAACACCATTCCAAATATCAAAGCAAAGAACAGCACTGTGAGGGCTGCTATGGGAAAATGAAATTAGTCTCAGCTACACCCATAGAGTTGAGTCCTGGTATATATGGATGCATACATATATGCACTCACATTATATAAATATGTAAAATTAACTACTTGAATAAGGAAATATTCCCTCAATGAGAATTTTACAGATTAAATATTTGAGTAGCAATATTTCAAAATCAGTCTTGACCTTTGTGTTACTAAAGACTGTTTTGTTTTGTCTTCAGTATTTTGGTTTATTAAACTTTCAAGTGATAAAAGAACCCCAACTACAACATAGTGGAATATGAAGAAGTAACCATAAGCACTGAATAATTAAGAAATCAATAAACAATTTCACATTTCTTTGGTGTTCAAATGACCTTCCTGAATTAGAAGCTAAGACAGTGTATGCAATGCCAAATCATTATGTAGGTAATGTACCAAGTAAATTTGAGTAGGCTGGTAAATTTTGATTTAACTATCTTAACTGCTTTGATAGGTTAACTCTAAAGATCATTGAATCAGTCAGACAGTAGTTCACCAAAAGCCAAATAAAAGGCAGCATTTAGAATGTAATACACATGCAGAGAAAATATCAGTGAGTTGTGGGAGGTAGGTGGTAAGAGGATGCCCTGTAATGATTATTCTTTCCAAAATCTGAGATATAACCTCCTACTGCTGAAAACTGAGGTCAGACAAAGCCTAAGGAAAGCCAACAATACTTTTTTTTGATTAATAGAAATATCATCTAGTGCAGAGTTCATGTGAACAGGAAGAAAAATCTTATGTGTCTGGTCTGAGAAAGGCAGGAAGGAATACACCTTTGTCCTGCAGCAAGAACAGAACAGCCTCACTGGGGTCTGAGAAAGGGTCGAACACAGAATTATCACTAGGGAGGATTGAAGGGGAGGTTACAGGTTCTTTTTTTGTGGGAAACCACCAGTCCTTTTATCAGAGGATCTTTATATGTATCAGTATGCTGTGGATGGGTAACTGCACAACAATTGGAAGCTGCCTTTTGTGACCGAGGTCAAAAATATCTGCTTCTACTGAAAGAATCTTCTCCTCTCACACCATCAACCTGAAGCAGTCTTGTTTGGGTCACTCTGCAGAGCATCTTACCTGCCTTCTCACTTATATATTCCAGCTCAAATCCAGCCTGCCTGTTCTTCTGTAGCTGGGCATAATATTAAAGATTCAGTTTAAGGACTCAGAGACTCTATAAATTGCTGAGTACCCTTGGCTTGTGGGCATTCTCAGTTCCTCACAGAACAAATTCAGCTCTCCCCCAGGAATATAAATGAAATCTCCCCAAATGTCTCTACATATGCAAATCTGTCATTCACTCTATGTATCACTCTGCAGATGATTCAGTGCTCCTAATACACAAAAAAAAATCTTTCTGAGGTGGTGGCAATAGATTTTTCCTGAGATAAAGGGTAGCACTGAGTACCTGTGTTCACCTTTTTTCTGCCCTCTTCGTGACAGTTGTGTTGATGAAGTCTACAAAGCAGCCTGAATTGAAAGTCGACTTGATAATTTGTATCTTGCTCTCTTACCTACCATTATAGTTCATCATTATCTTCTAAAAGATTTTCTATTGCTTCTAAAACAAGTTAAGTCAGCATTCTCTCTCCTCTCTCTCTTTCTGTCTCACTTTCTTTCTCTCTCCCCCCCCTCTCCTTGAGAAGCAGTACAGCTGTCAGTATGACAATCTAACCACAATATGTTACACCCACTTAGGTGTTTGGAGGAAGAGCTAAATTAATTAACTGTAATGATGAAATTTAAGTTTATGTTAGTGCAAGTCATTAAAAGCCAGAGCAATAAGCGAGTAAGATAGAAAATATCACTAAAAAAAACAATGTTACATAAAATTAATCATGAATATCATAAGGATTTCCAAGGACATTACCTTCATTATCAGCTCTAGGAGTACTGAACGTAAGTTTTTTTTTTTTCTTTCTCAAGTCAATAAAATATTTTTAGCACACAGGATGTTTCAGAAAGCAGAGTAAACAGAGGAAAAATGGATTACCTACAATGTAACTGTTTGGCCCAGGAATTCTGAGTACAAACCATGTCTGCAAGCTACTCATTACTGAGAACTCCTTCACTGACTATGTAATCAATTTCAATAGAGATTGATTTTATAAGTAATATGCCCTCAAACCTACATGCTATTTACACCTTTTATTTGGCATCTCTTAAAATTAAAACAAATATTAATATAAGTCATAAATCAAGAACTCAGAAGTCAATACATGTTCTCTGCTCATTGCAGAGAAGTAGCTAGAAGCCCCTAAAAACCTATCAAATTTACTTGAGCTTAAAAGATTGAAGTTTGCTTAAGAGGTATTGTGAACTTATTTGAACTTAAGTACAAGTCTGGGTTTGTCGATCTTTTGTGGAAAGAAATCCTTTTATTTTTATATTTTTCCCTCAAAAGTTGAGTTCAGCAGTGTAGAAAAACAAACTGGCATGCAAACAACAAAGCCTGAGTCGTGCATCAGATGCAATAACTGGAGAGACATGCTTGTGAAAATTGGCCAGCAGTTTTTTCCAAATAAGCACAGGATGAAAGGAACAACAGCAGTACAAGTGTATGAGCTGTGTACTCAGGGAGTCAGTTCAGAAACAATCACTTTGCTGGCAGTATAGGAACATATTTAAAAAAAAAAAAAAAAGAAGGTATTATAAAGCCGTGGAAGACAAGCTTCTAACTTACTAGTATTTGGACAGCACAGTGTAAAAATTAATGCTCCAACCTCTACTCACTGTCAGAAATTTTCCTCCATGTCTCTGCCTTATATTTCCACCTTTTGACCACATAATGAGGTTGACTGGAGCAAATTACATTTGACAGAGATTTTTCTCTGACTTTGGAAAATACAGAAAAGGTTACATTATCCACTGTGACCCTAGAAATCTTTGATTCTGGCTTTTGACCTAAACTTTTTGATCTCAAAGAGTGATATATTAGGAACACTGATGAATAGGAAAGTAATGGTATAGGTTAGTACAGCTACCAAGTAGAATATTGGCTGGTGTTAATTAGGTCTGTGATGACATTTTCTACACTGATGACTTCCAGCTCCTATGAGAAAAATGTCCATGGATTTTGCTGGAGCATTCACAATTGTCCAGCTCTCTCCTCTTGATTTCCAAGACGTTCATCACAACTCTGCCATAGCTCAGCTGTATTCATGTGAACAAATCACTCTGTATCACTTTCCCAACTGGAACCTGGAAGCTCCAAATCAAGAATTTATAAAAGCCATAAAAGACAACCAGCCTCCATCTTATTTACATATCCTCGCTCACCTTTATTCCACTGTCATATAGTCAGTCTGTACAGGCAGACAGGCGACACAGGATTTTATAATCTCCTGAAAAGAGAACGTGTTAAGGGATATAACAGAAGAAATCCTAATGGCTATGAAAAGTGTTGTGACTTTTTCAGACATGCCTACCTATAGCATACAGTATCTAACTTCTGCCACATGCTTCTATTTGAATAACCTGTTTGCCATAACAATATTAAAGACAGTGATTTCCAGTCTTGTTGTATTTTTCAGTGACATTATGTGTGACAATTAGATATTCTTAAGCTGAATTCCAGTGCAACAAGATGATGGGCATCTCTTCTTAGGCAGCTCAAAATTTCTGAGACAATATTTTACTTTCACTGAAATCACTGTTTAAGTTAAGAATTTTGGCATAATTCACAAGGTCTTCTAACAGCCAGGATTTAAATAAATCAAATAAAAAACATGATCTGTTAATAACAATAAAATTAAATTGTCATCTCCTCTCATGAATATGAAGAAAAATTGCAAATTACTTTCTGGTCTATTCAACAATTCATAATTAACCATACTACTCACTTCTAGAAGGTAGGAAGAAAGTCTAATGTAATATTGTGGTCCTCCTTGATAGTGCTTTCATAGAAACCCACCCAGTGGAGAGAAGGGAGAGTCGAAGGAAGCTATTGATAGTTGCCAGGACTACTAATTCTTCCATAAGTCTGGAGAACAAAGAAGAAGTGAGAAGCATTTTTGCTATCAGATACTTATTTAAAAATTCTAGCAAAGAACAATTCTCATTCACATCATCTGCCTTTGCTGTGCGAGTGGCTCTGAGGATGCAGCCATGGGAAAGCCTGTTTTGATCAAGTCTGCTGCTTTCCCTTTCAAAGTGAATGAGATAATGCGGCTGCGGAACAGCACCTTTTAATCAGAGCAGTGGGATTCCATTGAAATGTAGTACAATGCAGCTGCAAGTTGGTATTTCCCTAAAGCAGGTGTACACTTCTCCCTTTGAAACTTTGAGCACAGCCCACGTCCCTGTATCCCAAACTAGGCCTCAGTTGAACCATGTTCAGCATTACCTTTTACTATTTGTCCTTTAGACTAATTTTCCTTCTGTGCAAAACACTTTTAGATACATGCCAAAAAAATCTTTCACTAACTTAAGTCAAATTAATTTTGTTTTGGTTTGGTTTTTTTGGTTTTGGTTTGTTTTTTTTTCTTTTGGTAAAAGAGGAAGGCAGGCTGAAAATTAAAGCAATTCCTTGCCTCATTTGCCCTTATAGTTAGTTTCATCTTTATAACTTAGAGGAATACATAGTAGAGGCTTGTGTTATCAAGTAGGAGTAGATGTTTTGGGAAAAAATGAACTAACTGACTGATGTTAACCCTACAGAGGCCTGTGCTCTCTGTTGCTTGTCAGTAAATGCTGCACTGTTAGCTGTGTTTTTGTGTACATGGCATAATGCATTAATTAGCTGTAGCTGATGCAGTTATGGACAGTTTAATGATGTACAGCAATGCTCAGCTTCTGGAATTCTGCCTAGGAATGAGAAAGTAGTAGTTACTGAGAAAAAATAGAAAAATCCAGAAATGTCTTCCAGCTTGAATTCAACCAGTGCAGAAAGGTCACACTATTCATCTTAGTCCCTTTTGGAGTTGAGCTTTAGGATTCTCTTTCAGAGAATGGAAACAGGATGGACCTTTCTGATGTTATGGGCTCAAACTCAGGTGGTCTGCCTGCCTCTTCTGCCGATTTGTCTTGCTCAAGGAAGTTTCACATGAGGCGTCTTTCTGTGTATGAAGAGGGTGACTTACTGCGCAGCTGGTGCTTTCTGCAGTCCCTCAGGTATGAAGCACAAGACTAGAACCAGCAACATAGACTGCAGCTTGGGACTGCAGAATCAAAGGAATAGAAACTAGTGTGCACCATTTCCATTGTCGTATGAAGGGCAGATCAATAGTTTCTCATCTCTGTAGAATGACAAACACCTTGCAGCAGCCTTGCCTGAGTTTCACACCCCCAGCAGCAGAAAATGGTTCTTTACCTAAGAAATTTAACAGCATAAGATTTTTATCTCGAGAGCTATAAACTCCAGTTGTGCTTTCACTTAAATTTATGGTGAAAGTTTAGAGACTAATAGAATGGAAAACATGAGTGTCTCAAACTTAAATTAGAGAGCTGGCCTTCACAGCTGGGAGTTCAGAAAAAAATCTCTATTCAAACAAGTACAGCAATGACATATAATACATTCTTGTAGTAGATACTCACCACCTCATTAAATAGAAACTTTAAATGAGCAATCTATTGCAAAAAAATAAGGGAATAAGACAGTGATGTGCAATCATTGCAAAATGTTTTTTCAATTCCTCTCTGAGATTATTGAAAAATAGGAAAGTAGAATACCATCACAAAAAGCATAATACAGTTGAATAGCTGTTCCCTGTTTTCTTTATGCAAATCAGAGGTGGACATTGGTGAGATCTTCTTAAGAAATTGGTGGAGTATAAAATCTTTCAAGTCAAGAAAGCTGATATATTCACTACAGTGTGTATAAAACTACATTTTCAGTTAGGTGGCAGGATTTTTTGAACACATTAAAAAGCATGGGGAGTGATGGGAGTGGTAACGTATTGAAAAGTAAACAAATGATCTCTTATGAAAATTCAGAGTTTTGGACTTCCTTCTGGAAGTGTAAAAGCTTAGAAACTTATATTAGACAGCGGATGCTTCAGCCCACACACGGGATCTTGCCTCATCCAGATACTCCATAAAGGAGGACACTTAACTTGAGATACCAGCTCAATATACCTACAAGAGACCCACAGGTAATAGCTCTCAGTTTTTAAGATCTGTTTGCCTTGAAACAAGGTTTAGAAAAGAATACATCTTTCTTATGAAGTTTCTATTGGAATTTTATACATTAAATTAACATTATTCCTTGGGGATTTTTAATTTAAGATCCTACAGACTCTGTATTATATAATTTTTATTAGACTCCCAGTTTACTTTGCCTTCACTGCACCTCTGAGGCTCAAACACTATGACTGTTACTTGAAGCTTCTCTCACAATGTAAGTGATTTTATGGCACAAGTGCAGGAAATAAGAAGAAACACGAAATGAAAAACATTTAACAGAAAATGTCTAAATGATAACAGATGGGAAGGAAATAGGTAAAATTAAATGTAAAAAATATGAGGCTCCAAATCAGCCTTATTCCTGAAAACTAAGGCTATGTTTGATTAAAGAAAGGAACTGCTCATAATGAAAGCACAAAAAGGAAAGACATTTCTGACTGAGCTTCGTACCAAAGTTTCAGTTAGTGATTCTAATCTCATAAACAGGCAAAACTCGAGGGCAATAGACCTAGCATATTTTTAATGTATATTTCAAGATTAAATGAATTCTCATCCTTGTGTGCATATATTTTAAATCAATTAAAAAAAAAAATCTGGGACACTAGCTCAGATTTAGGTGAAAAATTTTAAAGTGACAATATTAAGACAGATAAATTGTGTCCAAGCCATTCAAGTGTATGCTAATGTCAACATGAAGTAAAATATTTCTTAGAAGACATTTTCAGAATATGCTTTAGAGAATCACAGAGTATCCTGGGGAGATATCTAGACTAAATCACACTGAGTTTCAAAATCTGATTCAAAATCAAGTGTAAGCAGTGAAAAGATCTGAAATAGTACCAGCTTCAGATAAACGACAAGTGAAACTCTTATCTACTTCAAAGGACATTAAAAACATCCTTTCAACTCCCAGTAGAAATTAGTGCTGAGTCCTACTAGACTTGGTCTTTTTCTAAGGACTTACATTTCTACGTTTTTCTTCCCTTCTATTCTCCATTCATAGACAGATTATTTTAAATTCACTCTCATTCCTCAGCTTTATACATTTCACTGGTTCCCACTCAGTCACATCATATCCTTTTTTCTTGCCTTTTCCTTTTTCTTTTAATTGAAATTTAAAAATACTAATTTACTTCTGTTACTATTTTTTTTTTTTTCATTTCTTTTACTAATTTCCAAATCAACTTACGGGAAGTCAAATAATTTCAGCTTGGATTTGCTCCAACAGTTCCATCATCTCTTAATCACATAATTCCACTAAGGCCTTTATCTCACTCTTTTATCTATGCTGTAAAGAGCCTTCCCATAGATGCACACACCATGCAGGTAGAGAGAGTTTTTAAATTCCATCATTTATGCGGTTTTCCACTTTACATATGAAAACAACAGAAATTTCAAACACATATTTAAAAGCAAGCTAATTTCAGAACTTACCTTAGTACTCCAAAGCTACCTCCAGTGTATCTAAAGACCTTTTCCAGCTAAATTTTAAGACACACTAATCCCACGCACAAATAAGTCATGCACATTTTCCTCCCTCCAGAAAACAAACCCATAGTGTAATGAATGGCATGAAGAGGGCAAAGAAATCATGGAATGTAATTTATTTCTATAAAAGAGTCCAAAAGATGGGCAAACAGAAGCGTATTAGCTGCCCTGAAACAAATCATCTGCTTATTGTGGTACAGCAAGGGAGCTTTTCAAATACCTACTACTCCTTTATATATTTCTATAGGAATTCCAAGAGACACAAAGCTGTCCATTTCCTATAAAATTCTACTTTCCATCCTCTCCTCTACCCCTCTCCCACCACTTTTTCTGTACATTTCTTTTCTTAAAACAAAATGGTGCAACAGCAAACAAATAGGCATTTCCTCTTTTTTTATTTTCAAAAGACTGAATTATCTTTTTATAACAGTGTGAACAAATAAAAATGTTTCCTACACACATGCTTTAGCATATATGGTCTTTTTTTCCTACTGGATTGATCCCAGTACTCTAACACATGGGGACAAATCCCACAGTATGCAACTGTTCAGAAATTGTTGATGTAAGAGGTGGAAGATATACACATGAAAGTGTATTTTCAATTATTATTAAATAAATCGACTTTTAAAATGTGCATAAGAAATGTAGGTTTTTAAAAGCAAATGTAGTACTTAATAAAGTGAAAGTTTACTGCCATGTGATGTCCTCTCTTAATTCACATAAAACCACAACATTTAAAAATCAGACAAAATTAAGCCTACCATAAAGATAATAGTTCAACAGTTGAGTGCAGCGCTAGATTATTTGGCTGCAATTTCCAAAAGATATGGCAAACACAAGTAGCACTAATGTTTCTTTTCATGAGTCAACAGCCATATATCACAAGGCTGGTTTCACACAGACCAAAGCAATTCAGTCCTCTCTGAGGTCTGGTTTAAACCAGTCATCTAGAAAAGAAGGATCCTAGAGCCCGCTCTGATACTGCTGAATGCACAGAAGATATTTTTCATGGAATTCTTAGATATAGCCAAGAACAATCATTCATTGAGATAGAGCAAAATAGTCATCCAACAGGGGGATTAAGCCACAAAACTGACAACAGATTTTCATTAATTAGTCATACTCTGTTTTTAAGATGTTGAGAGCATTTAATATTTTCTGACTTGACTGAGTAGTGATTACTCAGGTACTGTACTTATGTACCGTAACTAAATGTCATATACAGTAGGTTTTGCTCAACTGAAGAAATGTCACTATTCTTACATTTTTTTTTCTGTTATTCAGATAAACAACTTTAACCAATCTTCTGATATTGATTCTGTAATTACTTTAATATCTCATACCTAAATTCTCAAGCTGAGGAAACAGATAGGAGCCTTCTTCCTAAAGGGTGAACACATGAGCATAAATAAGAATTTTCTGTGCATTCATTTTTGTGTGAGTCTCCCAAGTGACTAGACTTTCCAATTCTGCAGTTTTCAGCTCCAAACTCAGCATTAATGTCTTAAACATGGACATATTTGTATAAAATGGTTTTCAGTGGGTTGCATTGTGTTATCTTAGACAGAGAATTAATACATCTTTGGATCTTGGGTTCCAGAGCCAGATTATTAATTAATTTATTTATTTAGTAGCTCAATAAAACATTCAAAGGGCAAGTCTATGCCTATCACAAGTGGGCAGCTTGTAGAGATTGACATGATCCTAAGGCTTTCAATACTCAAATTTACTTTGTGCTAGCCACAGGTGTATAAGAACTGCAATTTGAGAAAGCCCCAAGAGAACTAATTATGCGTTAAGAAGAATGCACATTTTACTATGTAGCATACAATACAAGAAAATTACCATGCATCAAGTTTTTGAGAGACAGAACTTTAGGCAGGTAATAGGTATACTTGTGCACAGATTTATTCTGAAATGAACTCCCTTGAAGGCTTATCAAAAGTAATACTTTTCTTTTTCATTTAAATATATCTTCTTTACAGTGCAGAGTTTTGCCTCTGAAAATGCTCTGAATTCAAATACTATGTGAAGGTCTCTTACAAAGTCTCAAGCTTCAATAGACAATTAATTTTGTTTATTTTACTGACACTATTAGGCAAAGATTAATTTTATGAGAAATCAACAGCTCTTTATTGCAAAGCCAGTGTCCAATGTCATTAGGAGAAGCTGACTGTTTGAAATATCTTCATGTACAGAATTATTACATAATGTCATATTACAGTAACAAATGAGAGGAAAATATGTCCATACTTGTGGTGGGTTGACCTTGGCTGGATGCCAGGTGCTCTTCAAGCTGCTCTATCATTCCTCTCCTCAGCAGAACCGAAGAGGGAGAGAATAAGATAGAAATATACCCTCATTGGTCAAGAAAAGGACAGTTTAATAAAGATTTAAATTAAAGATTTATTTTCTACTTCCCAGAAGGGATGTCCAGCCATTTCCCAGGAAATAGGGAAGACGTGTAAGTTGCTCTGGAAGACAGACATCAAAATATCAAAATCATCCCCTTCCTACCCTTTCCCCTTAGATTTAGTTGCTGGATAGGCGACATATTGTATGGAATTTCTCTTCCATCAATTTGGATCAGCTGTCCTGGCCATTTCCTCTCCCAAGATCTTGTCCACCACCAACCTACTGGTGGGAAGGTGAAATGTTGGAGAGACAGCACTGATGCTGTGCCAGCATGGGTCTGCGGTAGCCAAAACACTGATGTGTTCCCAACACCTTTCTGGCTACTGCAACAAAGCACAGCACTGTGAGGGCTCCTGTGAGGAACATTAACCCCATCTCAGACAGACCCAACACAAAATTCATGTGGTCATCACTGCTATAAATAAGCATAATTTAATGTATGATAATCGTGGCCTTAGGAACCAGTATTGTACTACACTGAATTTGTTAGTTGTCTTCCATTGTCTTTTGCTTGACTTTTATATTGATGTGTGTGTAAAGGTGTATTTGTTATTCCATGGAAGATCTGAATTACAGATCTCAGAAAGATTTGGCTATTTTCACAGGAAGTCAGTGAATGATGTGGAGATGGAATATATAAGCACAGGTTGCAAGCAAAAAGGTATAATTTGGTCCATTGTAGTAGAGATAAATGAAGGAAAAACACACTAGTTTAAAAATAGCCTGTTTTTCCGAAAATGTTTTAATGAAAGCTGTTTCAGAATAGGAGTTCTGAGAGCAGACACCAACCTGGATATGTTGTACGATAGGAAAATGATCTATGGTTTTAAAAATTAGGAAGGAGCAAGGAGAAAGAAATATAAATCTAGCTTTTGGGCTTGCAAAAACCCCAAAAGACTTTCATTTTATTCCAATGTGTTCATGGGGTTCATGCCAATGTATTCTTGTGTCCTGTCTGAAAAGATACAGTGGCTATAAAAGTCCATGGCAATCACAAGTCCACAGTTTGAACCCAGGCCTTCTACAGAATACCATCATCAGAGGACCTAGACAGATAATCTCTTTCTATCCCATAAAATCAAGGTTTAGCTGACAGTATGCTTTATTTGTCACTATATTTTTACTGAAGATGTCCTCTAAGTTAATTTAGTAACAAATCTAGCTCAGATTTTCTTACTAGGAAGTTGTCTGTGTTCTGAGAAACACTGAATACTAAAATGCAGCCTATAAATACGGGCATACTTGTGGAGGTTGTTGATTAAATCTTGGTCATTCTGATCCTTGTTTTAAAATCAGGACCTAAAGCCATGAAAGTTCATTTTGAAAGTTATTCTGATTGAGAGACTGACATCAAGACAAGCAGTATCTGGCTATCCATAAATCTGCTGGTGTTGTAACTGATGATGACAGGAACTGACTTCAGATACAAAATCTTTAATCAGAGGTAAATACAATAATAATAAATAAATAAATAAATAATAAAAATATCCGTTCAGAAATATGGGGAAATTAAATTCTAACTTACATGTGGCTTTTCCAGTCTATCCTTATCTTGAACATACTAAGTTCATGTGAAAACCATAAAACTTCTAGGATTAAAAGAGACCAGGTCATGCATTCAAGTACATTCAATACAACAATAATCTCCTTGGCCTTTTCTTTTTTTTCTGCAGTTTTTATTTTCATTTTCTATACCTGTCAGGATGGGTATATAAAGGAAAAATGTACATGGCCCATCACTGTTCTGTGCTCTCTCCTGGAACACAATTTGTCATTATGCTATGACTCTGTAAAATCCTAATGTTCAGAAATAGTGCTACTGAAGAGGTCCCATCTGCATCTTCATATGAGGAAAGGCTGAGGGAGCTGGGCCTGTTCAGTTTCGAGAAGAGACGACTGAGAGGGGACTTCATCAATGTCTCCAAGTAACTGTCGGGAGGGTGTCAAGAGGATGAAGCCAGGATCTTCTCCATGGTGCCAGGCAATAGGGCAAGAGGGAATGGGCAGAAACTGATGCACAGGAAGTTCCACCTGCGTGTGAGAAAGAAGTTCCTTACTGTGCAGTGACTGAGCACTGGACACATGTCCAGAGAGGATGTGGAATCGCCCTCACTGGAGATGTTGTGTGAATGCACTCCTGAATGTGCTCTAGGATGACCCTGCTTGAGCAGGGAGATGACCCATTGTAGTCCAACCTTACCCATTCTGTGATTCTTTTCCCTCACCTCAGCCATTTACAAATATGGTTTATGAGGCTGATTTTTGGCATGACTAATCCCTAGTTCATCAGCAGATACAAGGAACACCCTCCCTCTGATTCTGTAGTTTTTACCCTTATATATTCAAATCAGACCCTTGCTGTGGTAGAGCAATAAGGAAATGTCTTCAGAGAAAATGGAAAACATCCCAGGAATCTTTTGAGGATTAGAGAGACTAGTAATATGACATTTCATTTGTGTTTAACCCCTCTAAGTGATTTTAAGCTTTCATGTGGATTTACCTAAGTGAGTCTAAATCACATCGTCTCAAGCGGTACATATTCTGCAGTATCATGGTGTGAGGGTTGATGCAAACATTTTCTTCAGTATACAGAGATACTTATCTACAATATTTTACTCATTAGGTCCAGGTTAACACCAAAACAATAGCTTAAAACAAAAAGATCTAAGTTTCTCAGGATTTCTGATATCAAGCTTCCTACTTTGATCCAAGCAGCTAAAAGACACCTATGGCTGAGTTGCTGAATATATAGGCTAAACTCATGGTTTGGTCAGCTTGGTTCCATTGAAAACACAGAAAATGAAATTTTATAGGTATATCACAGCAAAACAGAAAAGCCCAGTTTCTATAAATTAAAGCTAAAGTCACAGTTCCTATCAAATAATCCCATTAAAAGGGTTTTGCTTTAGTTTTCTGTTTATGAGTTAATTAAGAGCTGTAACTGTTCTCCCCTATATATCTTTATGCAGTGATGTGACATACAGTTTCTAAGAATAGTACTTGTGAGCCATTTGTTGAGTACTTGAAATTCAAAACAGGAATCATACTGAATTGAAGTTATGTTGACACTGCTGTTTTTGCCTGATTGAAAAAGTGAATTATGTTAGTGAACTCACTTTACATGGCTATCCTCTTCTATTAGCTTAGTATTATCTATTTCCACAAAAACTCCTGCCAGAAAATGTCATACTTATAGATAGTGAAGACATATTACAAAGGAAAAACATAGGCACTGCTGAAGCCAATCTGCTTCTTAAAACTGGTATCTGTTACTGTCTTGAAGCTTTCATTTTTTAGCCATAGTACCTCCCATACTTCACACAGTTCCAGTTACAGATGTGGGGTTCAAAAAGCATCTCAAAATAAAAGGCGAAAAGGGACAACCAACAGCAGAAACATTTTTTCTTACATCTTACATAGCAACATTTCATTTCGGCATTGCAAAATTACGATTTCCGTCTTGTGAAATTGATATTTGCAAATGTTTCTTCAGTGGGTGCTCACAAAACAGACTCTACTGAATGAAGGTTGATATTAATTCATTCTCTGCATTCTTTTTGGGATCAAAAGATGGACTTCATACTCTTCTAAATATGGAAGCAGATCGCAGTTTTTAATGCAATATTAAGTTGATGACTTTCATGCTACAATACATTAGAGGCTGAGCTGAACCATCAAATTAATTTCAATTGTAATCCTAAGCACTTCAAATCCAGTTCTCTTCATTGAGTTGTTAGAGACCTAAAAAAAAAAATAATAAAAAAATTAGAGATAATATATGGTATTTTTACCAGGTAAGAGTTAATTTGAATATTTGGTTGAAAAGCATTACAGATATTTTGTAAGTTTTTCAGTTTTTCACTTTACACAACGGACAATAAATATTCAGAATAATTTTCATTATTTGCTCTTATTGGTTTCTTATTTATTTCTGCAAACACATGAGCTCTTGGTTAACATTTTACATTAGTATCCATAATTACACTGTTCTGATCAGCATGTAATTATTCTGTGTATAAATGCAAATATGGTTTTCTGACATTCAACTTTGTGCACTAGTGAAGGTAAAGCAGCTATTTATTTACAAGAGCTTGACACACATAATGCCAGGAAATCTAAATCACACTCAAGTTCAATATTCACTAAATGTTCAGGAGTATAGGATAATTCAAGGTTTTGCTGTATACTCCTTCAACAGGAAATACAGGAAATATTACTTAATGATTGTGAGAAAATCAGCTAGATATAATTTAAATTTCCAGACTTAAGATCTCCCAAAGTGTAAGAACCTGAATTTTTAATAGGATGATTGAGAGCTTGCTATTATAAATGCTGAAGGTTCGCTTAGAACATGTGAAGGTTACTGAAATTCAGAACTACATATACTTATCAAAACATTTTTTTAGTCATTATATAATATTTAAGAATACTTTTCTACTACTCCCAAATTATTTACCAGTATTAGATTTATGATCTGGAAATTCCAGGATTCTCAAAGCCATCTACAGAATAAGCAAAGAATAAATCACCTGCAAGTCAACAGCTAATTTGCTTTCAGGTTTCCCTGTTTCTTTGGATTTCAATTGCATTGAGTTTTAAAGCGTTTTCAAGATTTTTGAGTTTTTATTTTTCTGTGCCTTTTGTGTCAGTCTAATTTATTTAAATCCAGCTGCCCTCTTTCCATTCACCAGCTCATAATGACACTGAAAGCAAGCACCATAATCCTTATAGACATTTCTCTCTACTTCGTTCTTACTGGGAAAACAAACAAAGAAACAAACAAAAAAAATATGAAAAAATAGTAAAAACAAAACCTTTGGTGATTATTTCATATGTATGAAAGCAGAGAACTTCCCTAGCCTGTCTGGAGCGGATGTTCGAGATGAAGTAATACTTTACACACTGCATTGTGTGGCATGTTAATTTTTTGCTTTCATGTTCCAGGAATTTGACTGAGAAGTTAACTTCAGTGACACCATCTACTCCAAAAAGAAGAAAAGTATATCTAATTCCTCCTCTCTGCTCTCATCTTTACAATGAGAAGAGGAAGAGAGCATATATTAGAATTTAGTTCAAAAGTAGTAGCTCATGTTCCTGAGTTCAACAAAGACTCCCAGAACTCTTAGTTCAAAAGAAATTTGCACAAATAACGTAGTTCACTCAGATTTCAAACTGGACAACAGTCTTTAAAGTGTAACTCTCTAAGGAGGTTCCTCTTTTGCAGCCTCCCAGCCTCCATGGCACCATGACAAATTTGGGTGCCTTGAGAAAGATCATAATTTCTTTTATGTGGTTCTTTAGAACTGTGTCTGTTGGTTTTTCACAAAGTATTGAGCTGAACAGTAGGGAGAATCAGCAGCAATTCTGTCTATCCTAATGAATTAAAGGAATCCACAGAACTCATACCTGCTCTGGAATTCAATCATCTCTTCTATTGAAAGTGAGAACATTGTCCCTTGAACAGTGTAGCCTGGGACATTTATGTGAGGTCTGTATTTGGAAGTTAGAAGTTAGGGGTCATTCCTAAAAAGATGAGGCCATTTCCCCTCAGTTTAGAAAGCAGGAGCTTAGCAGTTCAGACTTGAGCATTTTCCAGGCACTTATCCCTTTTTTTTTCCAGAGAACACTCATGTACTGCTTTAATTCACTAGCAGGTTGGGATACTCTGGGTCAGATCAAATTATCTGAAAAGAGAGTGTGAATCTTCCCAATGAGAAATGTGTCACAATTAGTTTGGAAAATAATCTGGAGTTCATAGAGTACCCAAAATAGACTGTCATAGCCGAATGTGTTCCATCAAATATGAATATGGTTCCAAAGATGAGCAGACAAAAAGTATTTTGCGGTCTTGGAAATGGTAGAAAGGGATTTCTTGGTACGTTGTTTGTAAGAAAAATGTGGAAGATCAGCCTTAAAAGTGTCTTCACCTTGTGAGTTTTTCCTCTTATGAACTACTAGCAATTATTTCTGAAGACATCATTTATTTATTTGTTTCTTCATAATCTCAGAATGTAAGGCAGTCTAACTAGCAATAACAATTACAGCATTAGGTCTCTCCCGCTATTTCTCTCTCTCTCTCATTCTTACAAATTATTTCAGTGATATAACTTCAATGATGAACTTTATTACCTAAATATTTCTTATTTTGCGCAGACTGCTATACAAACATACAAGCTAGGGAAGACTGAATTAAATCACCTCAAAGAATTTTTCAATCTTTTCATAAGACTGATATTTTTTCTCTTCTTTGTCTTTTTTTTCCAAAAACAATCTAAGCAAATTAGCTAAAATTTCTGAATATTTATGTGAGACCTTCCCATCTTCAATATTGAAAAAGAAAATAAATCCACTCCTTTTATAATCCTGCACAGAACAGTATTAAGACATACCAATTATGCAACTATTTTGGGAAGGTGAAACATAATTTTTGTCATGCTGAGGTGTCACTTTATGAACAGATTTTTCAATTGCAATATGTATTTTTAAGGTACTTGGAATTCATCTTCTCTGCCTATATGGTTGAACATCAGCATCAGGAATATTAGAGAGGCAATCCAGAAATCAACCTGGTGACCAAAGGAAAATAATGAAATCCAGGAGAAGAGTAGGATCTACTTCTTTCTAGAAATGGATTTCATGCTAAGGCCTAGAAGCCTCTTCAGAAGTTGCTACACCTTGACCAGAGCAAAAGAATAATGTAAAGGCCCATTAAAAGTGTCTGTTTAAGTAGTGGCACTGTCTTTAATTTCTGTATCCTGTATTTCTTTAATATTAAAAAAAAAAAAAACCTAACAGTACCATAAGCACAGGTTTTAAAGTTTTAGTGCTGCATTTGCTCATTCTGTTACTTTTCATATCTAGTGCAATGAATCTTTCAAAATACCTCTGCATTTTTCAGAGTGGCATTATTTTATCACTCTTACCTCTTCCATTTTCCAGCACTTTCTGAGGCATACTGTCCTATGTTTGACACTGAGAAGACTTTCCATACATCTGGAATATACATTTTTACAGGCATTTGGGCTGAAGAAGATATTAATCCATTATGTGAGAGATGGGAACAACCACCGCAGTTATGTTTTTGGCTTCTGCTAAATTTCTTGGAGTTGCCCAAGCTTTCACTGTATATTCACTAAGTACAAAAAATATATTTACTAATGCTCCCTGAGAAACACAGTGTCAGAATGTATGTTAAAAAAATTCTAGTGAGCCTCATGTGTCTCTAGCACATAGGAATGATTTGGTGAAAGGAAGACATCTATACCTTAATTGACCTTAAAAAGCTCCCTTATCTAGCCTTGTGGAAGAAATGGGCACTTCTAAATCCTAATTAATGACATTCTAAGGTAGACATCAAGATATAGCTTGTTAACTTGGCCTAAACACGTCCTGAGAGTGGTTTGGTTTGTTGTATTTTTTTCTCCCTCAATATATTTCAAGGAAGACACATATCACAAGCTTCTCTGTTCATCTTTATACAGTGTCCATGCTTACATCTGAAAACAGGACCAACGCCAGCTCTGGCTTCTGGAGCTGGTTCTTTAGCTGGAGGATGCCAAGTACCCAGGTTTGGTGTGTGCAGAAATGCTCTAGCAGCTGAGAGAACCAAGCCTAGAGGAACCTGCACAGTTCCAGCAGTAGCTGGCCCAGATGGCTTCTGACAGTTCAGGGTTTCTGAGTTTGGAGGCCTCAGATGACCCAACTCCCGTTTTAGGCATAAAAGTCTTTCACTCTGCCCTTCATATGCTCCCACAAAACCTGATCACAGAAGACATAAAGCTGATCTTTAACTGCTAGGCAAGGTACAACTGCTTTCACTGCCTCAAAACAATGCATTTTTGTGGAGGCACTCTTGCATCTTTGATTAAAAGCGTACTGCTTTTCATTTGCAAGATGCTCTGAATTGCCTTCCTCTCCAAACAGCACTGAAGAAAGAAGGCTTTAGCAGCTACCAAGTCAGTACTCACTTTAAATTTATTTTTTGCAAATCATGGACCCAGCTGATGTTGACAATTTTGTTAGAGGCCTCACAGGAAATAATGTAAAACTTTAAAAGTTCAAAGTGGATTTACTGAAAGGAATAAATATACAATTAGGGTTCTATTACAGCTCAAATGTTCCAATATTTTATTTCACTGTACTCATACCTAACTATTTGTGGTTTACTTAGAGAAACTTGAGTTCACAGACCACTGACTGCATGACCTGCAACAGCCACTCAGAAATCATTACACTTTTTAGGCTAAACTAGTTTACACATAAAGATATTAAGACATATTTGGGAGTGAAATAGGTGCAGTTAGAGCCAGTAAAGGTGCCTGAGATGTGTAGCAGAATTTAAGGGTAATGAGAGCATGGAAATGGTTAAATTATTTAGTCAGGGAAAGAGAAATGTTGAAAGGGGTATCAGGTTATTGATACAAGATAAAACATAAGGGGAAAAAACAAAAAAAAAAAATTACTGTAATTTGGCATGTCTCACAGAATATTAAAACATCACAGTGTCATAATATAAGGAAAAAAGAAAACAAATATGCAGTGTTTTATGAAATATGCATCTACACCAAAGAGTCTTAGGAAAAAGAATTAGTACTGCAGAAAATCATTAAATAATTGGTTTCAACTGAGTCTTAAAAGAAGAGACAGATAATTTTATACCCACTAATAATATTTTTAACTATAGTAGCTGAGGTAACGATAAGGCTAATCAGATCTCTTTTTGTGGGGTATTACTCTGATAACAGGAAGGAATTATTTATATCCTGTGTAAACTATAATTTAATGCAGCTGGTTACATGTCCTGCGGAACATTAGGTGATGCAAGTACTAAAATCACTCCTTTGCACAGTGACTGTGAGCTACAATAAACTATCTTAGCAGTGACATCTTAATTTAGTTATGAGTGAGACAGTTAAACACATTATTGAGAATAACAGTGTAGATTATTTTTCCTTGATAATTGCACTATGCTACTTACAAAAAAAATGTTGAAAGAGAAATTGTTTTAATTTTAGTTTGCTTAACTTTTACGTCTTAAATTTAGACTTTTACATAAAACTTGTAGAAAAACAGTAAAATCCAAAGTAGCTGTGGAGAAGCCACATAAAATAGGAAGGATTTTGAGCCCATGCACATTTTTGGCTTGCACTCATTATGCCACCATGATTTCCTGGGATTTCTTATAAATATGACAAATCAATAGCAGCATAAAAATAGTATGTTGATAACATGCAAAAATCTCAAAGCTGAACTGATGCAGAAATGTAAGATTTCCACACAGTTGTTTTTTGGTTTTGTGGTTTTTTGTTTTTTTTTTTACTAAGTTATGTTGTAAGTCAGATTCTAGAAATTCAGTTAGTTTATCCTTTTAATTGAGGTACTCTTTCAAGTTGTCAAACTTATAACCATTCCTGTTAATTAATTCTGCTTTTTCTCTCACTTCTGAGAAATATGTTATTTTACCACCTTCAGAGTAAAAGAGAAAAAACAGTGATCCCCATTTTTTGTAAACTTCAATATAATAGGCTGTACAGACAAAGTCATCAAAAAAATGCTTAGCACTTTTCTCTGGTACATGAAAGTCTGGTCTTGACAGGCTACTGCAGAATAACAAAAACCTTGTCAAAGTTTTCAACAAAAATTTGTGTTTCCTTCTTTTAATAAATGGAGAAACTGAAGCACAGGGAGGTGAAATGACTTGCCAGGGTAATCAGACAGACCAACATCAGGAATGTTCCTAGAGGTTGGGCCTCCTGGGTGCTGCTTCTCTGGGATGTGCACTTAGAGTTCTCTGAGTCCAGAAGATAAAGCTGTCTGACTGTTGGCCCTATTGAACATGAAATATCAACCCTGTGTTAGAAAGTAGACTTTTGTAAAGAAATATTTACTTCATTGCACTTCAGTAACAACAGGGTTACACAGGAATGGGTATAATCACCAGACAAGAAAGTTAAAATGAGGTTCCTAGAGATAGTTTCATGCTCTGTGAAGAATTATTTGAAAGTCTTTGTTTTGCGAAGTAAGTAAGCAGTTACTACGCTTATATATAGAAGTTACTATGCTTGTATATATTCTGTGTCACTTAGGCAAAATATGTGGAAAACACAGTGAGTCAGACTGGGACTTCTCCTTTGCAAGGAGAAACATAAGAATCAGAATATATGTGCAACACATATTGCTTTTTCTGAACAGCTCCATAAATATGCATCTGTTTAAAACCATAGGGAGAAAGCTTAGCCCAGATCAGCTTCAAATCAGACTTTCATGCCATGTACTGAGCATCTTGGGATGAAAATATTTCTGTGGAAGAAGCTGCTCTAGCTCAGCAGAAAGGCTCTTAGCTACAAAGTATTTTCTATTTTCTTTTTGGAAGTGAGGGTAGGGAAGAGGGGAGTTCTGTTTCTTCCATTCTTGTACTTAAATTGTTTGGCAATAGATAAACTTACATAAAAATATGTGGACTGGAGTTAATGCAACTCCACTTACACATTGTGGAGTTCACTTACACTGATCACAGTAGGATCACAGTGTGACCTAATGCGACACTCTGATCACTCTACAGCAAACAAATATAGCATCACAAATGTAAGTAAACACAGGAAAAGCAGAGGCAGTCACACCCACCAAGGGAAAATGTTGTATAATATTCTTCATGGGAGAGGAGATAAAGGAGACTGAACAGAGGTACTTGGTGCTCTCACAGACACCCTAAAAAATTCACCTGGCCTCCTGATGCCCCTGCAAGAGATGGGAGTCACTGCTAGGCCCTGTGTCATCCCTGCCACTCCCATGTGAATGTTTTATACACTGTATGGCACCTAAAAAGACACCAGATACCCAGGTTAGGCACCTGAATTACTTGTCATATTGTGCACAGTGTACACCCTGCAGAACATGCAGTCAAAATATATGGAGCAAAAAAAAATCTATCTGCATTTAATGTGGAGTTCAGTAAGTGAGGCTGCATCTAAATTGCTTGGTAAGTTCTCTGTTGGAGGCTGGCAAGTCCTGACCCCCTTATCATTCAAGTCAGAGACATGTTAGCAGTGCAAAGTGGTGGCTTTTCAGTCTGCACACCTGAGTTTCCTTTCCATAAAAGAAACTGTTAATTTTTTCAAGGGAATATATTTCTAAATTTAAGCTTTTTCCAGGGAGGGTTTGAGCAAAATGTCTTTTCACTTCATGCTAAGAATGTGGCAACTGAAGTAGACTTCAAAATCCAGCTCAATTTTTAAGAAAACTGTAGGAAAAAGGTGAGCAATAAGACTTGCCTGTGTGTAACATGCATGAAATTGGTATTCATTATGGCAGACTGTCTGTTGCACAAAAAGACACTGATCTAATACGTGTCAGGCCATAATACAGAGAATGGAAGATTGCTTGTATTTTCCTCTTCATGGCTGCTTTCTCAGTACTTTCAATCAGATTTTCTGGCAGCAACTTAGGCAGCAATAAAAGTATAACACAAATTTCTCTTCATTTCAAACTGTTACAATAGCAGATTAAAATTCCATACTTTGTCAGCAGTCAAATAAAGCAGATAAACCTAGGTTGTGTGAAAACACTGCAAGGTCTGTGAACACTAGACTGAGTAAAGTATAAAATACATATTCTAAATAAAGGTAATTCATCAGTTAACTGTAGCATGCCTCTTATGCAATCATTAATTTCAGGTTGTTTAGATAAATCACAAACTTCAACATATTTATAAGCATGCAATTTCAGGAAAAATATGAAATTACAAAATTTAAATGAAGCCTATTACGCCTAGCAAAGGTTAATTGATGGATTTATTATAGGATGCTAAATTGTACCAAGAAATAATAAATCAAATAATAATGAATCTAATTCATATTATAAGGTGCCACATTTATTCTAAATTTCTGGTGCAGTAAATCTTGAATCCCAACAGGAAACTGAGCTTCCTTTGCATATCTTTGTTAATCAAGTCCGGGTTTGTGCTGATCAAAACAATCAAACAACATCAATCAGAAGTCCAGCAGAGTTCAACCATCAAGAAGACAGACATATAAGCAGCTATTTCATTACGTAAATGCAAATTATATTAAAAGTTTTTTTTCCTGTATGTTGACACTATGCTGTTAAACTTTTTTCATTTGTTCCATATCAGACTCTAAATATCAAAGGAAAACACCTTAAAAAAAAAAAAAAAGAAAAATTAAAGAAAAAGTATGTGCTTAAAACTAAACTTATTCTAATATTTATTGAAATTCTCTGATGGTATAAACACATATAATGTGTAATCCTCTTTTTAATTTACAATCAGTTTTATATCAGAAAAAATTTAAAACAAGAATAATAATTGTACCATAGAAATAATGCCTTACATTACATCTTACATATCAAATAATTCATACATGTTATTTTAAGCTTCTTTCTTTGTGTAAGTATTTATTTTTCAGGTTGCAAAAAATAACACATTATCTGAAAAACCTTATTCTTGGCATACCTGCATTCTCTCTTAGAGCAGAGGTTCGTATTAGCATTATGTTAGATTAGTTGAATAAATTTCCAATCTCAGTAATAGGGCAAGGTGGAGAACAACAATTCTCTTTTAGAAATATTTTTAATATCTAAAAATGAACTGAAAACAGATATTTTGTTGTTTCTTTGTTTTTAAACAAAAATGTGCCCAATTTTTAAAGAACAAGGAATCAGTTTAGCTTCACATCCTTCTGTTTCTCTCCCTCTCCTGCATGAGCTGGGTTTCTATTTTTCCTCATCATTTTGTCATAAATGACTGGAAAGCTTGAGAACTGAGACTCTCATTATAAAAACTTTCCCAAACTATTTTTTCCCCACCTATATTATGACTCAAATGACAAATGTGTTATAAAGAAATAAACTGAGATAAAAATATTCTGAGTATTGGTTCTAGTCTCTGTCTCTTAAAACCAAATAAACCATGCAAACAGTAGAGAGTTTTTTAATGAAACTTTAAAATAATTTATAGAGTTTCAAGTTCAAAAACAACTCTCTCACAAGTAGTTAGTGTAAAATAACCAAATGATGACATAACTGCAAGAAGAGAAGCTCCTTGATACTTTTTCACTGAAACAATTCATTTGGTGAATTTTCCAGTGAGTTTTGCAATCCTCTTAATATTCACAGTACCTTGTCATGCAGATAGGCATTTCAGATTTCATTCAGGGCAACATTACACATATTTTTCTTCCCTTTTTCCCAAGAGAAAGGGACATACTAAGTAGTTTATCTGTTCAAATTAAAATGTTATAATAGATAAGGCTCATATAGAATGAGAAACAAGTTCTTCATGTTCCTTCCACCACATTACGGCAATTTATGTATAGACAGTTACATTTACCCAGAAGTTTTGGAGCAACATCAGCAGCTTGTTTCTGACAATAAAATGTGAAAATCCCTTGATTCACTTCTTAACCAAAATCATCTATGGGTGATTCCTTCCTCATGAAAGAAATATCTCCATTATATCAGTTTCCCAAGGTTCACCTGGAAAGGCAGCATTTTCAAATTGCCCAATATTTATATGTAATAGAAAGTTTGTTTGAATTTCTTTTCTCTCAATTCATACCCAAGTGGGAAAGAAGGTTTTCTTTTTATCAAGATGCTTCACAAGGTATTTATGCAGCAAGAGTTAATAAGCTATTTCTTGTTTTCTGTATATTGATATTTTAAAGCATATATAATCATGGCTCAGCTTTTCCTTGAAATTGCAGAAGCTTGTTTTTGTTTATGATCTGTCTTGAGTCTGTATAACAGACTGTCCAGGCCATACAACAGTTTGTTTTCCAGTCTGCTTAGATGATGTAGTGTTATCTGCAGTTTGTTTATTTGTATTTCATCTTTAGGAGAATCTGGTATGCACCAGACAGCTCTGTTTTGATAAAACCATTTTATTACAGCTTGGCATTTCTGTCTTAGTTTCTTCTTGTGCTTTCTTCCTTGGTTCCACAAAAACTAAAGGAAGCCTGGCCCAGCCTTAACATTAGTTTGGTGTTATGTATGCAATGCTTCTTGCAACTTACAAGCTTGTTATTTCAGAATGTTGCTACAGAGAATACTTTTAGCAGGTTAGTTATTTCTCCCAGTACCTCCCTTGTAGTAGATAAGAAACCTTGTTTTATGCTTAAAATGAAACGCTGTTCATCTATTAACAATATTAATACTATTAATCAAGGTTATAAACATCTGTCAATAAATAATTAAGAATAAATCATAAACCATTCTTTCAGACTTATTTTGAACTTATTTGCTTGTTATTTGTGCAATGATAGTACTTATACTGTGAAAAACAAACAAAAAAGCCTTTTAAAAGACCCTTATCTAAAAAAAAAAAAACCCAAACCAACACTCAAATGAAGTTCAGATATTTGAGAAATAAAGTCATATCCTCCTGGTTTGTAAATTGCCCATCTAGACCTGGTGAAATTTACCCTGAGAGACTTCAACTTGGTGAAGCAATAAAGAACATTAGTGCAGGGCAGTCAAGTTTCCAGATTATTAACAGGAAAAATAAACAGATTACCTAGAAGAAGAAATATCCAGAGTGTTACAGGGCTATGAATTTATTTTCAAACTCAGAAAACTTCTGGGACAGACTGTTGGTAATGATACAGAAGAGACCTAGAGGCTAAATAGCAGCCAAAACTACCGATTTAACTAAAAGATTTAAGAACTAATTTTATAATTTCAAAGAAACTCAATCTGTAGTAAAGGAGAAAGAAGTTTTGTTGACATTATCATATGCCATAATGTAATCAGGGTTTGTGACACTGCCACACATCATATTCTCACTAAAATTGAGTGAAAATTTACCTATATAAAATATTGTGAATTGCACGTACAATTCGATGGAGATTAATACTGAAAAAATAGGTATTGTTGTGCAGTGGAGTCAAAACAGAAGGTTGTATCTGTCAAGTGGTGTTCCAGAGAAGCCTGTTCTGAAATTGGCATAATTTAATATTTTTGTTAATTATATGGACAGTGAAATTGAGGCAATGTTTATTAAATTTACAAATTATACTAAACTCAACATATCGAAGCACATTGAAGCACAGGGCTGGAATTCAAAATTATTTCCAAGAGGAGAAAATAGTAAAGAGTAAATACAGTGCAATTCGAAATGGATCAAGAACAAAATAGTTCTTTAAAAGAGATATAAATGATCACATGAACAACATTGAAATCAATGAGTTAGACAGCAGTGCTGCTAAAAAATACCAAAGTACCTGTCTGGCTTAGCTGCTCATGGTGGGTGTCAAGCACAGTTTGATATACCCCCCCCAGTATGGTGTCTGCCCTCCAGAAAAACATGTCACCACCGGCCTTGTGTCATACCCTGAGGTCGCATCTGCACGGCTCAGGTGTGCTCCAGCATCTCACATGGCCTTGACATTTGTGTGAGTGGGCAAGAGAACAGCGTCTTAAATTACTGCAGCCAGTGGAGCCCAGAGGACTGCTCAGCTCACCTGAAATTCGGCGCATACACACTGTTAAATGAACAGCTACACTGGGCTGGATACAGCAACATCCAGATCCCACTTCAGGAGAGCCCAGGTTTCCCAGTGGTAGTGTGTAATACCTGGCAGACCCATCCATATCTTTCCAGACACATTGGGTATTTCAGATGACATTAGGCATCAATGTGTGGGCAGCTAAATCAGACCTTACATTCCCAGTGACTCTTATGGAGTCCCATGATTTTACATTGTCTATAAATACAGCATTTCAGCTGTATGTGTGTGTGTCAGAGATGTGACAGACACACTTAAGTTTATGCAGTTGAGAAGAATTCCACCCTGACAGAATGTAAGGACTCCATCTGGCTATCTCATCAGGACTGAGTAAATACATAAGAAAAAAATAATCCAGGGGAGCCTGTTATACAAAAAAAATCAGTCCCAAAATATAGGAAAGGTTGCAAATGAAGGCTAAATTCCTTGCGTGTGTAGCAAAAACAAGAAATACTGCTCCTAAATTGTAGAATGCTATATTTAGTTTAGGCACAACTTTTGATCTGTACAGAGGGTGAAATTTCTCTTGGAATATTATAGAATTTCTATCAGTGGAAGTTTCCAAAAACAGTAATTGACATCCTGCAGAACAGCCTGGCATCATTGCCAAAAATCAGCTGTCTACTTTAAAATCCTGAACTGTGGGTAAAAATATTGTGATGGTTCAGGAATGGTATTCTCCAAATTTGTATTCCCACTGAAAGCACTCCAAATCCAAATGTGCTGCTTTCTCACATCCCCCTGCTCCTCTCCTTCCCCCTGCTCCTCTCCTTCCCCCTGACAATGCAGGAGAGGAGAATTGGAGACCAAAAATATAAAAATCATGTCTTGAGGTAAGAACAATTTTCTATGGACAGGAGTGAGGTAAGAAAATTAACAGTAATGGCAACAATATTGCAACAAAAATGCACAGGAGAGGCAAGCGATTCATATGCAATTGTGACTGTGGAGCCAAAAAATATCCTGGCCCTGAAGAGAGCCTTTCCCCCATCCCCAGAAATTCTGGGAGGTAGTAAAGAATGACCTCTGGGGTTCTGGCCATGCCCCTTCCTGTATACTGCTAAAATTAACCCTATCCTAGCCAGAATCAGGACAATTATCCTGTGTAATATACAAACAGTTTTTTATAACACATACAGCAACTGGAGCCAAGAGCTCCCATAATATAAATTTGTATAATTTTTCAAAATCCTGTTTGTAACATGCAATATTCCTTCAATGTAGTTAAGGTCTAGGAGCATCTGAGTTTTTTAGAGGACCTGCTTCTCCTTCTGAAAGACAACCTTTAGAATTCCCTTTGGGATCATATTTTTGATTGCATATCATCGTTTGGGACTAATTAGTTGGCTCTTGTGCCAAAGATCAGCATGGTTTGTGCAAGACTGGCATTGCTTGCTTGAACCTGTAGCTGTCATTTTCTTTCTTAATGGAATCATCATCCACCTTCTAAGCTAGATTCCTTCTGAACCAATAACTTCACAGTCTGACTCTGCCTCTTACAAGGATTTGCTAAACTGTAGCTGCTAAGCAATGTAATCTCACTGAGCTGAGCATCTGCCAGGAGTATTTGGCATACGGTCAGGATGAGAGTGCTACAGAGGCAACGTCAATAGACAAACCAACTTCTGCAGTAAATGTGCACCCCTTGCCTTATCTATATGCTGTGTCTACGTGAATTTTACATGCAATCTCCCCAGCAAAAGTAGAGACAGGCATTTCCCTGTTGTCTTGTTCTTTGCTGAGATTTTCTCCAGCAGATGTTGGTGTAACTTCCCACAGATTGTTTTAACTACTATGTCTATGTCTTCTTTTTCAAATAAAAGATAAAAATTCCATGTGCTGGCCTCTAAAAACACTACAGAACTCTCTGGTTGAGTCCAAGATTAGTCCTCGTCTCTGAACAAGCACAGTGCAAGATGCTGTGGAACATTTCCAGTAGGTTTAAAGTGTTAGTGAACCCACCCTTCTGCTATGCTGTCTTCAGAAGAAAATCGATTTAAAAATTGAGCTTTAAAAGTACATGGGAATTCTGTGGATGAGTCCAGTCCCTGTGTGTATCCTTTTTCTCATGCTTAATATCACATAGACATTTGTTCTAATACTTATCTTTCTCCACAGTCAAAGAGGAAGCTGAAATATCTGGGAAAAGTTTTCCTTCTGTAATCACGGTTACCATTGTTTATGTCTTCACATAAACACTTCTGAAACAAATAGTAATATCTGTAAATTTATCTTGGAGCTGATTCAACAAAAATGCATATGAATTTAACATACAAAATATTGAATATGATTTCTGACATAAAATTAAAGCAGTAATTTCCTAACTATTGTTTTTACCCCAGCTCTGCTTAGCCAGCAGAGGGATAGTTCCATTACACTCTATTCCTAGATTATAATTTACCTACTTGAAATATCATAATTTTATTAAGGAGTTGACACCAACTCTTTCCCATGAAAGCCAGAGAGTAACAGTGACTAGTCACTAGGGATGCCTGGCAACCCTTTCTTTCTTCACAAGGAGAACCCAATAAAGAAAATCAATCAATCAATCAATCAATCAATCAATCAATAAACTAAAAAGAGAGAGAAAAGCATGTGTGCTTTTTCTTTTTTTTTTTTTTTTCTTTTTTTTTTTTTTAAATCTACAGAGCCAATAGGTTGTATCTCAGAATGACTCAACTGAAGTGGATTCCTTTAGAATATCTGGGGTCCTTTCCTGAACTCTTCGGAAGATTTATGACATTTCTTGTCAAAAATTTAGACACCACACTAGATCTCAGGAAAGTTGTCTATATGTATACGCTAAAATGTCAGCAAAATAAATGCCAAACACTGGAAGGTGTTGCTGTATCCATCAGTCAAGACTATAATTCAACATTAAGAAACAATAAGCCAGCATGATAACCCACTATTTTCAAATCAACTCTTGGCCCATGACACACTTCTTAAACCCCTCCTGCACAACCCACTTAGGCACATATGTCCTCTTCTCCATCTGCTCAGCATTTCACCATTACCTCCAGTGTCTGTGTTGAGCTGTATGACTGGATGTATGCATAGCAGCATTTAAGTATCTTAAACTCCTACTCAGTTTTTGGGTTTTTTTCAGTTTTTTATTTGTGACAACTCAAGATCTGAAAGTCTGCCTGTTATGCTTCACTGAGAGCTTAGATGCCTGAGCATATCAAAGATGGGATCATTCACAGTTTTTTGTTTACCGGACAAAAGCCATTGATCCAAATTCCAGTCTTAAACATAACTAGTAGAGGACAGAATTCTTTCTGTTAATAGGATGTAATGGAGTCTCATACATTTATACAAGCCCTCAAATACTGTCATAAATTGCAAGCAAGTACAGCATTTTATTTCTTTACAGGTTCTTTTGATGACTTAATTGGCTGAAAATGAGATAAAGTATGGATTATGAAAGTAATTGTAGTAATTCCTGAAGAAACATCCAACTAAAATCTCTATACAGCTGAACCCATTCTTCTCCTCATAAAATACACAGACATATTTCCATTTAGAGGTTTGCTCACAAAAGTTAAGTTATATTGAATGAAATTCCTTCTCAAAAATAAGGTAGAGAAGTTGAGAGAAAATTATCAATAGCAAGGTAGGGACCAAGCAATGCAAAATTTTAATTGGATCCTGCAGACAGACTCTTAGAGAAAAGAAGATATAGAAGTTTAAGTTGACAATCCCTTTCTATTAAGCTCTCTGTTGAACTAGCAAAAATTAAAAACTAAACACACAACTGATTTTTCTGGGCTCCATTTTAATAAGCTGTATAAGGAAGGAAGGCAGAATTAAGAAGAGCATTGCAGTGTGTTAGGAAATGGGTAAGAGAACTGGAGTGAAAATACAGCCAGATGGGTGCAAAAATAAGAACTATTAGAATATTGGAGCTGACTCATCCCTTCAGCAGGTGATGGTGCCTGTGGCACTGTCAGGATCACTCCTGGCACTTGAAGGATCATTGCGGAGGGAAATGCAACAGTAGGAATGCAAGTGGAAAAGATGGAAAGCACATGCCACAGTAGTTCCCCTTTCTGAAATATCCACAAACTCTATTCGTGATAGATCTGAGGAAGAGAAAGCTGCTGTCACATTCCTGAAGGAGTAAATAGGAGATTTCTGTCCCTCAGTAAACTATGCCAGAGACAGGGAAAACTGGGAGAGAAAGATAAGAGGAGAGCAGATGTTTGACACTTGGTACCAGAGAGGAAGCCTATACTGTGGCTGCTGAAATGGAGAGATCCCCTGTGAGAACCATGTCTTAGAGAGCAGCTGCCAAGTCAAATAGCCATTAAATCTCAGCAGAAACAAACATCATCTCACTACGCTTTGTCTCTTTAGTAGATCCAACAGCAGTTCACACTGGGCTGGTATCAACTGTACCATACAGAGCCTGCACAAAAACACAGGCCAGAGTGACAAAAACATGCGCTTTTAATTAAGCAGTTTGAAATTAAATGAAAAATGTACTAGGATAAATTAGTGAAATCTAGCTTGTGAATTGAACCTATGTTCTTTTCCATTGATAATACCTTATTACTCTGCCTTGCCTCCACATTTTTCTAAGGAGAATTTAACTGACAGTATGTCTTTGCTAGTACAAAATATGTCTTCCAGTTAGGGATAGTGGGGAGGCTTCCCATCACTAGTACTTTCTCAGTTGCACCTGGGCAAGAGGGCATGTAATTACTTCATGGATCTGGTCATTCCTTTTGCTCAGAGAAATCCTGTCATATAATAAGGGAAATGAAAAACTCACAATCCTTCCTTCTGCAGAAGGCAACTGTTATCTATTTTGTTGGGAAAGAGAAAAAGGCTAGCTATCCCAAGGCACATATGTCTAACTTCAGGTGGTAATCAGCAACCAGCACAGAGTAGTAGGAGAGAGATGGGCTACTACATCAATTCAGCTGATCCCTAGAGTAATGTGGACAATTTCCTTCTGATGTCAGAACAGAGGAGTTAAAAGCAAGTAAAAACTGAAAGAGACGGTTCAGATTTTGGACTGTGCAAGCATGCAGGGAGAAAAAGGAAGTCAGCTTTAATATCAAAAAGGGAGAATGTGCCGCTGTTACTAAAATGTGTTTTCACATTCAGACATAAAAAGTACATTGCCCAATTATAAAAACCTCCATGCTTAAAACAAACAAACAAACAAACAAACAAAGCCATAACCTTTCCCCCCCTTCCTTTCTCCACCCTTTCTTTACCATAATAATATGGGATATTTATACTGTATTCTATATCAATCACATTTCTAACCTGCCTCTTCCAACTAGTACCATCTTTGTTTCAGTTATGGGGAAAGAGTAGGTAGGGTCCTACTCATAACAACTGACCGCTGTTGTTGCACACAATCCTACGCCAAGATGACTTGATGTAGGCCATTTATTCATTGTTGATTTCAGATAAGCTGTCCTAGAGAAATCTGTGTAAGAAGATCCAGGACTGAGAAACCAACTAGATCTAGTGATAGCTAGACAGGTAGAATGTAGAAGGAATAATAGCTCTGTGACTGATAAATTTGAGGGAAATAGTCTTAGGAGTAAGAGACAAGAGGCTTGGAGAAGTGTTAATGATAAAAATATTGAAATGATACCTCCTTTGAGATGGGAACAAGGACCTGATGAATTGCTGAAGAAGAACAGGAAGAAGTTGGCAGAACTTGGAGAGAAGAGACATAATAATGAATTTATAGATATCCTTTGGGTGCCTATTATGCTGAGGCCAAATCATGTATTGCTGATTGAGGCTACACATGCTTTCAGGAGCCAGTGCATTACTTGGTATGAATAAAAAGGACATATGGGAAAAAGATTGCATGAATAGCGTATAATATAAAATTAACTGTAATTGGGGTGGATGTATGACTAAGGGCAAAGTGAGAACAAGCAAGGAAAATGCCGTGGCCCAGATCCAACAAAATATTTATGCTTTCAACTTCTAACTGCTAACATTAGATGGTAATAGCTTTCACAGCAGGTAAGCTCATAAATCATTTGTTGAATCTAAGCCTAAGGCTATTGCATGCTAATCCAATGATTTTAAAAGTTAGGTTTACTGAACGTATTTACAAATTTTAAAAATATAGTTAATAGTATCAAAATAATATAGGCTGAGGGAACTGTGCTTGTTCCTGCTGGAGACGTGATAGCTTTGGGGAGAGCTGACAGCAGTCCTCCTCATCTTATGAAGAAGTTATTGAAGAGGATGGAGCCATGTGCTTCACAGCTGAACAGGAGGGGAGGACAAGAGAGAGTAGGTGTAATTTGAAACACGAGAGATTCAGGCTGCATGTCAGGAAAAGATTTTTCATGACGGAGACCTTCAAGAGGGGAAACAGGTTGTCCAAAGAAGTAATACATCCATTCTTGGAGATCTTCAAGGCCCATTTAGGCAAAGTTTTGAGTAACCTTGTCTGGTCTCAGAGCTGATCCTGCTCCAAGCACAAGGTTGAAATAAATGGCTTCTCGAGGCCCCTTCCAAATTCAATTATATGATACCATGAAAATATTTTCACCACTTTAGTGTACAATTGCTGCCTTATTTTATCTAGGAAATTTGTAATGCTATGTTTTATATTTCATGAAGGCATGTAGCTGTGCATGTTTGCTTGAGCTAAGGTGTTTTCTTTCATGAGATATCCTATTTAATAATTTTTAGGGCAGAAAAGGACATAAAAGGAACTGGAAAGAAAGAAAAAAATTCAGTGAGCTTGTATGTGCCATAGTGCAATAACTGAAGAAGAAGGATCTGGGAGTCGGTCAAAAAAGATGAAAAAGTTAGTAGAGTGAAGCTTCAGATTGAAATATGTTCCACATTAATGTGAAGCAACACAAGATTGCAGGAAAAAATTGGCTTGTATTGCCAATATTAACAATGCTACTGTCTAAGTAATCCCAACAAAAATGGAGTGAAACCCCTAAAACATTGAAAAGCGAAGACCGAAGATCCCTAAATGGTCCCAGGTTAGCACCCAGGAATTTTCTGGATTGTTTTGCTACACATGACCATTTAAAATACACCTAACCTGAACATTAATAGAGTAATTTGATTTTTGCAAGTTGACAACTTGAATTTTATGTGGTATAAATTTAAAAAAATGTAGAAAGAGGAACAATTTCAGACAATGATTGTGTCATGTCACTATGACCAATAGCTGATGTCATGAATAAAACATAGGTATTTTATGACTATAATAACTGAAAAGTAGACATAAATATTCTGAATCAGCTACAGACCTACCAAGATGATTTTCTGATATTGATATTTTTGTCTTCTGTATTGATGCATTTATAAGCTAAGTCAGTCAGTAAGTACTCTCAGAATGTGCAACAGCTCTTCAGGAGCCATTAAAGCATATTGAACCAATGACCCATGGATAATCAAAGTGTCTCATTCCCTTAATGATGGATCCTTCATTCTAGTTCCTTTGAACATACTGCATTTGATTTTCCTTTTGGTAATAAAAAGTGGACATTAATTATCTCAAATACTGTAAAAATCCTGTTGAAGATCTGCATCATAAAAATATTATTTTTAATTTGTTTTGATTGTCTTAGAAGATTTTGCTAAAATAAAAACCATTATTTTTTCCTATTTTGTTTTAAGAACCTGCTTCTTTGCCCTAGTATAGTTCAGTATTAAATACTTCAGTTGCAAATTTTATAATATTTTTTTTTCACTGTCACTGTCATTATTGAAATAGCAACCTCATGTCTGAATTCAAAGCAAAACAGATCCTTTTTTAGTAAAATAAATAGAGGTGTTTTCTTCAAATCCTGACTTTCAAAAACATTGTTGACTACCAAAAATATTTGAGAATAGTTGTTGAATAGGATGTTTAGAGGTATTGATGGAACACCTGATGATAATCAGATATCTACTCTTCTTCTGTGCACTTTCTAAAGCTAATGCACAGCAAATCAGTCTTGTACCAAAAATAAAATACAAACCCATGGAAAATAAAACAAAAACAAACAAACAATCAAAAAACACAAATAAAAAAGCCCAAACAAACAAAAAAAACCCACTGCCATAGATCTGAAGGAAAAAAATACCAAGGGTAGAATGAAAGAAAGTTAGCAGATGGACAGTGAAATACTTGTGATTATTCTTGGATTACACAGAATATTTATTGCTGAATCAAGGAATCTAAATTTCAAATCCATTGTGTTCCCAAGCAACCAACTCTCTGTGGCTAAACAATGGAAACTTATATATCTATAGCTCTGTGTATAATGTTAAGTGATGTCATCACACCTTTTATGTTAGCTTGGGTTATTTCCCATTGCTTCCCAGTGTAAGAATCTTAAAAGGAAAAAATAGTATGGAACTAAAACATTTTAGAAACATTTCTGACTGTGAATATTCAAACGTCATCCAAAACAGTAGAAACACAATTAAGACCATATGGAACAGGTCTGGTTCTGACTTTTCTAACTTGTTTTGCCTCCTTCAATTTCACACCTCACATTTAATTTTTGGAGGATGTGTGGGGGCATTGTTATGGTAAACTGTCAACATCTAGAGTCCTTCAGTGGAAGCAATATCATGTTTATTTTAATGGTTTCTTCTTCTTCATTTTATGGTTCACTTAGGGTCATTTTTTTATTTGCCATCTTGTTTTTACACCTCTGCATATTTTTTTGCTGGACTACATCTCCACCTTACTTCCAAATATACTGTGGTATTTTTAATATATAGGTAGATACTTTTTTTTTTTAATCCCTAAAACCAGTTTTCCCCTGATCTGTATTTCTGTAATCGACCATGAGTGAGTTATTAGCATGGGGTCTGAAGTGCCACCCTGTGACCCATCCCCTGTCACCTCATGCCCACACCTATGACAAATCCTGTGTCCCCATTTCTGAAGCCTTTTTCTGTTGTGCCAGGACTGTATTTCTCTATCTCATGAGATTACCTGAGTGCCATAAATATTTAATCTTATGTAGAACTGCTTGTTTCTGCTATCTGTTGAAAACAATGGTTTCACTATACACAGACAACAAAAATAAAACAAATTAGCTGCAGACAGTCAATTAGAAGAATTGCTATGTCAGTTAAGCCAAAGTAAAGCTTAAGTCAGACCTTTTCTTTACTTATTAACAGCAGCGTTATCAAATAACAGCTAATGGGGGGGAAAAGAATAAAGGTACTGTGCAGTGCATATTCAGTCATCTATTCATTTTACTAAACAAACCCCTTTTCTAGAAGTTTAAGATCTTTAAATTTTAAGGGGTTGTCTATACTGCTACATCAACTACTACATTTCATGACTATAATAAAACTTTCCTGGATAAATAACTGGATAATAAATATTCTTTCTCCCACCTCCACCTAAGCTTATGGGATTAAGATCCTGGATGACACCATGGAATTTTCTGCTCCCTTGTATTAACTCCATATTTTAGACAGGTGGCAACCCCATTCTATAATGAGAGATGACTAGTTGAGATGATTCTTTCCAGATTTTTTTCAACGTAGAATCCTTGATCTTGCTAGCCCTACACTTGAGCAGCACTGAATTTAAATCTTAAAATTGTGCCACAAAGCCCATCTGTTTATTCAGCTTTTCTCTAAGGGGGTTGGTTAAAGAGCCATAAAATTTTGCCTATTGCAAATGAATCTGCTTTCCTCAATATCTACACTGTGTCTTACTCTCCTCCCCTCTTCCTTAGGGGACAAATGCAGGAATGCTGTGGCATCTGAAGTAGCTTATTGTCTAAAGAAATTGTCAAGACTTTGTAAAATAACCAGTTTAGATTACATATTTGCTTAAAAAAAATTTAAAAGCAAGCCGGTTGTGGCTTTGTATTGTTAAATTTCGAATCTTTATCACTGATTGAAAATTTATTTTAGTATTTCTCCTCAAATTTATCAAAATTTCTCGCTCAGTAACAAGTCATTTTAATGGAAAGATAAAGAGTACCTTTTTCTTGAAACGGTTGTTTGTCTTATTTAAGGATTGTTAAATATTCATTTTTATCTCAGAAAGTTTGTAAGCATGGTTCTCTTTCTCTTCCCTAAGGGCTGAGAAAAAGTGGAAACCTCAGTCCCAGTCCCATTTCAAAAATCATGTGTGTGTGCTATATTACCCAGCTAATACAGGAGGAATATCTTTCTCTCTTAAAACCACATGAAACAGTCCAGTTTGAAAAAGTGAAGATAAGAACATAGCCCCCAGGAGTTGCATCCTTGTATCCCATCTGAATATAAACACATTTATCAATTTTTATTTCAGTTCTTAGAGTCTGTTAGTTATTGTATTAAACATCAAGACTTATGCATTGATCCCAGATTCCTGCAGATAAAAGATAAGAAGTCAAACAAGTTCCTACGGAGATCTGTTGGACGTTGCTGAATTATGACAAAATTCTTTTATTGGGGTACTTAAACTGTTGATTTTTTAAACTTGGACATGAAAAAATTTAAACAGGATTATGCATGAATAATACTGTAGTTAATGGGAATTATACTGCAAAAAGCTGAAAATTCTCTTTCTTCATGCTGGGAGAATAGAAATCTCCATACCACTGTGTTTGTGTATCTGTGCTTTCTTGAGAACGCGCCTCAAGTAAATTCTAATTTTACACGCAAATATTTGTTCTTCCGGAAACTTGAAAAATAATAATACTATTCCTTTACCCATGATCTCTAAATGGAAATTACTAACTGCTTTGCCTAAAAGGAACACCAAGTTTTATTTATTCCAGCTAAATTATTTTAGAATTCAGAGTTTCAAAGGACAAGCATCATTTAAAAGAAAAAAAACCCCACAGACTCCCTGCAAAAAGATTTTTATTTGCCAGCTGTACAGGCTACTACAACAAGTGCCTAAACCTGAAAAAAAAAATATATATTGTACAGCATTTCAGAGCTTTTATACTGTGATTGTAAAATATCTGGGAGGTTTGCCAGACTCAGTCAAAAGAAGAGCACAGCATTTTCTCATCACTAATAACAATGACCTGAAGTCACGTTGAAGATTGTAAGGTCAATTTCCCTCTTAAATTGAAAAAAGAAAATAGGAGAACAGATGTGGGTAGTTGCTTCTGTATTTATAAATTGCATGACAGCTGGGTTAGGCTATATCATCTCCAGTTTCTATGCAGTTAAGGTGTTTTTATTGAATCATTCATACTAATCAGATAGAAGTGTTAAGGTGTATTTTTAAGCTATTACATAACATAGAAAAAGCTGCCAACTTCATAGTGTACATTCAAAATGGAACATTTTTCTTCATTAAATATGTTCAGATAAGTTTACCATGTGGCATGCACATTTCAAAGAGAATTTTCGGGATTTGAATGATATGTACTGAACTGACACAGCATAAAGGCATGTGATGATAAAATGAGTAAACTTAAAATAAAAATGAAAGTACATTAAGTGTTAACTATGTAATACCAGATATTTGTTTATTTGGTGTGTTTGGGTATGTAAGGGTCTTTTGGGGGTGGTTTGTTTTGTTTTTTGAGGTTTTTTTTGGTTGGTTGGTTGGTTGCTTTGTTTTTGGGGTTTTTTTCATAGTTTAACATAGCAGAAACAGTAGCTGTGAAACCAACATCCTGATAACAATTATTTCATCCTTTCAGGAGCATATAATTGTAGAAATAGGAATTTTTATGCACAAAAGTTATCATACTGCCTTATTTCATATCTTAAACTGACCATTTTATCAGAAACATAATTTCTTATTACTGACTCATTATGTCTATCTGCTGAAACATAAATTTGCGCAAGATACACACCAATATTTTTTGGCTACTATTTCTTTATATTACATTTAAATTAAAATGCCAACCATCTGCTTGTGGTTGACAGCATCTTTCCTTTAAATCCCAGCATTTTATTTCACCCTTATTGGGTGAAGCATGCAAATCACATTTCCCTGCTTTGTACTGTGCAATCCATTTTGTCTAACCTACACATTTTAACATTAGACATAATAACCTATTGAGCCTAGACCTCCAAGAACAAAAAGGAACCTCATGAGCATAGTTTATCTGAATGTCTTATACGTCTGTTACAGAATGAGATAAATCTTTGATGATGCCTTCTGTCTCCCTGACATAAGGAGAGACTAGGTGAAGAGTTAGACTTAAAAGATTAACTTCTAACACTTGTATTGGAATTCCAAGCATAAGCTTAGAAGTGAAGTCTCAATTAACTAAGACTAAGAGATAAAACAGTTTTCTAATCTTCAGCCAAATTTTTGATGTATCATTTCTCTAACCTATGTGATGTATTATTTCAGAAAAGCATTTTCGTGAATATGATGAAATACTTTTAACAGCTAACAAACAACGACAGACGGAGGGTTTGGTGGCTGTTCAGAAGTGACAAAGAGAAAAATAAGTTAAATAGAATGAATCAGTTTTTGCACAGAGTCCTCTCTCCCTGAGTTTCAGAAAAATCGGTAAGAAAAGTTAAAACAGCCCTTAGGCTGCTTAAACTTGTACAATCAGCCTTTACACAGCAGATTGTCCAAAGTCTCTCTGTCCCTGGCAACATAACGAGGGCCACATTTACATGTGGCTGACCTGCTTCTGAATGACGACATTTAGAATCAGATAACAAAAAAGAATACTTTTCACATTACTCCTCACATCCTTTATAAGGTCTTTTTCAAGAATGAGTGGTTAGTATGAACAGTGCAAGGAGAGGACTCCCATTCCACAGACAGATCAAGGTCCCCAGGTGCAGCACCATGTGCACAAAGCTCTTGAGCTGAACAGGGGTGACAGTTTTGATCCCTCATTCCATTTCAGTGGCTGGAGCCACTACAGGAGACAGAGGGAGCAAGAGATGCCTGGGTCCCTTTAGAAAACCAGCAGCAGCAATTTCCTCTTCCTGCAGCCTTTTCAGCCTCCCAGCTGTGCTGCATCACCTCAGTGTTCCTATCAGGGCCTCTGGGCACTACAGTAAATAGTGAGCATTAAGGGATATAGCATGCAGCAAAGTCTAACAGTGTTCATGCGTCACTAATTACCATAATGAGAAACTTGCGGCACATCAGCCAAGAAGAATTTGCATTGATTGTTTTCTTCCCTGTTCTTCAGCTAGAATAGGAAGAATTCCCTTGGATCCCCACTTGACCTTGAGGGTTTCTTCTCCTCTTTCTGCCTGTGGATATTCCTCGGAGATGCATGTAAGGCACATGAATAAACACAAATTTACCCCCAAAATGATTTGTTTGTTAATAGGCCTTCCTACTGAGAGTGTATATGTAAATTCTAGTTGTGACCAAAGAAAATAAACGTTCAAATTTCGTGTGATCTCAGTTGACACAGGCACATTGAAGAGCAACTGCTGTTTTCACACTGCTCCTTATTTATCATATTCCCTGCTGCATGTTAGCTATTGATCTTAGACGCTGTTGATTACAAACAGTGACTCATGAAGCATGGATTCTTATTCCACTACGTCAGGGTTAATGTTAGAATTACTTGAAGAGTAAATGTTCATGAAACACCACTATTAGCTAGAACAACTTCTTAACAACAGGCTGTTTTGTTAAAACATGTCTTCTGTGATGAATCTATGCTTACTGGAGAAAAGGCAACTAAGAAAGTATCTGGATCACAAGACATGATATGATACTGAAAGGTCTTCCAGGCCATTGATTCCCATCCTCTGCTCTAACAGGAATTTCCTGTTTCCTATAATCCATTCAAAAATGTATTAAGCTCCACTTTAAAGCTACTTAAATTGTTTCCCTCTTTTACTCTTATTGGAAGGCAGTTCCAGACAGGTGGAAGGTGGCTAGACAGTTATATTGATTTCTAAATTCCCTGGAAATTCTATTTATAAAATGTTAAGCATTTTGTTAAGGATTTCCAAGTGGGTGTTTCTGATGGCTCAATACATAACAATTGTTCTGCTGATAACAATCCTCTGCGTGTTTCATTTATAATGATCCATTTTATTTTCCTTGTAATAATAGCATATTGCCATTTCATGCAGCTGTTACATGCACTTTATGAGTGTTCCACTGCCTTTTTTTAACATAATTGACTCAGTCCTTTAAGTTGCCAAGCTCCTGATCTCTGATTCCAGTGAGAGAGCCTTAAGCAATACCTTTAGGTAAGCCCTGTATCCAAGGACCTTGTTTCAGGTATATACACTTCTTTTTTCTAGTAATGTGTTTTACACAGATTCATACAGACGGATGGGGAGGGGCTTCCAGAGATCAAATAGTTCAGCTTCCCTGCCACAGCAGGTTGCACAGGACTGTGTTCAGGCTGGTTTTGAATATCTCCAGAGGAGCAGAATCCACAACCACTCTGGGCAGCAGGTTCCATTAGAACATGTCTGTCACTCTCATAGTAAAAAACTTTTCCTTACATTCAGATGGCACTTCCTGTTTTCAGTTTATTTCTGTTTCCCCTTGTCCTGTCACTGGGCACCACTGAAGAGAATTTGGTTCCATTCCCCTGACATATGCCTGTAAGACACTTATAAGCATTGATGAGATTCCCTCTCAGTTCCCTCTTCTCCACACTAAACAGGTCCAACTCCCACAGCCTGAGGGAGATGCTCCAGTCCAATAATCACCTTCAGAGCCCTCTGATGGGCCCTCTGCCACAGTTCTTTTTCTGGGACTGGAGAGCATAAAATTGGACACAGCACTCCAGGTGAGGCCTCACCAGGGCTGAGTACAGGACAGGATCACCTCCCCTGACCTGCTGGCAATGCTCTTCCTAATGCAACCCAGAAAAAAATTGGTCTTCTTGGCCACCTGGGCACATTTCTGGCTCACAGATATTTTGTCATCCATCAGGACCCCCAGTCCTTCTCTACGGAACTGATTTCTGGCAGGTCAGCCCCAGCCATTTACCAGGTGCAGGACTGTAAATTTGTCTTTGGTGGATTTGACTGGTTTCGTTTCCAGCCTGTCCAGGTCTCACTGAAAGGCAGAACAGCTTTTTAGTGAGTCAGCTGCTCCTCCCAGTTCTGTATCATCTGCACAATTAATGAGGGTGTGTTCTGTCCCTTCATCCAAGTCCTTGATGAATAAGTGGAACAAAACTGGACCCAGTACTGAATGCTGGGGATCACTGGTAGTTACAGGCCTCCAACCAGACTCTGTGTTGCTGACCACAGCCCTCTGAGACCTCCAGACAGCCAGTTCTCAATGTCCCTCACTGTCTACTTCTCTAGCCTTCTTTTTCTCTACGTGCTTAGAGATGACATCTGGGATGAGTTGTTCCATCAGCTTACGAGGGGTGGAGGTGAGGCATCAGCTTGCTGCACACCCTCCTCACTGCCCTAAGAATCTCAAATCCCATCATTTCATAGTCACTCCACACAAAGCTTCCATTGAGCTTCACATTGCCCAGCAACCTGTCCTTGTTGGTAAGATTAAGGTACCACATAGCACCTCTCTTCATAGCCCCTCTATTACTTGGAGAAGAAAGTTGTCATCGATGCATTCAGGAACCTTCTGGATTGTTTATGCCTGGCTACATCGTTCCTACAACAGACATTAGGCTGGCTGAAGTTCCCCATTCAGACCAGGAATTGTGAATGCTCTTCTCTATCTGTAGAGGGGCTCATCTGCTCTGTCTTGCTGGTCAGATGGTCTGTAGCAGAACCTCATTATAACATCACCTCTCCCTCCCTGTGGAGTTACAGAATGTAGGTAACAGAAGGACAGGCCTTAAAAGCCAGAGTGACCTTTTGTCTCTATTCTGGAAGAAACCCTGGGATTATGAATATAGATCCAGGTCACCAAGAAAGTGGTAGGAGAGTATTGTGGGTTTGTGAACTGCTGGACCTGTCAGATGTGAGAATTACTGTCTCTTACCTTAAAAGGCATTGCCTACCTGTTACCATAAAAGGCAATACTGTGAATTAGCATAGCTGATTGGCACACATTTTAGTATAGAGTAACTTCCTGCTTATGTGATAGTATATAAAGAATATAAAGTATATAAAGAATTTTCACTGTGAATTAAACATCTTTGCAAACCACTATCTTGTGTGAAGTCTATGACTGTTCTGCTCAATCACTCCACCTCCCCTCCCTTTAATCCTGATCCATAAACTCTCAGTCAGCTCCTCATCCACTCCCAGGCAGAACTCCATGCACTGGACATTGACATAGAGGGCAACACCCACTTCCTGTCTCACCTGCCAATCATTCCCAAAGAGCCTATATCCTTCCATTCCAACACTCCAGTAACAGGAGCCACCCACCATGTCTCCATGATGCCAATAAAATCATAGCCTGCAGGTGTGCTCTCTCTCTATGCATAGGCCAAGTCTCATTATAGTATTTCTAAGATCATCATGTTTGGTTTAACCATAACTTTAAAAATTATAACACATTTTTAAATAGTCTTACCCTCAACTACAAGGTCCACATTCTGGTTTCCACTATCTTGGTTTAAATGTGGATTAAAAAGTGAAAAATAAATTACTCTAGAACTCATTTTTGTTTAAAGAAGAGTAAAACTTAGCTCTGCTGGTTTTAAGTGCCTGAATATAAAAAGGCAAATGCCATGTATGGTAGCAGTGTATTAACTTCCTGTAGTCACGCTAGCTGTCATGACTCATTTGACTGCTCATCGATTCTGAAATGTGGTTACAACAATGACATGTAATCAACAGAGGTCTCCACCGCATCATCCCTGTGAAAGTAGATTCTTACTGCTGTGCTGCTTTTGAGCTTTAAGAATCCAAACTGATCCAGCATTTGGTCTGTCCTCACATTTAAAGGAACCAATGCTCTTACATACATACTTTTTTTTTTTTTTTTAACAATAAATAAACATTAAGAATGCAAATAGGAAACAACTGAACCTACATATTAAACTTCTGTGTGAGCACATTCTGCACGTCACTGGTAGATAGAATACCCAATGATTTTGACTGCTTCCTTTCTATATCTGTCTCTAACACTCCTGCCATTATGTATTATTAAATGAAAACCTGACCCCTTAGAACTTAATGGGAAAAAACCTTCCTACTTTTAATGTGAGTTATTATCTTTCAGTAAGGTTACTGCGTGGATCGAATCTTTGTGCTACCAGCAAGTGCTGTCCCTTGACTTGAAAAGAACTCTGCAAACATGTAGATGCTCATGTTATTATATCCTGCAGAAGGATGTGAATATTTTACTTTGAAAAACAGCCTTAAAAAATAACAGCTAGTAATATATCTCATTGGACTGCTGTGAGATCATTCATAGAGTACAAATTAGTATTTGTACTGTGAAGCACCTTTGGATCTTTGGATGAAAGATGATGTGTTTAAACATGAAGAATTAAAATTAATCTCTCCATGGAATTTTTTAAGAATAAAAAAGGTGAGAAATACAGTTTAATTAATAAATGAATAAAATTTAAAAATGCTTAATAATGTACAATTTATATTCCTCAATAGAAACCAATATTATGCTTAGATTAAAGTCAAGATAATATTATTAGTATAATAATTGAATCAAATTAATCATGACTGAAAATGTGATTATCACAAGGGATCATGCTGCTACCATAGACTTCACAAACCTTTACTTTTATCTTCTTATTACAGCCCCAAATTTCCCCCTCTGTGCAGAGGGTGTACAGAATTTTCAGTTTTCAGTATCTTCAGACTGCTGC
This sequence comes from Petroica traversi, assembly GCA_025920805.1. Classification (NCBI taxonomy): domain Eukaryota; kingdom Metazoa; phylum Chordata; class Aves; order Passeriformes; family Petroicidae; genus Petroica; species Petroica traversi. Next base: position 323,233 of record JAHLSL010000023.1, read on the forward strand.
TTTGATATTCTAATGCACATCTTGTGAATGACGGGCCTCAAATTAATTTTTTCTTACAAAGGAGAGACTACAGACAAGGACAACTGTTTTTAATAATATTATTTACAAGGTGATAATATGCAATTTGTTACTTGTCAAAACAGCAGGAATTATGTTCTCATTCTATGTTAAATATAATTAGCTAATATTTTCCAAAGGGTATGCAGACAGAAGAGGTGCCTCATATTTTTAACTGTGTTGGAGATTTCATTGTTTGCCTTCATTTGTTCTTGCTCTAAGATTGCGAAAATTGAAGTTATGGTTCCAGTAAACTAAAAAAAAATTTCCTCAGCCCTATGGGCATTCATGTTCAATGTATGCACATTCCATAAAGATATTTTAAAGTAATAATTATTAATTAGATTATGTATAATGAAGTAGTACATAAATTTTCTTCTGGGATTATTTTAAAAGCCCAACCAACAACACCAAAAAAAAAATCCCCCAAAACTTCTAGCCTTTGTATCTTTTAAAGCACTTTTTCATCAAATAAATTATGTATAATACACTATAGATATATTTCTTTAGGCTAATTAAAGCAGTTTCCAGATTACTTAGTTGAGACTAATGCATTGCTTTGATGGTCTTGCTTAAAGGAAAGGGGCTCTACAAGCCTCTTGTAAAAATAAGCCCTACCTTAAAGAGTTTACAGCAACATTAAGAGAAAGCTACATGAAATAAAAGACAGAAAAATAAAAACAAAATAAAAGCCTGGTGACATGCAATACATTGTAGTATAGAAAACTTGTGGGTACAATTTGTAGTAAATCAGACTAGATCTGCTCTTCTAACTGCATCAACCCCAGGGAGGGAAGCTTGGCAGCCAGCCTCAGAAATAGTCTCCTCTAGGGCAGATTAGTTGTATTTGCATGAGCTGTTCTTGGCTTTAGGTCCTTTCTGAGCCTAGCATAGTTTATATAAGGGTCCATTTTTAAATAAAGAGAGAGAGAGGGAGTGTGCATATAAATACATACTTACATTTTTGTTGATCTGACTGTGTCAGTGTGTATGTGTGAATATATATAATTACTGATGTGAGGTTTGAGGAAAGAAGTTTAAATTAGCATGTCAGCAAGAGAATTGTGTTTTGGCCCACCTGAATTTTTTTTAATAGCATGAAAATGTGTCGCATATTTTGAGGCAGTGATGAAAGACACAGGAGTGCAGGAAGTTCCCCAACCTGGTAGACAATAATGAAATGGTTAGGCCAGGGGGGAGCAAAACCCCTCTAATCTGTAAAGTCTACTTTTGTTGGAGTGTGCAGTGCACTGAAATATGCTTGGTTTTAATTTAGGAAGGAACTGCTTGGGTCAGAAGAGAACTTGGGAACAAACATTTTTGAACCACAGGCAGTCAATACATTAAGACCAAAACTGATCAGAAAAACAAATTATCTCGTTATCTTAAATAGCATTTATGAACTACAAGAAAGTCACTGGAAACAGACATTTCTATAAGGACCAATAGTAGGATAATTTATACATAATAAATATAAAAAAGTCAAGATCTTTTTTAATAAGAGTAGAATTCAGCTCACCTAGATTCAAATGTCTAATAAACTTTAAAATTACCTTTTTATTTTTAGAATTTTAAAATCTGATTTAAGATGTTGAATATAGAATCTCTCTGGAGACTCTTTCACACCCAGTGAGAGAAACTGTCTCTGGAGAAGCCTGTTTTTCTGTACTAACTATGGAAAAACCTAAGGCAACTCCAGTCTTAATAATTAAGTCCTTCATTTTAAATATCTGTAGATGGTTGGGTACCTAAGAGAGGTGATTATGTGCTACAACTCTCAATCTTGCTTCTCTTTATATCTTAGGGGTAACCATGCCAATTGAAATTCATAGCAATGACAGGTGTTTCAGGGGGAAAAAATGAACAAAACCCACCCACCCACCCAAACAACCAACCAAAAATTCCCAAACCAGAGTCAGTAGGTGAGGCAGGAGCCAAGAGGGAAATGGAGGAAAGGGGTCCTATGAGTTCTATCCAAGCAATAGAGATCTCACTTGTTAGGCATATACCTTTCAGATTACAGACCATGTGGGAGTGTGAAACAATAAAGGGACCCCACCACATCAGCTGCTGAGATACAGCCAATATTTCGCCAAGATTATGAGAATCATGGGGAAGTAAATGAGCCAAAGGGAAGTATGATATGGCAGTTTAAAGGCCAGGGCATAGACCTGAGAGACAGTAATTATAAAACCTGATCTTGTTGTTTTTTATGAATTTTACATTAGATTTCAAAGATTTGAATGCTGTAGCAGTCCAGGGAAAAGAAGCTAAAAGCTAGGCTTATCCTCACAGTGCCTAGGATACAGAAATAAGGCAATAGTAGTAGGTAGCAGAAATAAGAATGCATGCCCAGTGCACGCCCAAGTTTCTTCTCCCTTACTTTCCTTTTGGTAGCATGATGTTTCTAACCTTTAGCACAAAATACAAAAGAGGCTTAGTGGTAAGGGAACCCCAAATTCATCACCTAGCTTCTCCTTTTCCAAGAGACAGGGTTGGAGGTCCCTTACGCTAACATGGCAGAGGAATTGCTTCTTGGAAAAGTGATTTAACTGATGGGATACAGTGCAGAAGAATCTACATCTGTGATCTCTGCCAGACTAAATATTACTCGTAAATCTTGCATATCCTTTCTGCCCAGCACAAGCAGTCTGGTGAATCTCCTTGGCATGTGTAGTAACAAGATATTAAATTTAAAAAATAATTTCTTTTAAATGGAGAAACCTACTGAGTCTGCCATCCTGCCATTTTCTTAGACTGACACATCTGTTTTCCCCAGTTTGCTTTCTAAATACCTTTAAAGATCTTAGTTTCTTTGTGCCTGTTTTCTCTCTTGCAACAATAATTGTTTCCCTGCAAAAGTAAAGAAATTCATATTTGTAAACTGCTGAGACACTCATGTAGTGCAGTCCAAACAAGAATCTAGATTAAAAGGTTAAAAACTATATGCCATATATTTCTAATACACCTCTCCTTCCATTTATGAAAACTCAGAGCATAATGGTAATTAATAGCCAGAGCTTTCTAGAAAACCTCTTACTGCCTAAAATAATAAGGAGTTTGTTTGGTCATACTACAAATATTACTCAAATGTTTCTGCCAAGGTCAGATTTTGGCAAGTGTCATTTTCTATTTGCTACATGAAGTATATATGTTCAAGTTACTGTGCAACTACCCCAAGGCTTGCACAGTTGTTGCATGTAACTTTTCAGAACCATTTTGTCTAACATTTTTATCTACATTTGTTATTCCTTTGTTCTGGCTCTACTTGTGTTTCTTCTAATTATCCATTTCAATTCATGTTGGTCCAGTCTTGTTCTAAGTAAGTTCAGTGTGCTTAAAGATGCATAAGTTAATACCTGTTTAAAGTACACTGGAGAGACTCAAAGCTACACAATCATTTTGTATATGATACACTGTCCAAATAAAGGCAGGCGGAAGAGTATATAATTTATAAATGAAATTCCAAGGAATGTATCCCAAATGGATGCTAAAGAATGCAAAGCTCATCTATGAAAACAAACAAACAAAAAAACAAACAAAAAATTCCAACAAAACTTTTCTTGTTTTAGGTCATCTGTATATAGTGACTCAGTTCTTCTCTGGAGTGAAACTTATCTCCATTTCCAAGGTTGAAGGTCAGCTGAAAAGTTTTTATGTAATACAATATTTTATTGTTATGTCCTCATATGGGAGAAGCCTTGTAATGAAAATGGTCCTTTATGTTAATTGGTGGAATCTAGGAAAAAATACAAAGTTATATATCCCTGTCTTTTATTTTTTCAGTAAAACAATACTTTTGTTTCACCAAAGCTTCCAGCTTTCCTTATATGTTTCACAAACTTTTTTGTTACAACCTATGAGCTGAATTTTTCACTTCTGATGATATTGTTATCACAAAGCCCCTGTCTGATATTAATATATAATAGCTATGCATTGGCTATGTTCTACCAGTCAATTGCCATTTATTTTATCCTTTCAAAGACCATTTTTAAACACAAGAAAGCATTGGCACCCCTACATAGGGAGAGAACTCTAATCTTAACAAGATATAATCCTTTTACAGCTGTTATTATTTTAATCTTCTGTAAAGAAATGCCGGTTAACCTGGCTGCTGCCCAGGTCGCCTCTCTTTGACAACGGCCAAGGATGACAATTTTCTGGGGAATACACTGACACTCTGCTGAGGCCTGATGTGCTTCTGAATGTGGGACACTGCAAAGCTAAAGTGGGAGCAAAGGTCATGGATTAGAATGAATTAAGCAAACGTGGATTAAGAAAGATCAATGAGCAGGGACAAAGACTCATCAGGCTCTGTTTAGATAATCTGCTTGCTCCGACTAACATTTTCTTCCAATGTTACAGCTGAAGAAAATGTACTTGAAGCTCACTCTTGTCAGCTCCTGGGAAACTATCAGTAAATCAGGCAGACAAGATAGCACCCTGAAATGTAAAATCTCTGCCAAGGACTGATATTGACCCTGATCCCCAGATACTACAGGTACTGTGACTGAAAAGACAGGTCTGCAATCCCAGATGATGAAACCATCAGGTCAGTTGGTCTGGCTCAGTCAGTGTGTTACTGAGGAAGAACAGGGAGAGGCAACAAATGATACTGTACTCAACTGTAGAAAAGGGCATTCTCCAATGCTATGCTTTATTAGTGATGACAGAAATGTTGGCAGAAGAGACCTGTCATTTCAGAGGAAATAGCTTGTAGAAAAATATACTCCTGCAAACTGATCACAGAAAATTCTCAGGTCATAAAAGCTGTGGGAAGAAGTTGAAATGAGTGAAGTTCCCATAAGCCACACGGTGAGTAAGGACACAAAAAGTGTGAAGAGAAGAATTAGGATATTTACTGACTAAGAGAAGTCTCATAAGGAATTGGATCTGTCAGTCAGTAGGAAAAAAAACTATGTCCCAATTCATGTGTATAGGATAGAAATTTCCTACACTGAGATCTCCTTTTATTGTTATATACTCCACTAGCTTGCAAAGTTAAAAGACAAAAATGCAAAATCTACCAAAGAGCTGAAATCAAAATATAGTAGACATCATGCTATAGGAACCACTCCAGAAGTTGGTGACATGTGTGCTGAATATGTTTCACCCAGTAGGACCTCATAAGACCTCAGATCCTAACCCCAAGCCACTTTTACTTCCCTAAATGACACATAGAGAATGATTATTCTCTATAATCTGGAAACAGAAGAAACTTGTATGGTCAAGTTGCTTTTTCTCTGTTGTAGCAGGATTTTTCTTGGGGGTGCATATGAACTGATTTGCCGCACTAGCTATGTCAGTCACAAAGGCACTAAAGAATTTTACAGATAAACCAATAAGATTTCTGCCCAAGTGACAGTGTACAGCCAGAAAAACTACCTATAAAATTAGGAGAGGTATTGATTTCTCACGAAGTTACTGATGGAAGAATACTTTCCTATCAGGGAAGATCTTAGAAACTGCAAACAGTAAAAAAGTCTATTTGACTTCCTATCTCTGTTCATGATTCCACAGGACAAGGTTGGTTCCAGCACACAAATGAAGTTTGGGGTATATGAAGAAGATATTAAAATCAGAAAGCAATGTCAAAACAATCCTTTCTTCACATAATGAATAGTGCACTGAATTTGTCATTTATAGACTACTGGAATAGAAAGTGACTTGCCTGTATCTAAAACCTCTTCTGTTCTAAAAAGAATAGGAAACCTCATGATTTTTGATTTCCTCACACTCAACTTGGTTTTGTATTTTTTAAGGGACATAAAAAAAAACCAAACCCAAAAAACAGATAATTTTTTTCCCTTCTCATTTCCCCTTTTTTTGATATCCAGTGAAAGACAGGAAATAATTAATGAGATGCTGGACCTGAATTCAGTCCAATGTAGCTACCATAAAGCAGCAGATCATATAAGGACAAGGATTCACCAGGTCCAGCATCCTTCCTTCAACACTCATGAGTATGAGGGACTGGCATGCCCAGAGTGTCGTTTCTCCTGGCATGCTCTTGCAGCAGTAAGAGCCCCAGGGATTACCTGAGATGAAGGCTCCAGACTTCTGTGTTCAGTAGAGAAAATGGGGCTGACCACAGTCCTTTTAAGATTCTAATTACACTGTTGGCTCCTGAAACATCTTGCAGCAATGAGTTCCACAATTTAATTACAGGCGTGATATGACAAAGTACTTCCTTTGTTTATTCCAAAATTGCTGCATGAAACTTGCATTGAGGGCTCTCTGGATTTTGCATTGTGAGAAATAATGAACAGCTGAACAGTTAACCATACATCTGAGATAAAGACTAAATTATCATTCTTCAAACAACTTGAGTTAACTGGTTTCTCATAAGGATCTCTAAGAACAGAATCTTCTCAAAAATGCACATAAACATATGGAAAATGCATTTGTGTGAAAATCACAGTATCTTGAAAGGAGAGAGGGAGACAAATTATAGCAGCTATTTGTTCATGGTTTGGGACTTTTTTGTGTTTTATTGACTAAGGAAGCCTTGCTTTGAACCATTTGCACAGGCAAATTTTAAATTATTTAGTTGTGGGAGTATTCAAAGATAGACACATTTTTAAAGAATAAAACTTCTGTTAATGTAGAGCAGAATAATTCCTGAAAGCACAAAGTTCGTAACACTTATGATTACAAATTCCTTTTGCAATTTGCATAATGCCTTATTCACTCCTTGATATTTAAGGGCACTTATGGAGGGAATGTAAGTGTTATTACAGTGAGTGACATACCATATGGCAAGTAGGATCAGCTGCAGCTTTGCACGCTGTTGTCCTTTTTCCCCTTGTACTGCAGTTTTGCAAGATGTAATGTTTTTCTGTGGTGGTTCAACAGTCTACCATTTAAGCCTGCTGTATTATAAAATGCCATTTTAAGGAGCTGCAGCTGAACCTGCTCACCATAAGTCTGCATTTATTTCACAGATGTCTATCACACTCTCATCCCACAGGTGCATTTCAACTTTAAAATTTTCCTGGGCCTCGCCTTGTGATGTAAGAAAAATGTATTATGTAAGATGAAGAAATGGCAGCCAAAAAAGTAAATGCTGCTAAATGTCATTTTACAATACAACTTGGGCATGCAAATGTAAGTAACCTTAGAGGATGATAATATTTGCACTTTCAGCTAAATATGATGCACAAATGATGGTGGAAAGGCCAGATCCTGAAGAGTAAAAGTTCTCTCCAGGGTACAAGTAAGAAATATAAATGAAGTGTTGGAAGAGGGGGGAGGGCAGTGTCCATTAATGAAGGAGAAATCTGGGGGTTTTCCATGCTTCTGCTCAACTGTCATCAATGATGATTTTGGAAAATTGAATTAATCTGGAGGTTATATTCTGATTTAAGTGGAATCACAGCTCTTTAAGTGTAGGCCTGTTCTTCCCTTCTCAAAACGTATCAGAAAATAAGAAATATAGAATGTATATCAAGTAAAAAAGAAAGAAAATATATCAAGTATTAATTTAAAATTTAAGTATAATCACACATTTAAGGAAACACTTGACTGTTTCTTCAAAGTCAAAACAACTATGAAGAACATTCTATCTCCACTTCGTTTCCTTACACGAGTTCTCACCCTTCCTTTTTCCTCCTCAACATGTCATGCCTTTTTTCCTATCTGTAAGCCATTAGCAATGTTGTGATCTAAGATTCCATTTCAAGGTTGAACACTGCTTTATGTCTACATGAAATATATTTTTGACTCATTTAGGATGCTGACAGGTACATTGGGAGGAAGACAATGAAAAAATAACTAAGGAATTTTTTTTTCAGTGAACAAAAAAAATATTTTCAAATCTGAGTTTGAAATTTAGATCTCCATTAGAAAACTAGTTTTATTTATGCACAAATCAGGAAAACCATAAAGGACAACAACCAATAACTCCTCAATAACAAAGCATTTAAAAAACACTTTTCTGAATTAGAACAGTAGTGTTAATAGAAATATTTTCAGTATGCAGTCATATAGAATTATAACCCAGTGTTATTTCTAACTCAAATAAGACTTCTTGAGTTTGACATTTTGAAAATTAAAGACCAGGTAAATGTGAAGATAAGAAAAGTTAAACTCAAATGTAAAGGAAAGGGTAAAATTAAAATACAAATACACTTTAAATTAAATAAATTACCATAACTTGTTCATAATTTTGGAATATATGTCATTATAGTTGAATACATTTAATCCTATATTCTCATTTCATATTACTTTGGTGCCAGCACTGAGCTAAAGTAAAACTAATGCCTTGTTTATTCTTAAGCTAATTGAGAGTATATATGGCCTGATAATTTTGGTAAATTCTTTCCTGATTAATTATTTTGAAATTATAATGAGAAAATAATAGAAATAATAGAAAATATTGAAATTGATTTATAACTGCAATCAAAGTTGTTGTTTATTATCAAGGCCCTATGCTTTACCTTGCTTGTTTTTATCAACTGGAATACAAAGTAAATTAGTAACAAAAAGCTGTGCAACAAGGAAAGTTAAAAATCCTACTCACTCACTAATATGTGTATTTCATGTCTTATTTAATCTGCTTTAAGTACTGATTTACCAGATATTTTCTGACTTTTGGTTAATAATTAGAAAGGAGAAGCAAAATATCTTAAAACACATATCTTTATTTTTCTATGCAAACAACAAATATGATTATTAGAATCTTTCTTGACAATAGCGTGGCTTCTCTAATTAATTACCCGCAGTAAATATCACTGATGTGAAACAAACACCCTATTCTTTTTTTTTCCACTTGAAAATCTGAAACTCACTTAAAGTAAAATGTTCTTAGAGAAAACAGTGTTCAGTTAGAATTATGTTAATTTTCTGCAGTTATTGCCATTTGCTTCTTTTATATACTTTCATAGTAATTTTCTAATGAGGGATTTGCATTTGAGTAACAACAGCTGCAAGATTTATGGCTTCAGATATTGCCAAAAATATAATAGAAAGGTACTGAAAAATCTACTACAATTGAATGATGCTGGCTTAAAATTTTACTTTCCTCTTAAAGAGTTAAATTCCACTGGTGAGCTTACTTGTTATTTATACAGGAAATAAAACCAGTTACTCTTTACAAGCTTCACTTTCACATTTATAATATCAGCAGCAGATACTGTCCAAGTGAGACAGAAGAGGTAATTCTTTTGTTCACTCTGATTTTGTGATTCAGTAAAATTTAGATATAGGTTGGCAAACAAGAAAAATGTGAGCTATAGAATGGAAAAAGTAAATGTGATTCTAATAAAAACAAAGAGAAAAGAAAGTGATGACAGCAGGTTTTTTGAAAAAAAAAAAAGATATTTTGATACCCCAGAAAACTTTCTATTTTTCATTTTGTTTCAATTTTTCAGTTACTTTCTTCTTTTTCTAAATGATAGTTAACAGGACTCATAATTGTACCAAGAATATAAGTTTTCTAGTAATTTTCTATAGTGAGCAGTTTCTTAAAATTGCACTTCCTTTTCATCCAGCATTTTAGTAATTTACTTTTAGATAACATCCATGTATTCTTAGTATCCACTGAATTGCTGGAAATCCATGTGTGGTCACTTAACAACATTTATACATATAAGATTACACTCCTCAATCTATGAGAAAGTTTAGCAAGTTTGGAATGAGAACTTTAATGAAGATTATCTTCCAACAGTAATTATGGCAAACACAATAAATAGTAACATCAAAATGCAGACAAAAACTGCTATTACTGAAAATATAGTGTATTTTTTGATGAGCAGTGGGATGAGTAAAATCAGAAAGTAAATCAGTAAATATTGAATAGCTGATACAAAACAGAATGGGAGATGAATAAGTTAATTCAAACAATATGATATTCCATCATGATGGATGTGGGAAAGACTTCATTACATTAAAAATACTCCTAATTATTGATAATACTAACTAGATTAAGTAGTTGTACACTTGAGATATATGACAGAAATATGGAATCATCTATAGAGTCATAGAAAATCATCTGGGCGTAAGCTCCTATGCAGTGGGGTAATGTGCATGAACAAATGAAAGGAGAAGCTTCTGCTTGTATTTTTAAAATATAGATGGTCTTCAACAACTTTTGGGGCTTGTAAGGAAATAAAATAATAAGAGGTACAAGAAAAAAAGTCAAATATTTATCACTGATGTGACAAAACTTTACAAAGAAGGCATTATATTCCAGACAATTTTTTAAAACTTATATTAATTCAACATTAGTTAGAATTAAAATCTGTTCTAAATCAAGAATTCCTAAAAAAACAGAACAAATGCTTTTTATCATCTAGAATTCTTTTTCGTAGCAGGCCTAAAAATAAATGATAAAGACATTTAAGCAGGCTGAAAAATTATTAAGTTAATGGTAAGTTTTTATATTTTGTATCACAAAAGAAAAAACTGAAACCCTCTTCTTTAAAGACTACTTTATGTAATGGATGTAGTTTCTCTTTAGTAAATTATTTGTCAGTGCACAATGCTTATGTGTAGAACTTCAAAATATTGCATAAATTCTTATGTTCAACTATCATGATTGATCTTACCATTACCTCCAGTTGTAGAAATGCCAATAATTTAAACTCAAGTTCTTGCTGCTAGTTTTCCTTTGAAAAGATAAAGCTATTAAAATTCTATCTTTCTAAAAAAGAACTACTTCTTTGCTGTGAAAAGGATAAGGAACCTGTTACTCCATCTGTAAGAGTGTTTAGATTCTACAGCAAAGGAATGTAACAAATCTGGGCAAACTGCTCAAGCAGCTGAACCATTGAAATGGCTCAAACTCCAGGTTTTGAAATTCTCCTTAGGCTGTACATTGTCTCAACCTGTTATAGAGAAATGTAGAGCTCCTCTCTCTCAAGGCCTGGGTTGGGATAAGGGGTAAATAAATGTTCTTTAGAGTACTTTTCATCTCAGGAATTTTGTGCAACTCGTAAGTAATTCAAAATAGATGTGCCACAAAAACTGAATATTAAATATTTTATGACTTCATAAGATAGAAAGGAGAAAAATAGAACAACATTCTCTAATAGGATTGTTTAATATACTTTCTGAAAATATATATTCTTCATTTTTCCAAATAATGCAGAGTAGAAGTATTTTGGACCAGAGCATGTTTCTTTATCCAAATGTCTAGGATGTTCTGCTGTGGGGTGAGAAGTCCCAGACAATTCCAGACACAGTGTCTGTATCTAATATTCAGCCCTAATTGTGTGCACCTGTACAATGTGTCAGTTACCCAGGCTGGTACTAGGGCAAACTGTCTCTTCTTGACTGAGTATCTAAAAGGATTTTGCATGAAAAACTTCTCACTTCTGGATAAAAACAACAATTGCGAGGAATTTCAGCCCTGACCTCAGTGTCAATGTACTCAGTGCTAGACAGCCTGAGTATGCTGCACACCTTCAACTATTCAAAGAACCTGTGAAGCAGATTTGCATGAATTTAAAGAATTGTGAATATGGACTAAGGCACTTACTGCCTTATATCACTGGGTGTATTTAAATTCATCCCCCTTTTTTATATCTTGCTCTCCCCAAGCAGATGCTTGTTTCAGACTGGTAATCAGTGAAAAAAAGATCTGGGCCAGAACTCAATGAGGAAAACTAATAGAAAAGTGCACAGCAAAAACAACAATCAAGTTTAATTAGTTATCTTCTTCTTGTAATGTAGTCTGATGTCCAAAAAGTAACTGAAGAAGCATTACTTCTTTATGTATCTAAATAGTAACATAAAAAATCATTAAAAAATCTATTAGTGACATTCTATTATGTCTTATAATTGAAGTAGTTATTACTCTACAACACATCTACTGTGCTAGTAGACATTAAGCAAACATTAGCAAAAACAGAGAAATTTCATTGAAATGGAAATGCATTATAGGCTGATTTTTCTTTTTTTTTTAATCTGAAGTGAATCTTTCACCAAATAATAGCAATGACTAAGTTTCAAATCCTTACTGGCCCTGAAAGATGTCACAAGAATTTTCCAGTTGAAATTTCTTACAACTTTATCCCCAGCACCAGACCCCAGCAGCCTTGGTCTCAATTTTGGTGACCTACTGCTGCATGAGAAAAACTCCAACAACCTTTTAAAAAAAATCCCACTGCTGAATTTAGCTATAACTTTTCAGCACACCAGTTTCTGCTCATGCATTTCACCTACCACTGGCAACTTTTGTCTGATGGTGCTCCTTTCCTGGCGTACAGTCTTCTCCAATTTGCCCTTATGGGAACTTCTCTCTGTACTGTAATCTCCATATAGCCAGGGAATACATCAATGTTGCCAAAATGTTTGGGATGGACTGGCTGGTTCCATGTGTAGCATTAGCTTCATCCCATCCCTGCTGGCATTCCTTATATATTCTTTGAAGTTTACACTGTAATGATCATTTTTTCACTTTCTCCTCCCCAGTTTTCTACCACATGATAATAATGTGTCCATTAGTGATGCAGAAGACACCTTTAGATAAAGAAAAAGTGTATTTTTTATTAAATAAGCTTCAGCTGCAGCACAGACCAAAGTATGTGTTCATCCATTGAAATGGACTCATTAACTTCACAGGATTGTTTAAGTGTGTAAGTTTTATTAATTACTGCAGAAAAAATTTTGGTCATGTTGTACCTAAAAAGCATCAACCATAGAAATGTCAGCTGCAATAGTAAAATAATATATTCTGTTCAGGGTGCTGTTTTAGTTTCACATTGCCTTTTTTGCTAACAAACACTGCTGTACTATTCTTAGATATTTTGCTTAAAGAAATATTTCAGAAATTTAGCATTAGCAGCTTCTTTATTTCTCTTGTCTCCCCTGAGAAAAAGTTAGCAGAAAAGAGCATTTGGTAAAGAAGCACTTTCCAATATCTTTCCAGTGTGTTTCACACTAAGAAGAGAAATGTTGATAAAACAATAGCTGCTTTTTGTCACTGAGAGAAAAGATTTTTTTGTTTTTATTCTTTGGAATGGTGGTGGACGACCACTGAAATTTGAAGGTTAGAGATGTGATTCTCTGTTCTGTAATGTGAAGAAGGCAACAAAGGTCTGAAACCAGAGTGAAATTCCCAAGTGCAGGCACATGAATAATTGAATAACAAGCTGCTTAGAGAATGCTGAAGAAGAGACATTCAGGGGGGAAAAAAAAAAAAAAAGGAAAAAGAGAAAAAAATAAAAGAGAGAGAGGAAATTTTAGATTTTATTTTTTATGGCAACATTTAAAGAAAAAAATTCATTGAATCACAGAAATCAGTAAAAATCCCCAAATGTTTTTTAAGACAAAAATATTGAATTTTATTGTGTGGGTTTACCTTGGTTGGCTGCCAGATGCCCACACAACCACTTTCTGACTTCCTCTCCTCAGCCGGATAGGAGAGAAAATAAGATGAAAAATCTCATAGGTTGAGATGAAGACAAGAATATTTACCATCACAGCCAAGAGAGATTTTACTTGAGGAAGTTTAATATTTTGACAACTACATATAGACTCACTTACTCAGAAACAAAAGCAAACCAATCCCCCTCCCTTCCACTCCCTTTTTTTTTTACGAGATTCAAATTTCCTTCCTCATTCCTGACTATTGGACTTCCTCATGCATGAGGGTGGGGAATGGAGGGTTGGGGTCAGCCCACAGCAGCTCCTGTGTGTCGCTCCTTTCTCCTCCTGCTTTTCTCATGTGTTAGTGTGCCTCTCCAGAAGTTTCAGCTTTCTCCATGACACATCCACCTGCTCCGGTATGGCATCCTCCATTAGCTATTACGTGGATCTCCCCTTCCTTGTGGACCTCCACAGCTGCAGGGGCTGAGCTGCCTCACCATGGTCTTCACCAGGGGCTGCAGAGGAATCTCAGCTCCAGTGCCTGGAGAAGATCCTTCTCCTCTTTCTACACTGACCTGGGTGTCTGCCGGGGCTGGTCCCCTCACATGTTCCTCACACTCCTCTTTCACACAGTTGCTGTGCAATAGGTTTTACCCTTTTTTAAACATGTCTTCCCCAAGCTGCCACAGACCCTTTGGCTGGAGGGCCCAGCTGTGCCTTGAGTGAGTGGGTTGCAGCTGCCTGGATCCCACTGTGTCCGACCTGGGGCAGCCCTGGACACTCCTCACAGAGGTCCCCAGAGCCCCCACTGCCGCTGCCTGGGCACAAAATGCGTTGGTTCATATAGAAAGCTATTTTGGTTTAATTTGGTTTAGTTATAAAACAAAGCAAATAAATCTTCATGCTTTCTCTTGCTTTATGTTGTGATCACAAAATCTAATCAATTTAATTAAAAGAGACATTTTCTCAGAAATTCTATTGATTTGGATGAACTCCCATTTCTCCATGAAATACTATTCTTATTAAAACCAGCCAATTATTAACAATATATTATGCCAAGCTCTGCAGACTAAGCTTCTTTAATGACAGAAAAGGGTTATAAAACAATCTGCCACAAAAATTTAAAAACTGAAATCATTACCAGAATTTTCATGCTAGTTTTGATATTTAAATGCAATTGAGAAAGACACTATACTGGTTTTAGCTAGAGTAGTTAATTCTCTTCACAGTGGCTGGTGTGGGGTTATGTTTGAATTTGTGCTGAACACGGGATTGATAATACAGAGATTTTTTTGTTATTGCTCATCAGGGCTGACACAGAGCCAAGGCCTTTTCTGCTGTTTGTACTGCTGTGCTGGCAAGGAGCCTGGGGGTGCCTGGGAGGTTGGGAGGGGACACAGCCAGGACAGGTGACCCAAACTGACCAAAGGGACATTCCAGACTGTGTGACATCATGCTCAGTATGATGGCCCATAGTATATTCAATTATTACATCCTACCAAATACTTGAAATTACACATGAAAGCAGACAAGAGCCTTTTTCCACTGTCCAGAGAGGCAAGTGCTAGGTTGTCCATTTTGATGATATTTATTGCTAGAGGAAATGAGAAATGTCTTGGACTTGGGGTTCTGAAAGTAATAATAACTTGGGCTTTGGGTGCAACATTATTTCTCACTGTGTCCCTTGTCTCAGTAAATGATGTCCTCATGCACATCCCTTGAAAAGGCACACGGAGAACTGAGTCCTGTGTCTCTCTCGAAGTGCATGCCTTTAAGGAAGAGAGGATAAATGGCTCTTTGACTTTTAAAAAATAAAGATAAAATAACAATAGTACATATTATAATTAATAATTATCACTTTCAGAATACCTCATAGCTTCAAAGCAGTATGAAACCTTCAAGTAATTAATGTTTACTTAGTGAAATTAATATAATTAGATATGCAAAGACGCTGAAACAACAGAGGAGTTTTAGAACACACAAACTAAATCCCTGAGCCCACCTGAGAAGCTGCACAACTTTGTACTATCCTTGATGTACCAGGTAAGCTTACTGTCCAACAGCAGCAGAATAGACCAGTGGAATAAATAATTTGGAAAAAAATACAGTCTCAAATGTAATCTAGGCTTTTAGACGGTTCTCTAAAGGGTCAAAATCACACACCTTGATGTTCACGGTACTCATTCTACTAATAGATAGGAAAGAATTGACCAAACAGACATTGAGATTTTGTTGTTTTTTTTTCTTGTAAGCAGCATTTTATTGCTAATTGATTCTTAACAGCTTATTCACAGTATGATTCTGCATTTTTGTCCACTTAGAAGTTCCATTGACTTAAACAGGAGTAGTGAGTGCACAAGGAATGGAGAATAGGGCCTTTGAAGTTCAGTATCATTATTTAGATTTTAGGCATGCCTGGAGACGGCACTCTAGATTAATAAAATGCTTTGCTTCAATTAGATCTGTGTCTCCTGCATCCCTCCCCAATTCCCTCTGCCCTTGTTTAACATACTCCCTTATCCCTTCACATTATCCAGACAGGTGCTCTCTGCTACCAAAGTGTTGCAAGTTTCACAGAGAAGATTCAGCGTGGGGAGGCACTGTATATGTATTGGTTTCTTGGCTGTGATATATGAAAGGAGAATGTGTGAGTCTGTATATGAGTCTCTCTGAATATATTGTTTCAGAGATTCTTTAAAAATATCTCTGGAAAAAAAAATCTTAAAAAAATCTTTTAAACAGACATGCCCACTTTTCTGCATTGCAAGCACATTTTCACAATCTAGCACAGAAAATGTAAATCAAAGAAGTATTACTTCCAGCTGATTAATTCTGGGGGAGAGGGAAGACAATAAAAAGAAAAAAATATATATTCTTTTGTATATATGAACTCAGATTTATGCCAGGATTTTTTCCTCATTTTCCACGGTATTAAGTCCCCTCATTTCAGATTTCCTTGAAAGAGACTTAGGAGCATAGTGCAATGGCCACCGAAAACTGACACATTTTGCAAAGTGGGGCCAGGAAATTATAAGTTTCACATTGAGTTCAATGGGAAAGTCATAAGGCCCTGCTCCTTCTCCCTTGGGGTATTTTCCTGTTTTATTGTCAGTACTATAATGGGCAATCAGTTCCTGAAATGGTGCCCTGCTGTCTAGATGAAGCATTTATAGGGTTTTTAAGCAGTCCATTTGAACATTGCAGAATAAAAAAAAGTCAGCCCTAGTAAGTTCAGATTTTAGGGCCCTGATCCTGCACTGAATCGTCAGCAAACCTCCTGCCCACTTGGAATTCAGAGCAGGATCAGGGTCTTGAATTCCACATTTTCTGCTGCAATTCAGACCTTTATTTATCATAGCTGGAAACAACACTACAAATAAAAGTGGTTCTAAAATCCAAGTGTCAGTCCCTTTTAAAAGTAAACTTCCCTAGATTTATGCACATATATTTACATAGTAATCCTCTGAATGGCAAAACAGCTCCTAATGAATTAGGGGATTACTACAAAAATATATAAATCATCACAGATGTTTTCCATGCAGAAACATTAAAAAAAAAAAAAAGTTCAAACCTCAAAGGAAAAAAAGTCATTTTAAGTGCCTAACATCACAAGCCAGATCTAAGAAAGAACTAGAACTTATGGGCCAGATTCAATATAAGATTTAGGCCTGAAATGAAACTGAGAGAATTTAGGGATCACTTAAGGTTAGTCTAAATTTAGATTTAGAAGCCCAAACTTGACTGCAGCCCAGATCATTTTCTAGGTCATCTCTTTTCAGCACTTGTTAATCCTTACAATGCCTAAATCTATAAAATGCTTTCCCGTGAGGCTTAAAGTTTACTACTGCTAAAAGTAGCCATACTTGTTCAGCCCTGGCTACTGAGGATATATGCTCATTGCCAGATAAAGTCCAGGCTTAATCAGGGGATAGTAAGTCAGTGAGCTATCTACTTCTCCATAAAAGTCTGAAAATAATGCTATGTTGTTTGATGGGTTTTTTTTTTAACATCTGCTTAGTGCTCAGAACTGTTCTTCACAGAAGTTGAAGGCCTGCCACCAGTAGCCATAAATTTTATAGGAGCCAAAGGAAAGAGGATGTTCCATCTGCCTGCAGATGTGGACCTCCATGAAGCAAGAGGTAGGGAATTAGAACGGATGGAAAGTTCATGAGTAACTCCCTCCTAGTTGTTATGGTATTTAGCAGGAAAAGGCAAATATGTTTTTCATGTCTACAGTCCTACACCTGTTGTCCTCACAACCAAATGGCATAGGCAATACATTCCTATTCTGACACAGAGAAATAGTACAACTTCTGCCCTACTCGAAGGACAGCCAGAGAACATTTTCTATGATCTTTTCTGGTTACAATGGCTTAATTTCAAGAGTCAAAGTTCACTTTTTTCAGCAACGGTCCTCACCAAATTGTTGATGGTGTCTCAGGTGATCACAGAGCTTAGCAATTTAGGCCACTGTTGTATGGAGAAGGCATCAATTGCTTCAAGATTTCAAAATTTCTTTACTAGACCAATGGTTTAACTGCCAGCCTACAGTTCAAAAGACAGGAAGTGCAATTTATCACTTTTCAAAATCATTCCCTTTGGTGTCTATTCCCCCAAGGTGTGTAGGCTCTCAAAATCAGTATCTCACTCTTTTCATCTGAATTCTTTCACATCAGAACAAGAATTTATTCATGGGAACTAGCTACTTACTCTGAGCTGAGTGACATATATCTGAGTTCACAATACCTTTTTCATTCTGGGCTCAATTAACCTTGTCTCATGTAAAATGAAAAAGAAGGATGACAGCATGAGCAGAATGGAATTTTCTGTGAAGTCTGTTTTGGTTGATTTTTTTTTTAAGGTACTTTGAAAGACTCAGGACATGCCTCCATAGATAGATGTAAAGATGCATATGGCAACCTATCCCAAAATTTACCTGGCTATAAGCTGACTCAATTTCCAAGGCTGGGTGGTAGTATTAACATGACACCAAGACCAAATTAACCAGAAAGCAGGAGACCCTTGAGAGAAAGAGTGTTGGCAACTTTGCAATTTTGAAAGGTTTGAGACTGTTTCAGACACTCCCTCAGCCTCAATGAATAGCTCTATTCAGCAGCAGGTGATTATCCTTAAAAGCAGGACCTGTATACACAGAGAGAGCTGGTAGAGACACCCTACTGTGAGTGTTTTTTTGGCAAGGCTCACCAGAGACTTTGGCAGCCTCTCTTCCTCTAAAGTGCTACTGTGCTTTTGCATGGTTGCATTCTTCATGCAAACAAATACCAATGCCAACACTAAGAACATGAAGAACTGATAATAATTATTGTTTTCACTGCTGGATAGCAGAGAACAACTGCAACATGGAGAAATAACATGCTTTCTGAGCATTTTTTTTTTCAGAAAATATATCTATTTCCTTAAGCTTAAGTAATAAAATCCAGTTATCTGACAATACATTTGAATTGTGTTTTCATTATATGCATGTACATTTTGAAATGGATTACAATTTTTAATTAAGGCCCCATGTGGTTATCCAAAAAGAGTAATTAGTAGCTTCCAATAAAAGTTTTATGTTAATGTTTCTGAAATAATGTATTAGACAATTTTAGAACAAAATAAAATTATCTAAAATGTGGAATGTCTTAAATATCACATCATTTGAGTCCAAACAAAATGTTCCTTTTATTCAATTTTTTCTACTCCATGCCATGTTTGACGAAGTATTTTCGGTAGATACACATTCACATAATTTCAAAGCTGAAAAATATATACTTGCTTGATCTGAAAACATTTTTTAACAGTATTTCTAGTATTCACTTAACCTGGCCTCCTCTGGACTACTTTGTGAAGTTTTAATTCTGGGGAAAAAGAAGAAAATAAATACCGCAAAAAATTGTGATGAAGAAAAGAAATGAAAGAGAAAGAAATGTAAACAGAGACATAAAAGGGCAACAGATTGTACAAACTGATTAGGAGCAACACACCGGGTTGAATGGGCTGTGAGCAACTGATCTAGGGGAAGGTGTCCCTGCCCATGGCAGGGGAGTGGGAACCAGATTAACTTTAAGATTCCTTTTAATCCAAATCATTATATGATTCTGTGATCATCTATTCACAAGTTAGCAGTGAAAACCATTTCCAAGTTTTGTAGCAATGCTCTGTCATTTGTATGAAACATAATATGCAGTCTAAGGTAGGGTGTCTGCCTGACTTCAACAAGTGTTTACAGTAGTTGGGGAGAGTATAAGTAGGGTTTTATTGCTTGTCCACTTGCCTACAGGCTGCAGCTCTTTGAAACATATTCCCTTTTAGAACCTTGTTGTTCCAAATCAGGGAACAATAAGACTTGTTCACAAGAGGAAAAGTCCCCTACCTCTAAAAAAGATAAAATGTTCATGGCAAGATGACTCCAAAGAATTTCTCTGAGACACTGACAATTCGGGCTGGCCTGAAGGCTTTGCTCTGTTGAACAAACACAATTCATTCTGTTTTGTGAAGAATGCCACAGTGAGTATACAGGGAGCAGTGAAGTTTCTGCTGGGTAAGCTGAGAGACTCTATCACCTTGAGTTCTGAGTTGTGATACAGGAACAGTTAAAGCTGCCAAAATATATGTGTTAATGACTAGTCTTACTTTCAAGATCTCTGCAGCAAATTACTCACCGCATGCATAACAGTAGTTCCTAACCTCTTGCTACTGGCTTGATGTTAGACAGACCTATTGCAGAGAAATGTTATTGCAGAGCTCTGAATTATGTATATTCTAGATGCACCAAGGCTGACAAGGCTGTGTAGGTGGAAAATGTCACTCCTACTGGATGTGTCTTCATTACTGAAATTCAAACATTAGTTCTTTTTGACTCCAAGTATTTTGTTTACAAGTGAATAATGAGAGCTCTAATTTGGTAATTAATTTTTACTCCAGGTGTTTTTGCCTGTGTCTTTTGTTTACTCATAGTTGGCGTACAGGGGTTTTCTGGTCTAAGGGCCAATGGAAAAGGATATACAAACCATGACAGAAGACCTAACCACTATTTATGCTCATTTTTGGTGTTTTTCTCCTATATGGAATCAGCACATACGTGTTTATTTTTTATGACAGTTTTAAATTATTTGGGCCAGCAGATGGAAAGCAAAGGAGGATAGTGATAATTTCTATCAGTGGTTCTCTTCTTATCCCTTTGCCTCCAGCACATGATCTGTGGTTTTTATTTGTCTTCAACAATCTACTCATCAAATATTTATATTCCTAGTTGTTTTACCCTAATAGAGGAATTCAATTGGTATTTCCATGGGAAATTCTACTTCTTAAAGAAAAGAAGAATCTCAAGACTCCAAGCCATTTGTGTCTTAAAAACAAAGAATCCTGCAAAATGCCTTAGAGGATAAGAATATTTTCAGTAGTTTGCATGATTTAAATATAAACTAAAATTTCAAACTTAGGAGTCTTTCTATGGAGACATTCTTATTTATCTGTTTCTACTGAAGTAATTTTACCTGATACATAGTAGGGTTGTAATTGCTTGATGAGGGGGTGTTGTTCCCTGATAGACTATTACAGATAGTTCTTGCTTCCTTTTTTTCTCTTGCATCTGATTTAGCTCCCACTTTATTGCCCTCTAAGATAATGACACTGCACTTCATACAAGTATTTTTCATTCTCCTTCTACACTGTAGTTATCCATGTTATTTTGTTTTTTTCAGATCACAATCTTCCATTGAACTGGTGATCATCCCTCACAATGCTGTTTATGTTTATATCAAGGTCCTCAATGGCATACCAATACATTTCCCACCAATTATGTTTCTGAATCTTAATATTTTTCCTTCTAACATAAGCCCTTTTTTCTAAAGCATGAACCCCTGTTGTTTTGATTCACAGAAGTATTTTCAGACAATGATCCAAATTGCAGAAGAGATTGTTTTGAGGAAAAAACCCTCTTCAGATGTGCAAACAGGTGGCAGCTCTGATATACCACTGCCTGGATGTCAGTGAGATACCCTGTTTATTTAGTTGTACCTGACACAAATGTAGTGGCTTAAGAAGCCTTTTTTTATTTCTTATTTTTAAATATAAGTTAAAAAACCTGGTACCAGCCCATGGACAATATTTGTAAATTTAATTACTTTATAATAGTCTGGTGGAAGACTTAGGGATTAGAAGGTATACACATACATACATAAGGAAGCAGTACAGTGCAGTAGGGTCAATCTGTGGCATGAAACCCTTAATTCAAGCAATCTGCAGTAAAAACATTTTAGATAGGTTACTTTAGAAAAGCTGCAGACTTGTCTTACTTGCACTCCCTGAAGTGCAGGGGGTGCACTACTATGGCACAATTCTTCACCAGTCTTCTGTGTACCCCATATAAGGGATTCAAATGTGTCCTTCATCCATCCCTTTAATAATTACAAAGACTGGCAAAAATATAGGGTGAAACATCTCCCTAGAGATAAAGTGATGTACTCTGTACTGACTTTGACATTTAATGAGAGATATCAAAGTAATTCTATGTCTAAGAACTCTTCATTTTTTACCAAAGATATACCAGCAACACCCACAACTCTTACAACATCCTGGAAAAGAATTGTCTTTGGATTTGTGTTACCTACTTATACAAGTTAGAAGCCTTAACATATCTCACAGAGTCTTATATAAATTTGAATTTTGAATGTTTTTTTTTTATTTGACATCTTTCATATAATTAGTAACTTGTTTAAATATCACTCTGCTATTGCCTGAGGTAAATGCAGTAGAAAATCACTATGTTCAATGTTATTGTCTTACAGTTTCATCCCCTCTGTCAAACTGCGAACTTCTGTTAATTCTGCAGGGGAATTTTATTTCATTTTCTTGTTCATTCCTAATGTGTATGAATAAATTGCTGGCTATCTACTTACAGATATAGAATATTTCCTGTGTCAGTTAGCCAAGCTTAAAATGGATCTGTGCACTTTTGTCATTGTCAAAGAAAGGTTTGCACAATAATGAAATGTAGAAAAAATACACATTAACTTTTTTCAAAAATTTATTTAAATGATTGATAGTCAAATCAACTGCTGTTCATTCTAAGGCAGGTTCTCAAACTTAATACAAACTAACTTTAGGAAAGAACTGAGCACATACTTAAATCACACTTTTTCTTCAGAAGAACTTGGAGTGAATTCAGAAAGTGGGTATCAAGCAAGAATTCTACACTCACATACAACAGCTGTGGAAGAATACAGCACAGTACTTGAAGTATTCAATAGCAGGGGGAACTGGGCACTGACTTCCCTACTCAATTTACATTAAAGTGCCATTAGATAAAAAAGTTATGGTGAAGGCAAGAGTATGGACCAGAATGCAAATCTGGCTCTTCTCTACTCAGTGCCTTATAGAATAGAAAAATTAGGTTTTATTCCAAATCTCCAGCTGTTGTGGCAATCGCCCTAAACACCGAGCTACTCATATGAAAGGCAGACTCCTACGTGAGGTCCAGCCTCATGCAGGCAGCTAAGTGTGTCTCAGAGTTACCTTCTCAAATTGGAAGGGAAAGGGTGTTCAGACATCTATTTTTAAAATTTCTAGTTGACTGATCTTGAAATCTCTCTGTTTAATACTCCAGTATCTATATATTCTATTCTTAGATGCCCAATTCAGCCAAATTCAGTTCCTGGGATATGGCAAATAACATATTCTAGCACACAAGCTTTCCTTTGGAGCTTATTCTCAGGCTACAACTACTGCTTAGTTATCTATGTGGAAAGGTTTTGTACCAGTGACATTTGCAAATCTCTGATATCACTTAGGAGGTGACTAACATTTCCACTGGTAATATCCTCCTTATAACTAAGCTCTTGCCAGAGGCCATGCATATTAACACCACACTTCTCACAGCATTAAATTGGTAGGTGTCTTGATAATTAGATTAAAATTTCATAAAACAGGGACTACTCAGTGTGCTTCATAGCAAAGCCTGAAACACATTCTTAGTGTTTCAGATATACTGGAATACCTTCAAGAACTTTGGCAGGACCCAAAATCAGCCAAATCTTTGAGGAGGACTAGTCTAGATCTTTCTGCTAGAGCGACCTCTCTGAAAGAAACTGAAAATACAGGCTTCATCAGTTCTTTCAACTAGGATAGCTGAATCTTTGAACAGAAAGACTCAAAGTGACTAGGATGATTAAAAAATGTTCAATTAATAATAACTTATAAATTAAACCATTTTCCCCCACATTAGTTCTTCCATGATCTTAAAGGTAGGTCCTTGCTTCTAGACTTTATTTCAGCCATTCTGGAAGCTTCCCAGTTGGAGCAAATGTCACAGTTCTCTATAGTTAGTAAGGACACTGCTTCTGTCATCCCTGAAGCCTCTAATAATGCTTTCAGTATTCCTGACCTGCAGGATACCACTTCATTGCTCTGCCTCTCACTGCCTCCAACTTCTCTCTCTCCCTTGGCAAATCCCTGTATTTCCTATCTCTGTGCTTGCTCAGAATGTTCTCTAGAAAAGATCCAAAATCCCCTACAGAGATCCACATGGCCCACTCACTTTGAAGGAACGGAAACATGATTTTGAAAAGTGAGTTAATAGAAAATAAGGAGAAAAAAATAAAAGAAAATTCTCTGAAGAATTTACAATTGTTAACCTTACTCTACAAAAATTATCTTAACAGAAGGAAAGTAAACATCCAGGTCATCTCATTTCTCCATGGCACTCTTACACACCATCTCCTTGTTCAGTGTGCAGGCAGTTTTGCATCCCGGCCTATCACCCTTAGAGCAGGGATAGCATCTAATGCTGCATCAGTGCATAAGTAATCAAGGTCTGCAGTATTCATTTGTAACGTGGCTGCTCTCTTAAAAAGTGTGCCCAGAGCCCTAAAGTGCCTAAAGAAAAAATTACTCCATGGCTACAGAAATTGTTTAAGATACAAATTAAACAAAGCTCAATACTTGAACCTATATTCAAAACCAGGGGCTTTTTGTTTCTTTGCTTGCTAACTTGTTTTTTCAAGTTTAGTTCTGCCAAAAGCAGTTACAAGATTGGTTTCATAAAGGGAGTTTGAAGCCATTGATTTCATACAGGCATTATTTGATCTCATAGGAGCAATGAGGAAAAAGATTCTATGCAGAAATGTTTATACATTGGTATTCATCTCTTAAAGCTTTCTGTACTCTGTAATAATATGACCTTTGTATTTTCTATTGACCACCAGACTTGAATTCAATACAACACTTTATTTAAATATTAATGTATTAAGGCATATAAGTACACCGTATGTTAACTTTTGTTCCATTTGTTTCTTAACTTATACTACAGGGTTTAGATTTGGAAAAAAAATGTGAAATATGTCCTTGAAAACTTGTAACTAGATCTTTATAAATATTACAAAAACAATAATTTTGCATCAGTATGGTGAACAAGTAGCAAAGTGCCTGAAGAATATAAATTGAATGTTCTCTAGAAGAATTGGTAAAGGTTAAAATTCATCATTTTAACTGATAGGCTTTCTTTGGGAAATAACTGATGCAGTGAATACAAAATGCTATGATAATTTTGTGTTTCTTCTCAGTGTTTTTTTTTCCCTTGAAAAACAATATCGCTTCAATAATAAAGTACAGATTTTTTCATTTATTCTAGAACTAAAGTTTCCTACAGTGCTTGTCATCATACACAATGGATAGCTTTTTCACTTTAAATGAAATCTTTTTATCTGAATGGAGTGAACTCTTCTGTCCAGGAGATGAGAGGTTGCACTTCTATAGAAAATACACAGTGATTCAGATCATTTTAGGAAAAGATGTAACCTAGACATGGTATGAAGACTGGTTGCTAAATGCCACATTTACTACCACAGTTTCCATAGTGATTTTCAGACTGTAGCAGGCTGGAGGCTAAACTAGAAAAATAGGCATAAATACAATTTATGCTAGAAATAACGACAGTATTTAGGAGCATCTGTTTGTCCCAGGCACTGCACCAGTGCTAGTAAGAGATAACTCTTCAGAGTCCTACCATCTACTAAGTGAAGCAGAAAGGTATGGCCATCTTTCTATAGTTAGAAAATTGAGTTACAAAGAAATCGAAAGACATTTCTTTCACAGTCATATAGGAATACTGTCACAGAAATGAACCCTGATCTGTTGAGTTTCAGACCAGGTTATAAAATAGACTTCAATTTTCCATTGAGTAAATGTACCCCATTTAACTGTTACTCAAAGTGCAGATTAACCTCCTGTTAAGGGGGACAAAAGGAGCAGACTTGCATGTAAATCAGGTATCAATTTGTGGAGATTAGCTAATTCCAAGTAATATTATTTCTTTCTATCATGTCAGTACTTCTGCTCACAAAAGAGTCTTAGTGCAAAGTGTTTTTTTAATTTGGTGACAGTAACAGGCTTTTAATTGCTTTGCCAATTTAAAACTTATGAGTATGATTAGACTGTGGCAAAATAGGGATGCACAAGTCCAGATTGTATTTGGCATTGCTGGCTACGACTAGTTCAAACATTTCCAAAATTTCTCTGTGAGATATTAATTGCCCACACTGAATTTCAGGCAAGCTGTCATCTCCAGGAACAAGATCTGTGGCAGACAGACCCTGTAGCTTGGTACTGAGCACCATTTCAGTAGGCTAAGAAAAGAGTTACAGATACATGACTCAAGCCCCATGTTCAGAAACTGCACTGTGCCACTACAGGTTAGGGGCTTTCTTAATTCACCTTCAGACAGACAAATCTCTCTACAAGTTCACCACAAAAGGCACAATGAGTCTGAGTATGTGAGTGTTTGTGTGAAGCTCACCCCTAATCTTTACATGAGCTAAGAATTATTCCCACTGCTTTTATATCTCTCCCTTTTTTCCCCCCTTCTCTTTCTTCTGCAGGCTGTTCAGATAAGGATTTTCATTGTCATTGTTCCCCTCTACTCTGAATAAGCGGAGTGTATGAAAAAGCCAAAATCACAAAAGGACTCGCAAATACTGATGCCACCATTGGACTTGAATTTAAAGTTATCTCACAAGGACACTGTTAACATTTATCCTCCTCTCTGTAGGCCGACAAATTAAAATATTACTTGAAGTCTCAGATCAGTTTCTGCAAGAGTGTTTCATTTTGATTGATGTCCTCTATTAATATCAGTGATGCTAGTTAGCTTTAAGACACCCCAAAGGGTAGTCAGCTAGCTAAAACTCCACATGAACCTCATGCCAGCTGTTTAGCCCCTTGAAAGTTTTGCTGAGCATTGACAGAAAACCTTATCAATCATTACAATTAAGTGCCTTCAGACTGTCCCTTCTAAGGGAAGTCAGCTGAAGTACCATCTGCTATTTTGCTTTCAAAACTCATTGGTCTCCTCTAAGCCAGCCGTTTCACTTTTGAAATCACATTTCTTTTTCAAGAGAGTGATGGGCTGATGAAGAAAACTTTTTGTTTTAATAATCAGCAATTTCTATGATGTGACATAATTTTTGCAGTGCTCAGGGCCTTTTACAAATCAAAAGGAATCCAACTAAAACAGTAATTAATGTCAAATGACTAGTCACATACGGTTGTATTTAATTAAAAAGTTCTAATCTTTGATTAAAACTCCTCACACATTCTTGTGACTGCAAACTGTTGTCTAAAAAGAGAAAGTAATTGGGTACATAATCTATTGTGTCTTCTAACTGACACCTGCTAATTGTCTCAGCAGCAAATGGCAACAATTTAATTTAGGAAGTCAAAAAGTTTATCTTGCCCTTTCAACCGATTTTTTTCTTTATTATATTCCTTTACCACATTAGAAAGATCTTTTCCTGAGTGATCTTGATCTCTCTAAGAATTTTCTGCTCTCTAACAACATGACTTCTTTTAGTAAATTCAAAAGATATTATTTACTGGCCAATTCTTTTAATGCGCAGTTAATGTTTTAAGTGCTATTAATCTTATTTTTTTTTCCCTAAATTTAAACAGTGAGGCTGCAAATATGTTTCTATACTCATAGCTTACAGGGAGAAAATGAGGAGGAATAAGCCACAGAAATTACCTCCAGAGGAATTTCAGCTGGTGAAAAGCTAGTAGCTAGAGCCATGTTCAGCACTATAGTGAAGGACCTTGCCCCTTTTCCTCATCCTCTTGGGTTTTAGCCTCAGCACCAGCAGTACAAAGAACACTGCTAAGGCAGAAGTGCCTCAGAGGAAAGAATATTCTTTACCAGCTTCTACCCTTTTTTGCTTTTACTCATCAGTGCAGATTCTAACTGTGATTTAGCAAAAATTATAGTCACTATTATGTCTGTGTTTACTGCAGAGGTGCTCTTTCTTTCTAGGCTTATGGTTAATCTGCTAGCTATATTTTTTTCTTTCTGTCTTCTATGGCATGATCATTTGTTGTCTGCAGTTTTTCTGAACTAGAATTGTGACACTCCAAATATATTGGTACTCCCAGCTGAAATTCCCAACAAGTATTTTGTCTGCTTTATGTCTTATTTTACCAATATATTAAAAAGCCATTTGGCATGCTGAATGAAGCATTTTCAGGGAAGAATACCATCACTGTCTTTTGACAACATAAGTTTCAAAGCCACATGTAACCCAGACAGCCAAATGATAGGTGAAGTGTGTCTGCAAGGATATTTTGGCTCTGATGGCTTCAGACACCTCCAGTCAAAACTACCTACTTTGGCACAGTCATTTTCAACTTTCTTGCAACCCCAAACACATCTAGACCCACCCCACTATCAGGCACTGGGATGCTGCCACGACAAAAGGACCATCGCTACCCAAGTGATGTTTGTGAAGGTGTTCATGTGGAGTGGCCTGATGGCATCTTCTAACTGAGCTCAGGTCTACAGAGGATTCTAAGTCATCTGACCAGTATCTATCCTTCTGCATCTATAAATTTACAAAGGCAGGAAATGCTTTCACTGCTGTACAGAGAAACTGTAGTACAGGAAACAGAAATAACCCATCCAAGACCAGGGGCCTAATCACTGGTAGAGTCAACAAATACATTTGGGTCACCTGATTTCCATATTCCTTCTCTGCAGCCAAAATATAAAAATAGCTGTCTCTCAATACATGTGAATGTATAGAGACAGGTAATGATATAGATGATCTAGAAAGCTTTGTTACTTTTTCTACAGTAAGTAGTTGGCTGCAGCATGTCGATAGAATAGCAAATAAACACAGCAGGAGCCTTGACTACTTTTTTTTTTTTTCTTTTTTTTTTTTCCAGAATCAGCTTTCAAATTTGGGCTCCTTGGACAAATCATCTCTTTTCTCTATCTATAGTATCTTCAGTTATTCATCTTCTGTTCCTGCCTGCTTCATGCCTTCATTATCTCTCACCTGCTGTGACCTCTTAGCCACTGTAACCTTCTTCCCTCTAATCTCCCTCCTCCAGTCCACTCCAAACACTGCAGCCAAGGTTATCTTTCTTGTTCACGAATCTGATCATGTCAAGTTCTCTCTCAGTCCCTCAGGTGGTTTTCTGTCTCATTACTCTACAAGGTCAAATTTCTCCTCTGCAATTTTGAGGCTTTGCAAGAGTCTGCCTTAGTCTACCAGTGGACTGAGTCCTTACTCTTTCCTGGCTCTGATACAGTCCTGCTTACTGTGTGTATCCATATCTCATGCATGACTTCCTTTTTCTATTCCCAAAACTGTTTACAGTACCTAAAATATCCTCTCTGCTCTAACCTGCCAACCAACTTAACACTCCTCTTTCATGTTTCTTTGTGCATTCTGTGCAAATTTGTTTATGAGTGCTTTGGAGCAAGAGACTTGTTTTTGAAAATAAGAGGTGTTTGTGAAGTTCAGGTATAACAATGAAGTTGATGAAATAATTATGAAATTTACTTCATAATCTTGCATCACGTTGTAAATAAATACACAAAGTTACATTTAAATATATTCATACTAAATAACAACAGAAATGTCTCCAATTCTCTTATTCTCCATATTTATAGTGCAGCAAAGGAAAGGAACAGTGGTTACTATGTGTGAGTTAGATATACGTGACAAATTTGATTCCTTCACCAGATTGCCTTTCCTTTGAAGGCTGACCATAACCAGCTGATACATATTTAAACCATAGCCTAAGCCTCATGTGAAATAAACTGTATTTTTGATTCTCATTAAGATGTGATCCCTGACCAAAAATATATGAGCTTGTGACTTTCTCACAAGAGCCTTGAGCCACAGTTAATTTTGAAATAAATATGCTGCCTTTCAAGAAAACAGCTCCTACTGAAAAAAAGACAGGTACACCTAAATATGTAAAACAGAAAAAAAAAAAAAATAAAGTGGATCATGGAAAGAAATCATAGGCAAAGCATATAAGAATTAAAAATATTCGGCAAAACTTTATGGCAACACTTTTATTTCTCTTCTCCTTAAAAACAAACACACAAACAAACAAAAAACCACAGAACAAAAAAACCACAGACACAGGAGAACCTTTTATTCCTAGGAGTTTCCTCAGGGAAGGGACATTTCAGCTTGTTTATCATACAAATCTTCCCCATAATTCAGCTATTAAGCAACAAGATTCTATAATCTATTGTCAGTTAAATTAATGTTTGTAAATCTTTACTGCTGATGGTATTATAATACCAGAAGCTTCTAAGGGCAACTGCTATCAGTTTTATTGATAGAAACAGTGGGAAATTGAAAGAAAAACTTGCAGCAGCAAATCAGTAACTCTGAAGCAAATGCAGTGTATGTGATACATTTCTTTTAGTCTAGCTATGAAACGAACTAACAAAAGAAATAAAAAAAAAAATCCTGGCCCCACAAGATTTGCATCTTGATATGTAATTAACTTGATTAATTAGAAGTATGCTTCTTAATCTGCAATACGTAGACAAATGAGAAATAAAAATATCGACTAAAATTTCTGTATCTAATGCTACTGTGGGAAAACAATCTCCCTCTCCAATTTATCAAAGTAATCTGAGCAGCAAAAGAGATAAAAATGTGTCATTATAAAGTGATATAGGAACTAATCTGATGGAGAGCTCAACATACAACACTGGTCACTAGCTGCTTAAACTCAGACATGCTTTCACATTTGTGAAACACATACACCACATATCTGGAGACACATGCCAACTGTTCATCTATCTACTCCAACAGTGTTGGTAGAAGTTTGCTTATTATTCTTTCTTTGAAATACACCAAGAATGCTAGAAATATTGACACCTATAGTGAAAACCTGTTGTTAAATTCAACCACACCTGTTAATGTCAGGTGTAATTGCACTGGCTTTAGTAAAAATGTACCAGAGAGTCTACTCCCACTTTGTGGTGCTAGTGAGTTAGTGTTGATAATGACTAAATCTAAATATTTTGATTGCAAGCAATGTATTTGAAAAAAGAAATTAAAATTAAAATTTCACTGGAACAGACTATCTTTTTTTTCAGTATATCTCTGAACCAAATTAAAGCAGAATTTCAGTGTAGCAGCCAAATATATTTACATAATTAATTTCAATTAATTTACATTACCTTTTAACAGGATAGTTTTTAACTGGCTGTTATGATAGAAATCTTCAAATTATAAACCTCAAACTGAAATCATCATTGTGCTCACCTATGTTAAGATTTAAAAAACACACCTATTTTCAGTACCACTATGTGTACTTTTGTTGCCTCCATAGTGAACGGCTAAATTCTATCTGATTTCAGAAGGACGAAGATATTTCTCCATGTTTGAAACATGCTGTCTCCTAATCTTTCCTTTCTAATCAACAGAACACATTTATTCAATGTGAATGGAAGGAAGGACGGAAGGAAGGACGGAAGGAAGGACGGAAAGAAGGACGGAAGGACGGAAGGACGGAAGGACGGAAGGAAGGAAGGAAGGAAGGAAGGAAGGAAGGAAGGAAGGAAGGA
>JAHLSL010000023.1:354476-365245 GCA_025920805.1 Petroica traversi
GGAAGGAAGGAAGGAAGGAAGGAAGGAAGGAAGGAAGGAAGGAAGGAAGGAAGTTAGTTTAGGATATTACATTAATCAAGCACTGTTTTTTACCCCATGGGTCTCAGTTTCCTTGTTGCTGTGGAACACAGCAGCTTTCCATTTAACATTCCAATTTTCTCCCTGTGTGATTTTCAGTGCTGTGACATTTAGAAGGTGTGACAAAATCTCAATACTTGTTTATTCCATAGGTCAATATTCCAAATAGTTGTCCTGATACATTAGAAATGTTAGCTGCTTTACTGTTAATATTGACACCTGATATTTACTCCACAGAAGGAAAAAGGTCATGTTTTTATCATCTCTTTCTTCCTAATTAGTTGCATAAATATGGTTAATACTGGAAAAGACCTGTTAAACCCAATGAGAATTTGTTCTGTTCAGAAGGGTAAGTGCTTGGATATACTACAGACAACCATGAAGTGATTTAATAATTTTAAATTCATGCCATTTAAACACAACAGTAAGTCTCTCAAAATATTGGTATTTGCCTAACTCTGTGTATTAACCATCTTTGTTCCCTTTATGTGCTAAGGTGTGAACACTAATTATGGTGATTTTTCTTTTTTGGTCCACTGACTGGAAGGACAACATGTATTAGAATCTACCAGACAGCATCCACAGCTTCAACTCTACTGAAAAAGAATAATGTCTCCAAATAGAATAAAGAGATTAGGTATTAATATTCAAATTTACTTCAGTTTCTTGGTAGGCCCTACACTTTGTGTATATAAGCATTTAGTGATGTATTGTTTAGGTCTGCTAGGTGTAATTTTGTATTGTTTCTTATTTTAAACTCTTTGAGCTAGACAGCACAGACAATAATTTGATCTCTTTGAGGTCTTTCAAAATCCTCCTGTGAATGTTTAACATTTTTCTTTCATGCACTTACACTATGATAAGTGGCTTTTCAGAGGTTTGGGTCCAATCTGCAGGGTACTGTAGCCGGTTGTTTGAGAGAGTTGCTGTTTACTACAAGACAATAAACAATGGCCCTGTTTGTGAACGCTTTCCCATAAAGTCTGTGAACTGAGGAGCTTGCTACATTAAATGCTTTAGAAAAGTCACAAACAAAACTTCAGAATTTTCCACTCTCATTTATTAAAAAAAAAAAAAACCTCAACCAAACAAAATACCACTGAAAGAAGTTGTGATTAAAAGTTCATAAATTAATTGTTCTTCTTTAGAAATTCAATTGCATGGGGACTTCTGTGATTTTTGTATCACATGGGCCAAACGGTAACAGGATGATCATGCAGGTGAAGTCTGAAATCTGGTTATGCTTTGGTGAGCATTTAGTAGGAAAATGCAACAAGCAGCTACTTGGTAAAGTTCTGCAAGAGAGCAGGGTCCTAACACCATAGAGACAGTTTATGTCTGCTGAAAAAGGGAATGCTAACCTAACATGACTACAGCCTTAAAAAATCAGAGACAATGATCAGGAACACCACATTTTTTAGAGAAGAAAACAGCAAAGTGATTGAAGATGCATTTCGTCAGCAGTTTCCTGTATGATTATGTCTTCTAATAAGAGCTCAATAATGTCTGAATTTTGTGACCTAATATATTTCATACAGGTTGACACCTCATATTAGCAATTATTTTATTTTTCTTTTGGTCGTATGTGGTCTCCTCTTTTCCAACACACAGGATTTTTGACAGACGTTCATCACTGTAGGATGAGAACATCTAATACTAGTGCACCAAGCACTACAAATTACTCTACTTTAATTTTGTTCCGGCACCCTTGCTTGAAAGAGAAGTGTGTGACCCGTTTCATCTTTAGAAATTAAAATTACCTACATACAAACTTTGCATATATTTTCATTAAAGCAAGCTAAGAGAAAATCCTTGCAACTGAAGCAGAAACCTGTTGAGGTATAAAATGGTCATTGTTTGATTTCATCCCGCTATATCAAGGCTGCCCATCAAAGTCCCTCTCCTGATAAATTATATTTATATCAGACTTGTCCCAAAACTGTCAACCCGTCGTCACAAAGGGTTTTGATACCCTGAGCCATTAAGCACCTTCAAATAAGGGTAAGAAGTTGAACTTGACTGCTGTGCTCTGAGACAGGCTTTGTGCCCTCACACATCAGGTGGCAGCAAGCATTATGGAGGGGCTTCACTGCAGCACCCTGGCAGATAGAGCTGCCCAGGCATTGAGGGTGTGTTTGCACCATTACACAAACAAGGATGTAAGTGATCCTGGATCATCAATTCACCATAACCAAGTGCTCTTGTGCCTTAGAGATACTTAACACACCCTTAGTTTGTCTTGTCAAATAAGTTTCTAATTAAAAAAGCAAATTTTATTTCTTCAGTAAAATTTTAAAGAACAATTTTCCAAAAAGCATCGCATTTAGGTTTGATACAAGTTACTGCATGTTAAACAGAAATTAGCAATTAAGAATTACAGAGTAAAAAAAGGTTAAAAAAACTAATTATATAGTCCTTACATATAAATAAATGTATTTAAAATAACTATGCTGTTTTAGTAACATAACTGACTCATTAGCTCTAAATGAAATATCTGTAGTGTAAAAAAAAATCTTACCTTAAAATATTACCCCTCCCAATATAGTAGACAATCCTTTACACACCACAGTGGACACATTTAGTGGAATAGGCAAATGGCAGAAGTTAGCCCTTTAAATATTTAATGCCTCTGCACATTTAATAAAACTATCTGCAACATATATTTTGTAGTGATTTATTTGCAATTCAGATGTTATCTCTAGATGTATGTAGGACTGTTAAGTCTGCAAACAATTTTAGAAATTATAATAAAACAGAAAATTGTAGCAATTCATTTATGTTAATTTACTGACACTAAATTCCTCAGGGCAGCAGCCATGAATACACTTTCTTTTATAAAACTAAACCTGTTTTGGTATGTAACACATCAACATTAATGACAGAAATACTGCCTAAGATTTATATTTGCATAATTTGTTTGTTTGTTTGTTTGTCTTACTTTATTCTTTGCATAGTTTATCCAGCATATGCATTTTTTTATATAGTAAAAAACGATTTGATGTACTCATTGTTAAGATGCCTTAAAGGCCCTAATTTCTAGGACATGGACACTTCACAATTTCAAAAAATCAAATATGTTGATGTCTTTCATAAAAACAAAACAAAAAAATCACTAAGCATTTTTAATGGTCTCAAGGACACAGTACTTCATATTTTAATTTTAGGATCTGTTTTTGTTTTTGCAGCAGGTTATAGGATTTTTTAAATGTTAATTTTGCACCTTGGTTATTACATTCTGTTCTGGCTTTTTTATAGCACTGGCTTCTGGCTAATCACTTATGACAAGACTGTAAGACAACAGTTTGCCTGCAGAAAGGGGGATGCATAGCAGCACCATCCCAGGAGCAAAGAGAGAAGGGAATTATGACTTTTAGAAACATTATTTCCTCTCTCGCTTACCCCTGGCTCTAAGGGGGGCACAAACCCCTACTGCTCTATGCTGGCAGCCAACTGTCAGTTCAGCTTATCTCAGACGGCCAATGTGTTGAGGGGATGAAGCCAAAGTCCTGCATGGCCTTGAGCACCAGCTGCCAATGCCCCATCAGGACAGGGACCAGTAGCCCTCACAGGCTGCTGTCATCACTCTCCAGCTTTTGCTGTGACCTGAAGTCACACTAGCACATGCCAGGAAGCAAGCCCTCAAGTCTCCCTTATTTTCCTGCACAGTGGGGATAAGAGTATTTGACAATCCTATTTGGTGATTATGCCCCTGAAACCAGTGTATAGAAACCTCAATTTGGTAGTCAAACAAGGCAAAACAATCATCTCCTACCTTACCCAGTCATAGATATACTGGACACACTGGGCAAGAACCTAATTTTGTAATTCCTGAGACGAATTCCCCACAGGCAGGCCCTGGATTCTCTCTTGCCATCGGGAGATGAAAGGGAGCTTCGTACAAATAAATGGCTTTTGTTGCACCTACAGACGTGTCAAACTTTGAAAACCTCATGCTCTAGACAGCCTTGCCTTGCTGCTAATTGGTATGTTTTTCTTTAAAAAGTGAAGAATCTAACCTTTTACTTGACAGATATGTGGGCAAAATGCCACACAACATTTTGAAAGCTTATCTATAGTCTGCTGTTTACAAGTCTTGTTTATGTTGGAGCTCACACAGGAGTATACAGATGAAAAGGGTTAGCAAGAACGAAACTGGATGGTTGGTTTCAAATAGATGTGTAAGCTGGGAAATAAAGGTTTTCAGCTACAAAAAGCCTAAAGATGTTGCTCCCTTTTAAAAGGCAGACAAATGTAACACTTGACTCAACAGAATTTTTTATTATCATAATGTATTTCTAGTTGTGTCCCTGAACTTTTGGGATGGAGAGCAAAAACTAGAAGAATTGAGATTTCAGTTAATTCCAAAGTATTAATTACTATTAATAATATTAATTTAATGATATTCCTAGGGACATTCTTACATAAGAAGCATGAGAAATATCCATATATATATATATATATTTCTTAGATGCTGTTGAGTCAGCAATTTTGTTTGATATTTTGTTTGTTATAATGAAGAGAAGGAAAATATTTGTTCCATACCAAGTCTCATTGAGAATAACCTTAAAAGTCTACTAAGTAGGATATTTTCCTTAGAGTTCTTCCAGCACATGATTTTGCCCTTAAACAGCTCTCATGATATATATTTATCAAGACTTTGGTTAGGATCTCCATTTTCTTTGACTTTCCCGATCTTTCAGATCATCAGATACGATCTTGAAATGATACTTTAATTACAAAGGCCTACAGTAAGAGAGCAAGGGGGAATGGCTTTAAAATGAGAGTAACTTCAGATTAGGTATTAGGAAGAAATTCTTTACTGTGAGGGCTGTGGGCACTGGTACAGGTGGCCCAGAGAACTTGCTGATCCCCATTCCTGGAAGCAGTCAAGGCCAATCTGGATGGGATTTTGAGCAACCTGGTCTAGTGAAAGGTATCTATGTCCATGGCAGAAGTGTTTGAAGTAGATGATTTTAAGGTCCCTTCCAGCTCAAATTATTCTGTGATTCTATGATTTTGGCTTCTCCAACTTTGTCCTCTATCAGTACTTCTATCTGCAAAATATAAATAATTTAGCCAGATCGTTGAGCTTGATCTGCTTCTTCCTTTTCCTTAAAGCTAGCACTATCAGTACTCCCAGAAAAGTTTTAAATCTCAAAGATAAGATTCTAACCAAAATAAAGCTTGATAAAACATCCAAAGTGAGACAGAGTAGAAAAGGTGCAGATGAACATCCACTGGCTCATGCTAATGTAAGAT
Source organism: Petroica traversi (assembly GCA_025920805.1). Taxonomy (NCBI): domain Eukaryota; kingdom Metazoa; phylum Chordata; class Aves; order Passeriformes; family Petroicidae; genus Petroica; species Petroica traversi. Next base: position 359,814 of record JAHLSL010000023.1, read on the forward strand.
GCTAGGTCTTCTTGTCCATGTATGGACCCAGTCTGGCAGCACTGCAGGTTTGCAGATTATGCACAGGCCCCTCCTCAAGCCACTTTCTTTACTTCCCCTCTGAGACTTAAATAGTAGTTCTGTTCCCTGCTTTTCTCAGCATTTATTGGAGTTTCTGCTCACTCTTGATTTTGTTTTCTTTCCCCCTTCTCCTCTTTTATCCTGCATTTCCATAAAATTTTTTATTTGACCATTCTCAAGGAAGGCATAGTATTTCCAGAGAGCAGCCTTAGCCCAAGCAGAATAAGACAACAAAAACCTGTCTTGTCCCGCCATATAATCTTTAAAATACATTAACCATTAACAAAAACTGCAATCAAATTAATTCTACCTACTAAACCAATACCTACTAATTCTACCTACTAAACCAGTATTTAATAAAATTGAATTATGTTTATACATTTCTAAATCTATTTAATTCATGAATGACAGGTCTATGTGCTCTAATCTCTAACAGACTTGTCACAAATAATTCACAAATCATTTAAGTACTCCATTATTCAGTGAAGCAAAACATATTGTTGATATCTATATGGTTTGATGTAATTTACTATGCAAACAAAAATTGTCAGGTTTAAGAAAAGTCCGTACAATATTTGCTTCAGAAAAGTTTTAAAATGCTCCAGAGAATGTCCTTTATTTGAAAATGCAGATATTTCCTTTTCTTTTTTACAAGATTCCTATCTCGCTGGTACTGGCAGTGTGTGCATTATATTAACATGCCAAGTCATATGATCCTATTACTGTGCCATATCCTAATTCCAGCATTGGCATCATGTTATAATCAAACGGCTAAAGTGTTTCATTTTTTAAATGTTTTTCATTTTTTAAAGGAGGCTATGCAAGTGAAAACATCAGCCTCCTTGACCATTATCTGAGTGTCTTTCCATCATTCTGCCTAGCAACTCTGTGAGCTACTGGACAATTTCAATCAAATTTGCAAGTGGTTTAAAGATGGCTTTAGTTTAAATTTCATTTCAGTGAGTGGGTATGTATGCAACATCAATCCATACCCTGAGAGAAGTAAAGGTAGCTGTTGTACCTTTCTAGGCAGCTGCTGCCTGGCCCAGCAGCATGTCCCTCTCAGCCAGGCACTCATAGCTGCAGGGCAACCATCAGACACAGGAGGAATCTGGTAGTAGTGGCAGAGGGAAAATTAAAAGACACACCTGTAGGAAACCAGTTTTCAGTATTTCAATTGCTCTTAAAGAAATGGCTTTAAAAAAAAAAAACAACAACAACTCAATAAGAAAACTTCTTAGTCTGTTTGAAACATGCTGGGTTTGATCTCAGTGTGCCCTGTTTTCACCATAATAAAAAAGAAAAAAAATGTTTCTGTATATTGTATTAAATAATCATTAAATAAGGCAGCTGAAAATAGGTGGAATAATACAAATCCTAAGGTCTTATATATGGCCTAAAAGTCACCCTTTCTGTAAGCCTAATGAATGTTTGTGGGTGTTTGTTTGTGTTTCCAAAATTACATAGGCACAACTGTAACCGTAATATTCCCAGCTACATAGAAGCCATAAGTATCAACTCTTTCAGTGAGTATTTTAGACTTAGTTCCTACTCACTAATTCCATTTGCCTGAAGCCTTTTAAATAGCTTTGTGCCCTGCTTCAGCAGCCTTTTCCTACTTCTCTCTCTTCTTGGGCCCGATCCTCCCATTAGCCCACTAATACCATTTACAGACACTCACCCTCTCTGGCCTTTACCTGTTGCCCTGTTATTTTGTATTCCCTTTCTCAGAAACTCTTCTACATGTCTTGCTGGTGTGACCTCACAATTAAATTGACATAAAACTGCTCACATAGAGAGCAATAAAAGGGGTTTCATCTTTGTTCTGTTACAACTTTGAAACAATACAAAAAGAAAGAGTCTCGTTTTAGAGTATACAAGTTGTACTTGGGACAAATCAAAGCAGTGGAACAGTTTCTATTGATTTCATTGAGTTACTGGACAGTACTTCTACATTTCTCTAGATGACATATAATTTCTATTTTTAATTGTTATTTTAACCAATTTTATACTACTGCTACGACAAGTAAATCTTGCCACACCACAATTTGTTGATCACCCTTTTAGTCTTGTTAAAAGAGAAACAGATTTTGTTTTAATCCTCAGACATAGTAACTGATCTTAATGACTGCATATTTTTAACAGTTCATTTACCTCATTTTCAGATTCTGTAAGAACACTTGATGACTACCATTTAGTTAGATGCTTTCTGCTCTTTTAGAATATCACCACTGACACCTTATACACACCCACATCTCATCTTTGTTACTAAAAAAAAAGTTGACCTGAGGAAATGTCTTCATTTGCTATGAGTATTAGAGTACAGAAATGCAATTTCTCTGCAGTAATTTTTGGTTTATAGCTATTGCTAAATAATAGGCTGCACAGCTTTGATGTGGCTTCCTCACACAGATAAAACACATTTGTTTATTAGCAGGTAATTAATTGTCTAATATACGGATTCTTTGTTCCTCAAATTTGCTCTTTGGCCTTTCTAATTTTACTTCTTTCTACTGTTCTCAAGCTGATTGGATTTGGGCTTTCCCAATGATACATTTTGGCTCAAATAACTTAAATACTGAACCTTGACATTTAACTGTATTGATCTTTTCCTTGCTTCCCTATTTTATTTTAGTTGTTTAGGGATATTTGTTCTGAGACTTTTGTGCTATGATTAAGCACCCTCCACACCAAGACAGTAGATTTTCTTTTCAATATTTCTGATTGAGGGTATTTCTTATTTATTTTTATTTTTTGAAAGAAGAAAGGTTTGCCCATCTTTGTTGAAGATAGAATAATAAAGTACTAGATTTCATCATTAACACTTTACAAAAAACAGTGAATACTTTGGTTTATGTTTTCAATAAATCAATTTAAAATATTTGGAGATGTGTCCTGTTACTATTTGCTACTTTGGTTAATATCAAACTGTAGCTTCCAAAAAGAAACATAAAGTATTGAAAAGTAGCATTTCAAAGCATAATTTAAATCCATACATAGGTAATTGTTCAGGCTGTTATCTTGGACTTTGCTCCTCTGCTGAGCTTCTCCTATACAGAGTATTTAATGTGCTTTTCTTGATTTGGCAGACAGTGCAAGTTTTCTATATATGTATTTCTATTATTAAGGATTTGTGTTTTTTCTGTGTATGCGCCTCTCCACAGACCAGCTTTCTCACCAAGCTGTTAATAAGCACTTTTTTGTTTTCTTTTTTGTTTTTTCAGCAATAACTATAACCTCTGTATTCAACCCAAAGTTACCTGGGATGACATATAGGTATTATTGGCATTCATTTGCATTATCATCATAAATTTCATTTCCAACTCTTTTTTGTGAAAAATACGATTTCTGAGGAATGAATATAAAGTTATGATGGCAGTCTAAGCTATCAAATATGTAATGTGTGCTTAAAAATTGACCAAAAAAGTATTATAGAAATATTGTAAAATCATCAAACAAAATATTCATTACTTGCACAGGTAGATTAAAATCAATAAATGCCATTTTGTTGTTATAAACTGTCTGATGCAACAAACATCAGCCTGACGGAGGCATATATTCATATGCAGGCATGATTTTTTAATGTGTATTTTTCCAGTTAGACATCTAAGTTTCTATTGGGTTTAAGAGTCACAATTTGTAAAGATGCCAAGATGGCATAATTTCCAAGAAATCATTAGAAATAATTAATAATCAGGCATACCTGAGAATGAATATTAAAATGCAGCTCTGCTGAACTTAACACCACAAAACCAAAGTGACTTGTAGAGCAAGGAGTTTCATTTATCATCATCACCTGGCACTCACTCAGAGGCTTGAAGATCCACTGCTAGGGTTTCAGATTTTATTTTTCCTCTAAGTATTCCATGCATGTCGTTGGTATCAATGGATTGTTGTAAGCTGCAAGATGTTTGATAAAAAAGATAGATTTTACAAGCAAAGACTCCAGTTACTTGTATAAAGGGTTATATAGTTTTTCCCTTAATCCAGAGTCCCGAGTACTTGTTTTACAAACTGCAGAGTGCCCTCAAATGTAGTGACTTCATTGTGGAGTCAGAGTATTTATTGTGTAATGCTGAGTCATATATATATATAAAAAAAAGATACTCACTAGGCTGGAGAAAAAAAGTGATGAAGACACTAGCCTCCTCCTCCTCAACAAAACAAAACAAAAAAAAAAAAAAAAAAGAAAATAAAAAAGTAAAATACATCCTGAGTTTCAAGGGTGTTTTTTAAACTAAACGTGAGAAACATTGTCAGAAATACATTACATATAATATGCCATTGTAAAACAAACCATTCTTTCTTACTCCTGCTGGTGCTTTCATACTCTGAAAGGAAACTAGTGTTACCACATGTGTACACTTTTAGGCACAGTGTAGCGCCCACAGTATGTATATATATAGATATATATACACTCACAGACGCGCGCCCCACAGGATACACGCACACGGGATTACCCCACATGCAGCAGTATCTCTGGCACGCTAGAGGGAGCTATTAGATAATTGCAAACGACCCTTCCCCCCCGTCCTCAATTAGCAGAACGGACGGGGAAAAATCTCTGGACATCCTAAAGATTTGGCATAAGCTGCAGAATAAGGAGAGAAAAGCAGAGGACTCAAGTTGCAGCCAAATGGGGTCTCCTGACAGCTCAGGGGCTTACGCTGGTGTTTGTTCCACTTTTATAGGGAACTTCTCCAAATACGTGACTTATCCGAATACGCCAAGTTCCCTCAGCCAATCTGAAGCCCTCATGCAGAAAGCAAAGCCCATTTCGTAAACATATCCTTTATTTCATCTGTCTGCCGCTCTCACACAGAAAGTTGGCTCGGCTGAGAGTAGTGGTTTTCTGCTGCCACTAATGTATGTATAGTTTATTTATACACTGCATTTTAACACGGCATTAGCTCTATAATGGTTACCAGCAGACTCGCTCTGGATGGCAAACTATCCGTTTCACAGCTACAAAGAGGTCCTCAGGACTGAAAGATGGGTCTGCAAAGAACACTCATTTGAATTTATAAATCTGCAAGACTTTTTCCAAGTCAAATTATATTTATGGACATAATAACTCAGGGCTGAAGGTTATCTTACTGAGCGAGGCAAACGCACAGCTGCCTTAACTGACTCTTTTAAGAGACGCTCCTAAAATAATTCAGGAGAGTCTTGTAAGTGCTCCAGAGTTTATTTTATTATCTTTTTAAAAAATATTTTTCCTCTTTTTTTTTTCTTCCTCCTTTTCCCCTAAACGATTCTTGCTACTTACACGCTCGTCACAAATGGCAGCTTCATTTCCGTACGCACGGGTCGAGACCGGCCCTCCGGCAGTCCGAGCACCACCTTTCCAGCCTCAGCGCTCCCCCCGCCAT